>JAMFTM010000033.1:0-575780 GCA_023522825.1 Diaporthe ampelina
AGCTGCGCGCCACAGCTGTAGCTTGCCGAACACCACCGGCATCAGGGTGTGTCGTCTGGTAATTGAGGGAACCTTGCAGGTGAGACCTACATACATGTTTGTGAACCCCGGCTCGCGCCCAATGGGGAGCCACCTCAGCTGCTCCAGCTTGGCACCCGGAGACCTCTCCCGCAGCTGATCCCTGGCGATCGGCCTCCGGCTCGCAGCTCTGGTGGGAATGGGCGGTAGTCCGCTCGCCTGCAGGGCTGACCAAGATATCGGCCTTGAGGTAACAAGGGGGAGGGAGCCGATTGGGATGGCTTGTTGCTGAGCGAGGGCCATGCTTTGACGAGCTCTCATCAGGTGATTTGGGCTGCTTGTCAGCAACAAGGTCTCACGTTCTGATGAGGTGCCCATACAGACACGTCAGCCATGATTTACAACGGATCTCCCATGACAGCGAGAAATTTTATGAGCTTAAGAATGTGTGATGTTTTGTTTCGTGCTGAGATCGAAGACAGTACCAATCCTGTCTAGGCCTCGAGTGGCTGGGCTCTCGAGTTTCTCAAGCACAGACTATATCCAATGGCTGACTCGCCTTGTCTTGTACCACTGATATCTGCATTAGATGTGTTCTTTTGACGGGCTGCTCGGCTTGTCCGAACGAATTCCTGACCGCTGACGCCTGGGAACTGGTCATCGAAACCTCCGCGTACTTCCGACTCGTTGACGTGGCGCAGGTGAAGAGGTGGCTGACCAGAGGTCTGCTCTCTCGCGCGACCGCCGCGTTCTCAAAGACTGCATCCAAGAGCCTTGAGCCCGTCACCATCTACTGGATAGGACCGATATATGATGAACTCCTGATCCCATTCCCTCACTCCTCAGTTGATGCCGCACCGGCGATGGTAATTAGACCATTCATCAGGCCCACTGCTCGCTGTATGTCAGAGCTCAGAAAAGCCTCGATTACTTCGTCCCTTGGCAGCGAATCCTCAAATTGGAAGGCGTAGGGGTCCTCGGAGGAAATCGACGAGGCATGGTATGCATCAAGTGCGTCGATAGCCTGCAGATCGAGCTCGGCGTCCCTTTCCAGGTCTCCTGTGGCCGTGGTACAGTCCAGCCCAGCGACGTGCTTGGCGTCGCGTAGCACCTCGGCGCAGCGAGAGAGCGCTGAGTAGTAGACTGGTTTGTACCTGTTCATCTTCCCCCCCGCGCCCTTCTTCCACGAGTGCCACAGTAGCCGGTACGCACCCAGCTGGCCGAGAAGCTGAACATATATGCGGTGAGTCTCAGGATTATCTTCTGTACTTCTCAGGCTCGATCCGAACAAGGACGGCTGCACCGTGGAGCCGGCAAGTGGCCGACCGGTCAATAAAGTAAAGAGCTCCGGACGAGTTCCCCTTGCCGAGCCATCTCCCTGCTGAAGCGCTTGGAGTATCCCCGCTCCTATCAGGCCCAAAGTCGCCGGCCTGTCTCTATTAGAGCCGATTATGAAACCTTGTGACAGGCAAATGTGCAGATACTGAATGATTGCGGGCAGCAAGGCAAGGTGGGCTGCCAGGGCCAAGCCAACTCGCGACAGGGATGGGCTGAGACCAGTGTTTCCTGAGAGCTGTCTCATTGTGAGGTTGTTGACGAACTTGAGGCCGTCTTGGTTGTAGCCTCTCGATGACTTCTTCAGGGTGGTATTCATGAACCAGTGTGCAATGTAGTCCATGGAGGTAGGGGTGAAGGCGACTTGTCCAGATGAGAGGCTGTGCGCACACAGCCTTTTGAGCTGGTTGAGGCTTTTACAGTCTTTGACGGCAGCTTCGAAAGTATCCGAAGCGTTCACATTGACGCTAGCCGGAGCAGTCTCATGCGAGGCAGGTGCTTGACGTTGACGGTGTAGCAGGAAGTTGATTATCGTGTTTGCGTCACTGGCTAGGATGCGTTGTGGTATGCCGTTGCTGTCCAAGGCCTGGTTCCTGCTTCTCAACAGGGCATCGTGCCGCGGAATATCTTGGTCCACGGCTGGACCTGTCCGGTCAACCTGCGAAGAGGCAGCGTCATGGCCGCCGAGCAGGGCGACCGAAAGCACATCGAGATCCGAGATTTTGTGCGGGTGATAACGGGCTGTCAGCATGCGGTCCATTTTGACCTTATCTTGGATGATATCCTCCTCCAGCTGGGCAACACGCTTCTCAACCTCAGAGAGTGTGGGGTTGTGTGCCCATTTGGCATTCTGCTGGGCGGCATCCTCCTCGTTGAAAGGGCGCACATGCGGACTGTGCTCGGCATCAAGGTCCAACACGACACTCGGCAAGTCGAGCGCCGGAAGGTTACTTTTCACCTTGAGTCTACGGCCGCGACGTCCAGAGTCACTTCCAGTGATTGTGACGCCTTTGGGGGTTTGTTCAATGCCAGTGAGCGTGCGCCTCTGAGAGCTCACACTATATGGTATGGAGCCACCACACGCCCAGCAGAGCCCAGATGGGTCTCTGACCCTGAGCCGCCTCATCGTGTGGGTAAAGCAGATCGCGACTCATGGGAGGAGGGCCCGTGCTTTTGAGGGGTTATTGAGAAGGAGAAGACGACTGATCCATGCAGGAAGGTAGAAAGAGATCACTGGAAGGAGTGACTCGTTCTGGAGTTTGAGAACTTGAGAATTCGAATTCTGGGATAAAAAACCAGTCAGTGATGTCGTGTCACATTGGAGTTGAACATTTGGAGTAAGAAATTGTGGCCAAGGGGACAATTGGAGGCAGCGTGTGCTGCACTGCGGGCGTTCACTACAAATGCCAGGGCAGGGGTGAGCGCACTAGACCGTTTGCCGCAAGTGGTAGGTCTACCTACCTCCTGGGTAGACAGCCCAGAACTGCCAGACCAGTGATAGCTTTCGTCAGTTTTGATTTGCATTATTTCGAGTCTCGCAAGACCATTGCAGCTCACCAACAGTTAGCTCGAATATTAGTGGACTGTCTAGATACTCTAGATCGACATGTTTACTTGGCTAAAGGCCCCTAGTCTCAAAATACCTGATATAGCTAGTTTCTGGGTCTTTATACTACTTCTTTAGGACTAGAGCTAGCGTTGTTTCCAATTTTCCTGCAGCCTGTGAATTTTATTTAGAGGGAGGCCCCGACCCACTTTCTTCCCATCGCTACCCCAGACATTTCGAACTACGACATCAAGCCATTATTTCACCTCGTCACTTCTTGCCCACAACTGCCAAACAATACTCTCTCAACCACACAAGACTCATCCAACATGCCTCCAGCAAAGAAGAGAAAGACTGCAAAGGCGGCAAGGGGCGGCAAGAAGGGAGCAGTAGTGACCTCGACCGTAGAAGAATCGTCACCACCGCCTGCCGACCCGCAAGAGGCTGCGCCGCTGTCACCAAAACCTCAATCACCACCACCTCCAGCCACAACTACAGATGAGGCGCAACCCGCCCAAGAGACTCCAGCAGAGGCTCCTGCTCCCGCACAAACAGAAGAGAAACCAGACACACAAGATGCGCCCGAACCACCCTCCACCTCTACCCCCGCCGCCCCCTCCGCCTCGATCCAAGACCGCATGGCCCGCTTCCGCGCCCTCCAGACCCGCGCAAAGTCGTCCTCAGCATCCAACCTCAACGCCGCACAGACCGAGGCGCACCGCCTGGCCAACGACCCCGCACAGCTGGCCGCGATCCAGCGCAAGTCGGCGGTGGCGTCGAACAAGCTCCTCAAGGCGGACATCGAGGACGAGGGCGGCGACTTCGAGCGCAAGCGGGCGTGGGACTGGACGATAGACGAATCGGAGAAGTGGGACAAGCGGGTGGCCAAGAAGGAGCGGCACCGCGACGACAACGCGTTCTCCGACTACGGGCGCGAGGCCAACAAGATCTACAAGCGCCAGCTGAAGAACCTGGGCGACCCGGACCTGGAGCGGTACACGCGCGAGAAGATGCGGGCCATCGACGAGGCCGCTGCCAGGGGCACGCTGGAGCTGGTCGAGACCGAGGACGGCGAGATGGTCGCGGTCGACAAGGACGGCACCTTCTACGGCGGCGGCGGCGGCGGGGACGCCTTCGCGGGCTTTGCCGACAGCAAGCCCGACAAGAAGGCCGTCGACCGCCTGGTCGGCGAGCTCAAGAAGGCTGAGGAGGTCGCCAACAAGAAGAGGAAGGAGCGGCAGGCCCGCAACGGCGACGGCGCCGACGTCACCTACATCAACGACAAGAATAAACAGTTCAACCAGAAGCTGGCGCGCTTCTACAACAAGTACACGGCGGAGATCAGGGACAGCTTCGAGCGGGGTACTATGATCTGAGGGGGCCTGTGTGCTGAGAGGAAAATAATCGTTAGGCGTTTGTGCATCAGTCCGGTTACAGCGCTGTTATTAGGTCTATTTAAGGGCTTTGGTCTTGAGGAATGCATCTCTGATAGATATCCCAGGTAAAATGGGCAATACAATCATGTACATTTTTACAGTGACACTGCTACATCTTCGAAAAGTGATATGTTATAACAGAGCCTCTGTAGTTGTCCTAGCTGTAGTCTATTGTCCCATGAGGTTTTCCCATACTAGGCCGTCTCACATGAGGTTGTCATATAGGACTTCGGGAGGAGAAGGGGTGGAGGGATGCTATGGCCACGTAGCGGGCACCCGAGTAGCAGCTCAATAGCAGCATGCTCAACGTCCTGCTTTGCTTCGCAACCATGACACCAACTTGGCTGCAACAGACATCGTCAGACCGGCGAGCATGGACCTAGCAGCTGTAGCGAGGGCCGTGACGAAGTTCGGCACCCCAAGAGCGTCCACAGCAAGACTGGTCAACAGCTGCGGTCTCACCCGGCATACCTTCCGAATCCTACATCCCTCCCTCCCCTACGCATGAATCACCATTGCCGGAGACGGGCCCCGCGGGGCAACACTCCCGGGCCCGCGGCGTAGGGCCGGGAGTGCGACGAACTCATGTTAGCCATGGCATTACAACTCTGAAGCTTCACGGCGGCCGAGTTCATGCGACGATTGATGAAGGGAATATCGGACATGGTTGTTGGGAGGGAAAACAGATGCCAATGCAATCTATCAATTAGACAGACTCGTCCTTTCCAGCGCACTTAAACAAGCCGTGAGGCAATGCTGCATAATCTCTGCCAACCAATAGAGAGAGACGAAAAAAGCAGCGTATATGAGGCCCCAAGGGCACCATGTCTATCAATCAACGAGCCCTTCTTCTTCTCAATGATGTAGACGGACCAATCCAAACACATTTCCTTGCTCTCAATTCGATTGATTCGATTGACCTGCTGGCTGTGGGTTTTTGGTGGGGGACGGTAGTAAGTCCTTACCCGGTCGTCCAGGTGCCTTAAGTTGGCCTTGTAGTACGGAAGCTGGCAGTCGGTAAGCTTGCCCGAGAGACCGTCGGCTCCCGACTTCGAATACAGGTTCTGCTTGTGCAGGTCATCCTCCCCGCGCGCCCAGTACTCATGCTTGGTCTCGTAGTTCTTCTTGTCCAGGTCCGCCAGCTTGGCGACGATATCGTCTTTACTCGCGCCGGGCCACCTTGGGATTTTCAGGAACAGGCTACAGTCGCGCAGGGTCATGGCGAGACAGTACTTTGCGACTTCGTCCGCTTCCTCGGCGTCCTCCTCGGCGCCCGACGACTGCGGGACCGACGTCGCCGACGTGGCATCGGAGACGGCCCCGGTCGACGAGGCCGCGGGCGGTGCCGGCTGCGTGGGGGAGTGGTCGAGCTCCCACTGCTTGGAGCGCAGCTTGCGCAGCAGTTGTGATTCGTGCAGCCACGTCTGCAGGTTCTCGGACTCCGCGAGCGTCAGGCCCAGGTACTCCCGTATGTCCCCCTTGACGTTCTGGTTCCGGGGGAAATCGGCGACCTTGACCAGGTTCAGCGGGCAGAAGACCGGCTTGCGCGTGCCGTTCTTGAGGTTGCGGTTCACCTCGCGCGCACAGTTGCGACATTGCTCGGCGTCGTCGGGCGCCCGGGGTGACTGGTGCAGCCACTTGGGTTTGACCTCTTTCAGCGTGAAGGAGTCCTCATCGTCGGCGTCACTACCGCCTTCGGTCTCTTCCTCTGCCTTGGCCTTTCCTTTACCTTTGCTTTTGGCCTTGGCCTTGGCCTTGCCGGTCCCAGATGATGACGGCCGTGATGATCCCGCCTTTCTGGGCCGCATGTCCGCGACGAGCATGCCGGTCTTCATGGCCGCGGGCACGAACCTGTGGCCGCGAAAGTCATGGCGGCGTTTGTCCGGTGGGTCCGCGTTCTCTCTGTCTTCGAGCAGCTGGTTGAGGCTGTCGATGAATGCAGGGTTTTGGGGTAGCTGCACAAGCTTCTGCTGCACAAGCTCCGACTCGGCGAAGAGAGGCGAAACTTTGTCCACCCAGTACTTCTGCAGGTCGGCATATGACGGGCCGTTTGACTCGTCTTTTGGGAGCCGAAGCAGCTGACCTGGACTTCTCGTTAGCCCAGCGAGCTCCGATTATACCTCGGGACAAGGTTTGTGAATGAGTGCCGTACCCTTCAGCGTTGGGTGGTCTTGAAGATTTGAGAGCTCAAAGACGACGTTCGCCGCGCCCTCACCGACAAATTTGCATACTGCTGTGGACGGTATAGTCTCCATATCGATACCAGTCTTAGGGGTATTATTGGGCGTGGCGTTCCCTTGATCGTGAGGATGCTGAGCCCAGTTATTATCGGGTGTGTCGTTCCGTTGATGGTCAGGATGCTGAACAAACTCCCCCATTGCCTTGAAGTGTCGTTGTGACCGAATTACACATTACAGTCGGAACCAGGTCCGGAGTGGATGTTCAAGGAAAGTAGCAGTAATAGCTAGCCACAGGTAAGAGCAAAGAGGCAGCTGAGAGAATGGGCGAGGGGACGAGGGGCAGGCGCGCGGTCAAGGATGCATGAAGTCGCTACTTCACAAGCGGCGACCGAGCGAGTGCGAGCGAGCGTAATGGTTGCCGTCACCCGTGCCGTTGCGCCGTCGTCCGAAGGGAAAGGGGGGGCTCGAAGGGGTTAATGAGGGAAAGTGGTTTCCGTTTTCCGTGGATCACATCTGGGGCCCGCAACGACGGCCGGGGAGAAAAGGACAGAGGCAAGCAATGCAAGTGCGAAGGTGCATTGACGAGGACGGGAGTTTAGTCAGGACTGACTGGCAACCCGCGGCGACTTGAGTTTTTGAGCCACCTTTTTATTGTTCAATAGTGCGGCGACTGTTGGCTCATGACGGCATGGCCATAAAGTCATGTACTCCGTATGAGGTGGTAAGGTAGGCAGTGAAGGAAGTAGTACTACTACTAGGTAAGTGGTAGTAGTAATGTACGGGATGGGATGGGATGCTATGCTCGCCGTCCTCAATCCACACCTACAGCACGGTATATCCACACCTGCGAGGCCACGCCCAGGCCCAGGCCACGCCCTCACGCGCCCGCACACCCAAGCCGCCGCCCTTGGTCGGACCTTGGGGCACTCTGGGTCCTTGGGACCCTAGGATCTTGATCTTGGGCGGCTGAATCAGTCGTCAGTGCGGCACCTGCTACCGTACCCGGCACTGTGCATGGCGCCGGAAGGGCCACGGAACACGAGGACAGAAACCAGGTCAGGATGTTGGCTGTGGATTAAGACCGCGTGGACAGCATGGCTAAGGCGAGGGCTAAGGCGAGAGCCAAGGTTATCGTATCGGAACGAGTGGAAAAATGGATGTCGGCGGTGCTCTTGTATCGTGTGAGGTCGGTGCCAGAATGTGTCACCTGCGGTGGCTCTGTGACAGACGGACAGAGAGACAGGAGATGGAGACTGCAAGAGACAGACTCATAGTGAGCAAGTGAGCATTTGAGTGAGTGAACGAGTGTGCACACTGCACGGTAGACATGGATTGGTTTGGATGTGTCCACACCATGGGGGCCATTCCATTAACACAAGGGGTCTTGCCATGACATCAAGTCATCTTTTTTCTCTCTCTTTCTCACTCTCACCCTCGCTCGCCCTAACGTTCACTCACCCTCAGTCCCAGAGCTGTTGCTGCCAGGGTCCGCATTCCCTCGCCCTCGCCCTCTCCCTCGTCTATTGCACTGTGAAATACGTACCTCTCACACGCCCCTCGCGTCTCTTTGTATGGCGCAGAGAAGGTGTCGCTCACATTTTAGATTTGGACGAGATGCGGATCGGATGCCGCATGTGGAAACGGTCTGGAACTAATGGAGGAATGGTTCAAGGCCAATCAACCAGGACGAAACCACATTGGGCTGGCTGCAGCTGCTGCATCTGTGGTGGCAGGCTGGCAGGGTGGCAGCTAACAACAGCAGCTACTGCAGCTGCAGGTCCCCTCGGGTCTCCTTGGGTGGCTTCGAAGCTGGGCCTGGGCCTAGGCCTGGGCTCTGGCAGAACTGGCAGAACTGGTGGAAGCAGATTGGCAGGTTTGACGGGGGAATGTGGGCTCTAGGCTGTCGCCCCGGGTGACCCGGCAGCTGCCCGTCCCTTGGTGTCTGTGCGCGCTTGTGCCAGCATGCCGGTTGGCTGGCTCTGTGGCATTGGCTTGGTCCCTTGCTCGTGAAGAAGAAGGCTGTGTTCGGGGAGGAGGGATGAGCACCGGCAGGATGGGACCACACAATCTGGCAGTCTGGCTGTCTGGATGCAGCCATGGTCCGGACCTGTGGACTTATGGGGGGCTTATGGGCCTTTTGGACCTCCTGGGCTCATCTGCTATTTCGGGAAAATACCACAGTAAATGCTGGGGGCTGCCGGAGGAGGCCTGAATGAAAGCAGTGAAGCGATGATGCTATCGTACGTCGTCCCATGCTGACAGCTGACAGCCCATGGCTCCACTCTCGCCTGTCTGCCTGTCTGCTCAAAAGGTGCGCAGCTGCCCGTAGGAGCGGGAGATCTGGTGATGTTTTCAATGTCTGTTCCCCAAGAGGGAATTTGACGAGGCACCATGGCCCCTAGACAGCCCAAGACAGGCCAAGATTGGCAACTGGGGCGGTTGGAAATGGCTAGACTGGCAGGCGCTGGTCGAATGGCCCTTCACGTCACACCACTCTTCTCCGCAAAATCCTCGCTCCCCGCGTTTTAACGGGCATTGGCGTCGCGCATCCCCATATCCCGAGCTCTTGGGCGTCGTCTTGCAGCCGGCAGCCACGAGTACTGGGCGACTGGGCTGGGCAAGCCGGGGTAACAAGGCAATAAGGTAACATGGCATCAGCCCAGCTGTTGCTGAGACCTTTGTTAGTCCTGACTGACAAAGCGCTCTGTTTCTTTTCGTAAATAATAATAATAAACCCACAACCCCCTCGTTCTCCATCTCGAGTGTGTGAGGTGCGGTCAACGCAGGCCACTCGAACCAGAAGAGGAGCAACTGCCAGCATAACATTGCATCCACTCTGTCCGCCCTTGGGAGCCCTGGGAGCCCTCTCATCCCCTCGCTTCTCAAAACCTGCAGCTTGGTTCCCTGCTGTCTCCCTGCTCGCGTGAGTGAGTGCCTGTTCAAGGGGTCATCTTGTTGTGGCACGCGTCAGAGGGTGGTCCGTGGTGACCCTGTCATGCGGCATCGGGTTGTTTTTGGGGTGTCTCGCATGAACAAGAGACGCGCTCACCCTCGAAAATCAGTAGCAAAGAGGGTCCTCTCCAAGAGATAGCGCTCCCAGGCAGTCAGTCCAGTGAGGAGAAAGAAAAAAAACAGAGCAAAGCACCCCGAACTCCACCCGACCGAGGTGCACTGACCATCCTGCGACCCGCCCGCCCAAATTGCACCAACCAAAAACATTTGCATGCGGGCGCAGGGAGGAGCTCGTCTGTTTTTTGGCTCCCGAGTTCCCGCGCTTTTCGTCATTTCCGCTCCGCCTGCAAAAATTCGCCTTTGCTTACTCTGCCTCGCCTTGCTACCTGCCCGGCCTATTATCTTGCGGGCATACCGCACCCTACAACACCAATAATACCTACACCACCACCACACGCCATCAGTTCAGCCATTATTCTTTTTCCCATCTCCCAATCCCAAAATACCAGCGACTCGTTCTCCACCGTCGCCATCAGTTACCCTTTTCGATCCGATGAGTGCCGCAATACCACTCGTCTAAACACGCACCCACTCACGCGACCAAGACGATCGAGCCGACGGGGTAGTGATATCATCCACCTCCTGCCATGACGACCGACCTCTGAGCCTGCCACACCCGCACGCCCGCGCCATGGCTTTCAACTTCAACTGGTCGCCCCTCACGGCCGACGAGGACTTCTACGAGCGCGCCCGAGACCTGCTCACCACAGCCCTCAATAAGACGCCAAAGCCCCCGATCATCGTCGATGACATCCTCGTCACAGAGCTCAATCTCGGCTCCGTGCCGCCAGAGCTGGAGATCCTCGAGATTGGCGACCTGGCCGAGGACCGCTTTCGGGGCATATTCAAGATGTGCTACAGCGGCGACGCCTTCCTGACCCTTCGAACAAGAGTTCAGGTACGTGATGGATATTTTTTCGCCCTCATCAATGGCAGATATCTTGGGCTGGCCGCTCCAGCACCCCTCCCGCATGCAGACCGAGCAGTCGATTTTTTCTTTCTTGTACGATGAAACAATTGGGTGTTCGACGATGGGAGGGCATCAAACACGCTTGACGAGTGTCAGCTTGGCTATAGCATTTTTTTTGCTATATCACGGCCCGAGTATTGGCACCTGGGAGGCTGCTGCAGGGACGTCCGAGCAATCCGCCACCAGCTCGAGCTCGACGTCCAACAACTGGTGTGCGCGACGGCCGGTGCGGTATTTCTCCTGGGAAACGCGGTCCTCTGCACTCCCAGTTGTTTCCCGATTTTTCCTTCGATGACTCCTTTCAAGGTCGGGGATTTTGCGCCCCACTCACTTTGCATTGACGAACGACATTGCCGTGCAAGGATGCGCGTTCAGCATCCGCATCCCACCCAGACGTTACGAGTAATAACAAGACTAACATATCAACAAACAGGCGAACCCCCTGAACACATACTTGCATTCGAAGCCGGACTTCACGTCCCCACAGCCCTTGGCAGCCGCTTCCGGCCTGACCATCCCGCTGTCGCTGACGCTGTCCGACATCAAGCTGTCGGCCTTCATCATCCTGGTCTTCTCGAAACAGAAGGGCCTCACCATCGTCTTTCGCAATGACCCCCTCGAGTCGCTCAAGGTCTCCTCGACCTTTGACTCCATTCAGTTTGTTAGGGACTACCTCCAGAAGACCATCGAGGGGAAGCTCCGCGACCTGATGATGGATGAGCTCCCCGCCATTATCCACCGGTTGTCATTGCGTCTGTGGTGCCCAGACCAGATCCCCAGAGATGAGGACGAGACACCAGAAACCAGCGAGCCTGCTGTCGATCCCTTTGCGAGCCCACCGCAGGATGCTGTTGACGCGCATGGTAACTTGCTAGACCCTAGCGAGATCCAGAACCTATCGCTGGACAACAGCCCGGAGATCCAGACCCTGTTCTCACAGAAGAACCTTATCAGGCTCGCCTCACTCAGCGACTGCAACAGGACCATGTCCCTGTTCACCCCTTCATTGCGAGACGTCGTCTTCCGTGCTTGGGCTGGCTCGCAGGAGAAGCCCGAGAGTGTCACACCGCCACTGGCAACACCCAGCCTGACCAAGGCACATTCCTTCCACGGCACTTCGACGACATACACGTTCTCGGACACCAGCAGCATGGAGCAGGGCTACATGCCACCATCGCGGCCTTCGATGGTCAGCCTCAACTCAGCGACCACTGGCCTATCGCTCGGAGCCGGGCGGAATTCGAGATCGCACGCAGGCCGCAAGAAGAAAAACAGAGTTGTGAACCTCAGGCGGAAACAGTCTGAGAGCGCACCTGTGAGCGTCGAAGTGAGCGACGCCAGCGAAAGCGCCACAGACACAGCATCGGTCGAGGGACCTATGTCAGAACCTCTGATGGACTCGGTTATCCCGGAGGAACCCGAAGACTACGTTCCATTGACCCCCACCAAGGTCCGGTTCAACGATGGCGCTGCGAACGATGCACCAATACGGCCACCATTGAAGCCGGAATTGTACAGTTCGGAGGCACCCGAGACGTACTCGCCGCAGAAGCAAAAACAGGCCGAGTCGACGCCTCAGATCCAGACTCAGGAAACTACGCAAATATCAACAGATGAGAAGGCCCCGTTCGCATTCTCCCCACGGAGAGGGCCGCCCTCAGAGACCCCTTCTGTCATTCTAGAACAGGCATGGATCAACAAGATGGCCGGCGAGATCGCCAGGAGAGTGTACGACGAGAAGAGGAGGAACCCGGCCTTCTGGGAAGAGCGCGAGGACGTTCCTCCCCCAGCATATGAGGCTCAATAGAACGAGACCTCGATACTTTAGGGGCAGAGAGCCCCTATGTCATCATATTTTCCTTTTTCAGTCTTTCCATCACACATGGCGTTATACCCCGGGTTCACCATAAAGATTGGTAATCCTACTATGAGTCAACCCTGCAAGGCGTTACGGAGCCGCGAGCGGCATATCTAAAAGATCGGGCAAGGGAAATCGGGTTTTCTTATGTTTATTTTTTATTTTGCTCAGACCTTGAGACATCACACGGTGGAATGGAATAGCATGGTTGCATGGCCGGATACCCAAAAAAAGAAGAGACGGACGGACGAACGAAAGGAAATGGAAGCAAAGAGACGGCCATGACCATCTTCACCCCACCCTAACTTGTACAATCGCTCTCCACATATTCTTTTTCCTTTGTTATCTTGAGAACCGGGCTCCGAAGCCCCCCCACTCCAAAGCAAGCCAAGCACCAATATCCTGGAATGGAGATGTGCTCGTTGTATCACAATGTGATCATACGCCTGCCTGTCTATATGGCGGACGAAGTGTAAGACGTTGGAAGTACGCACAGTCAGTGGAAGATGGAAGGAAGGAAGAGACAGCGGGAGAGTAGGAGGTAAGAGGAGAGAGGATAGGAGGAGGGAGACTAGGAGAGAGACTAAGAGGGGGGAGACTAGGAGGGGGAGGTCTGGAGGGTTTCCATTGATCACTGCAACGGTATACTGGCTAAGGTTTGGGACGTTCCGTATTCGTAATAGAATTAGAAATACACTCCCACCTCCACTCAGTAAAACCTCCCAGCCTTGCTTGCGACTACTTCGCCTCTTCCTTGAGCGACCGCAACCGCTCCTCCTTGTCCTTATTCTCTGTCCTTATCTTCTCGATCAACCTCTCGACCTCGGCCTGAGCGTCACGCAGCTTCTTGACTTCAAGTTTCTCGGCCTCGGCGCTGAAGGGCTGACCGGGTCGCGTGTGCATGGGTATCATCGCGCTGCGCTCCAGCACGCCGCCCTCGCTACGCTTTGGTGTGGGGTTGTTCGCCTCCTTCGCGCCGCCCTTGCCTCCCTTCCCGCCCGACTTATTCTTGGTGCTGGCGGCGGCGGGGTCGCTGGGGGGCATGGCGCCCGAGGTCAGGATGTCGTAGAAGGCCTCGTAGGGCTCGTTGAAGACCTGCTCTTCGTAGACCCACGCGGGGACCTCGCCGTTGGCGACCATAGCGTTCTTCTCGGACTCGGACCCGTAGGCGTGCAGGCGCAGGTGGTGGTAGAGCGTCTGGGGCTTCTCGCTGCTCTCGGGGGCGTAGTACATCTTGATTGTGATCTCGAACTCGCCCCAGCCGGTCTCGTGGACGGCAAAGGGCTCGCCCTTCTGGCCGTCGATCATGCGCACATGGTTGGGTATACTCTCGTGGAGCTTGAACTGGACGCGCTTAAGCCAGTAGGTGATGTCCACGTCGTCGATACCCTTCACGAACACGGTCCAGGAGTGGGTGTGGTCCTCGGGCGTGCCTGGGGGCTTGGGGTTCTTATCTGGGTCGAATGGGCGGGCGGTGGTGCCGTATATGAATGGTCGGTAGACCTGTTTTCCCTTGACGCGCTTGCCGGCGCTATTTGAGGGCGCCATGATGGAGTCAAGGTTGTGGAGTGACTTGCGCGCTGCATGTCGAGACATTCTCCCGGTCGCGCGGCGCGGCGGGCGCGGCTGATTTGGACTGGTCGACGGCGGCGGCCGTTGGGATGACTAATCAGCAGCTCGCTTGTGTGACCAGGACGGTATCGTATCTGCTTCCAGCCTAGGGCGTACAGGTGACGGATCGGGGTATGCGCAGCTCAAAAGTTCGGGGCCTGAAGGGCAGAAAAGCAAAGATGGAGGAAGTGTGATCGAGAGGGAAGTTTAGTGATCGAGTGTTTCGCGAACTGGATTAAAGACAAGAGCCACTTCTGCATGCTCCACTGCAAAAACGCATGTACTGACACAACACGACCCGCCGCCAGGCCGGGGCTCTCACCGTAGCATGGGCCAGCTGTTACGGTCGTTGACATTGCTGGTGAAGCATCAACTAAAGTCTGAGTTTAATCTTATCTGACAGAATATACCCAATTGATTCAATTTGCAATGTCCCAAAACACTATTGTCTGTCCCTCTCCTAACAGGATGGAATCCTGACGATGTTTCTCGGTCGTCAAAGTCCATTCACCTTATTTTTGGCCGATCGGCACCGAGCCGTGGGGTTACAGGGCACCCCTGTCTAAGCTCCAAGAGCTTCCAGCAGCCAGGGTCAATGATTTCATCACCATCTGAGCTTAGAGCTCTCACTCATTCTCAGCAGTGCTTTCAACATCAGCCCATTCCGGGAGTATCAAAAATTTGGGGTTCACTTTCAACACAAAACCAGAAAGAAACCTTCAGCTGAACACTACCCTGTAATCCTGCCAATTGGAACACTTTTAAGCTCATATTTCCTCGTGTGACTGGCCTGTGTTATGGTCTCGCATAATACGTGCTGATAGTTCATCCGAGTTTGGACTGCACTCACTCCTACCCTTCTTCACGTCTGGCTTTGCCATCTCATACCCTTCCCAATTCCCGCCTAGAAAACGCCAGTCACACCCAACTCGCCAAATACACCATGTCAAAATCAGCAGCCAAGAAGATAGTCGTCTGCGGAGGCAACGGCTTCCTGGGCTCGCGGATCTGCAAGTTCGCAGTAGCACGAGGTTGGGATGTCACCTCCATCAGGTAAGCATACCCATCACCAGTTCACACCACCCAGTCGCAATTCACTAAATCGCCATCTTCCCAGCCGCTCCGGCGAGCCAAAATGGTCCGCCGTCACAGCCTCCTCAACACCCCCATCGTGGGCCCACAAGGTCTCATGGGAGTCGGCAGACATCTTCCAGCCCACCGCATACGCCCCGCTGCTCAAGGGCGCAGACTACATAGTCCACTCCATGGGCATCCTCCTCGAGGCGGACTACAAGGGCGTCGTGTCGGGCAGGGAGTCCCCCATCGCAGGGCTGCGCAAGGCCTTCGACTCGTCCAGGGGGAGCCCGAACCCCCTCGAGCGCGACGACAGCTACAAGCCGCCCGAGAACGAGAAGCAGCTGACCTACGAGAATATGAACCGCGACTCGGCCGTGCTGGTGGCGCGTGCCGCTGAGGAGGGCCTGGGCGGCGCAGCAGCAACAGCAGCTGGCCCGGCCTTCCTGTACGTCAGCGCGGCGGGCGGGGCGCCGGTGCTGCCGCGCCGGTACATCGACACGAAGCGCGAGGCCGAGTCGCTCATCGCCAGCGGGTTCCCGCGCATGCGGGGCATCTTCCTGCGCCCGCCGTTCCTGTACGACAGCAGCAGGCCCTTCACCATCCCCATGGCGGCCATGACGGGCGTCGGGGCCGTGTTCAACGGGTTGACGCGCGGGGTCTTTGACGGGCTCATGGGTGCTGCTGGTGCTAAGCCGCTGAAGGTTGATGTTGTCGCGCAGGCTGCTGTGGAGGCGCTGAGTGATGAGAGCGTGAGGGGCCCGGTCGAGGTGCCTGAGATCGAGGAGCTGGCGAACAAGGGGTGGAGGAAGGATATGCTGTAGGGTTGTTGTCTGATTGAAGGGACCAAAATAGACTGTAATAGTAAGATAGACTGTACTAGGTGAATATTACCCCTGATGTGTCGTTTCAGTGGACACCGAAACCAAGCCTCGACGGGGTAGACCCCTTACAAACCAAGCTCGACGACGTCCCTTACCACGCCAAGAGTTCATGCCGCAATAGGTGTTCCTATAAGATGTAATCCTATGAGAGGTATTCCTGTAAGAGGACGTCTTATCGAATGTTGACTTACAGGAGGTAAGGAGGATATCCCGCAAGAAGTAGTCGAGAGGAAAGTATCACATGGAGGATATTCTATGGAAGATTTCCCCCCATAGGAGGTTGTATTAGGGTCGTACAGGAGGCTTTCTCGTAGTCCTGTAGGAGCTTGTCTTGTAGAAAATTGTTTTGCAGGAGGTTATCCTATGGGAGGTTGTATCATAGTCTTACACTAGGTTATCTTATTGGAGGTTGACTTGCATAAAGTTGGGAGACAGACTTTACATGAGATTAGAATGTTATCTTATGACAGATATTCCTATGACAGGTTATCCTACAGACCCCTAATGCTGCCGCGTACCTCAAGTCTTGCGCAAAACATTCCCTATGAGCTCAATTCGTAACAACCCAAACCAATAACCTATCAAACGCCGTATCCATGCAAGATGCCCCATGCCAACTCCCCCCATGATAGATTTCTGGAAGGACATAGAAGAAAACGTCGAGATGTCCCTATATATGAAGTCTCCAAAAGAAAGAAACAAAGAAGTGGCCCATCTACACCCCCGCGGCCGTGAAACTCAACAGACTCCCAACCGCCAGCCCAGACACAAGACTCAAGCCCATAAACCCACCGGCGGCCTCCCTCTCGTCCTCCTCGACCCACTCTGTGGCGCCGATCATGCTGTTAGACGCAAGCCACCCGTTCGTCAGGCCAAAGGGGAACTGCACGACGACCAGGTAAAAGAAGTCACTCGGGACGACGGCGCCGCGGCCCCGAATGTTACACAGCAGGTACAGCGGGAGGAAGCCGGCGCGCGCGACGGACACCACAAACAGCAACGAGGGCATGCGGGTGCGCACGACAGCGTTCCACTGGCCCACGGTGACGACACGCCCCAGGAGGTCCCCCAGGTTCCAGGCGAAGAAGGCCAGCGGGATGAAGACCTCGGCGTCGAACATCCTGCTACCACCGCTACTAGTTCCCCCATTCGTGGACGGGATCTTGGCCGTGAAGACGGGGAAGAACATGGCGACGGCGAAGCACATGAAGACGGCGCCCGCGAGCCAGTGCAGCTTGCGGAAGAGCGCGCGCATGCCGACGACCTTGCGCGCGGCCTGCTCGGCCTCCTGGATGTCGTGGTGCGAGTGGGTCGACAGCATGCTGGCGGCCAGGTCCGGGTGCGAGGTGGCCATGCGGGCCTCGACGAGGCGGTCGTGCCGGCGGACCAGGGGCAGGAAGGCCAGGAAGGTGCAGAGGGAGACGAGGACCGCGGTCAGGAAGTAGATGAAGGCCGCGGAGCCCACGGGGTCGGAGGCGGTGTCGTGCCCACCGTTGCTGCCGTTGTCGTCGCTACCGGCGTCCTTCGTCGGCGGAATGACCAGCACGCTCACGATCTGGGCCAGGGCGGGCAGCACGCCCGCGACGCCCTGGCCGGCCATTATTGCTTGGGTGTACTCCGGGCGGCCGAAGCTTGCCGCGAAGGCGAAGGCGCCGTTCTGGAAGAGACCTGTGGCCAGGGCGGCGAAGCAAACGTCGACCAGGAGGAAGGTGAGGTACCAGCGGGGGGAGACGGCGGTGAATATGGAGGTGGAGAGGGTCAGGAGGGCGAAGGCGGCGGTATTGATGAGCAGGGCGAGCTTGATGCGGTTGGGGTAGTTGGCGGAGCGCTGCATGTTGGTCAGGGCGAGCATGGAGCCCAGGTTGGTGAGGGTCGAGACGGAAAGGATCGCGGACTGGAAGTTCTCGGTGGCCCACTGGTCGTCGACGAAGCGAGAGGCGAAGTAGGGGGAGGCGGCGAGGAACATGTTCCTGTGTCGAGCAGGTCATGGTCAGTGGTTTGTCTCCTTGGTCGGGAAGCTTGAAGATGCGACAGAAGAAGCTACTCACCAAGCCCATAGCATGGCCACGCCGACCATGGCGAATATGGTGTATTCGAGCCAGGAGAAGGGCACCTCTGCGGCGTCAAGCAGCTCGCCGTCATCAGATATGTATCCATTTTCCGAGTCATCATCGCCCGGATCTCGCAACGGCGCGTACTCGTCTGGGTCGGCGTCGCGGTCGTCTTTGGTGTCGCCACGGCGGTATAGTATGCCCTTGAGACGATCCATCCTGAAGGAGTTGAGAAGACCGACGAGAGTTGTGGGAGGCGACGATGTGTCTGCCCCGGCGGGTGTGTTCTGAGGCATCTGGTGTGGTCGGACGGGATGCAAGCGGGAGTCGAGATGGATGCGATGGGACGGCCGGGTTGAGTCGTGACGTCGGCTCGGTCGCGACCCCTGAGCGTTGTCGTCCGCCTCAGGTCTCCCTTGACGGACCCAGACGGCTGACAGGGCGGGTGACAGTGGGCCAGGGCTTCTCGAGTCACCACAATATCACGAACTGAGGTCTCGGAGAAGTTGTCATGTGTCGCTGATAATCATGCATGTTTAAGGTCAGCCGGTGGCATCACAAGCCCCGGGTTTGACACGGCCCCGTCTCTGCCGTTGCTGGACCCCAAACCCCCACACTACGGCTACCGGCCCCCTGGAGCTACCCTGGGCCCCCCACACTGCTTGACCTGCTCCCCCTGTCTGTGCAATGGTCCTAGAATGGCAAGCTACAACCAAGTACCACCTCGCTTCACTTATTTCCCTTGAAAACAATACTCGCAACACACAGAGCTTGACAGCAGGGCTATATTCAGATGCAGAGTACAGCAATATATACATGTGAAACAATTCAATCTTCGCACAAACTCACGATCCAACAGGGCACAACCGCCCGTTAGCCGTAGGGAAGTACTCGAGCTGATCGGTCACGTACCAGTCCTCCGAGCCCACCGCTCCGGTGGCATAAAGCACACCCCACGGGTCAACCTTCTGCTTCAGCTCATAAAGGCGCTCATAGTTGGCACCATAAAAGGACTGCTGCCAGTTTGGCTCGTTGATATCGGCCTCGTTGAGGTAGGTGCCGTCGCTCACGGCCCGCCACCCGGCGTACGCATCCACCATCTTCTTGTTGGCCGCCGCCATCTCTTCGACCGTATCGTTATACCCATACACGACGTTGCCCATGCCGAACACCAGTGCCTCACGCCACGCAGGATTGACGGCGTTGTCCTGGCTCACAGCTGAGTTCACAGCCGGCCTCGAGTTGTACCCCGTGAAGCTGCCGCGGCTCTGGGTCGTGTTGCGGATGGCGGCTGACTGCGCCGCGAACTTGTCCGCGCTCTGCCAGTTCCTCTCTGGGAAGAACCGCGACGTGCTGTGGAAGTACCAGTAGCCGGCTGTGTTAGTGTTGTCGAGGAAGGTCGCGTCGAACATGTCCATAAACCCTGAGTACTCAGTGTATGAGACGTCGTTCACAGAGATGCCCAGCGACGAGAGGTTCGCGAAGAAGGCTGCGTTGTGGCCCTCGAGCTCTGACTTGGTCAAACCCGGAGCGACCTGGGGCGCCATGGACAATGTGCAGTTGACGACGTTCTCGCAGGCCATGTTGAAGTAGCTCCAGATGCCGGCCTCAGGCCAGGTCGTGAACTGCTGCCTGCACGTTTCGTTTCGATCAGTATCGGGTTTGAATATTACAAGAGGCAGAAAGACTCACCACAAAGCATCGACTCCGGCCCAAAAGGTGTCCTCGTCAGCCGATCCAAAGGTATAGGTCAGGGTGGAAATAGTGGTGTCCTCATAGGCCCGGAGAACGAGGCTGGTGACTATTCCCCATGTACTGCCGCCCTGTTTCTCCTTGTCAGATCATCTCGAAACCTAAACAGACTGGTGTTTCGACATAGGAATACACCAGAATTGAAGGGGGAATATAGACTCACTCCACCACGCAGAGCGAAGAACAACTCAGAATTGGTTGTCTCATCAGCTGATACAAATGACCCATCCGGTACTGCATCAAACCAAGTCAGCAATGTTCGTTCTGCGAGTCGCCCGGGCCGTTCCCTGTAGCTTATGACTTACAAACGACATTCATCGAGAGCACTTGGTCGGCGGCAACACCATACTTGTTGATCAGGGGCCCATTGCCACCACCAGCGGTATACCCACCGGCCAGTCCGATGGTCTACACCAGTGTGTCAGTCACACCGCCCTCACATGAGCCACATATCCATGGTCACTTACACGTGCAATACCACCAACAACCATCAGCCCCTGCTTGTGCGCCGCATCATAGATTTGCTTCGTGGTGATTCCGGCCCCGACCTTGAACGCCGGCCCCTTGGCCCCGGAGGGAGACTGGTAGTCATGCCCCAGGAACTCGATGTCCTGCAGGTGGAGGGTCCACACCGACAGAGACGCGCCGGCCGTGCTCTTGGCGTTGAAGTCGTGGCCCGAATTCTTCACGTTGAGGCGAACGTTGAGGTTGCGGGCAAAGTTGACCGCCATCTGGATCTGAGCAACTACCCAAGGAGACACGTTAGTACGCGGCCTGGCGCATTTGCACAGGGGTTGCACAGGGGAATGGAGGAAAGGACGCATACCAGTCTCCGCTTTCACTACGAAGGCTGGCATTCCGCCAAGCTCGCATGTTGAGTTTGGTCGTGAGAGGAAGTCGCTCAGGTTGGGAGGGAGGCACGACATGCCCTCGAAGACTGGCCAGTCCACTTCCGTGGGCTGCGCGGCTCTATAAATGCATGTGTCAGGAGATTCCTCGGGTGTAGGATAGTACTCTGGATCATGAGAGCTTACCTCCAGGCTGGGTCGGTCCACGAGACACTCAGATTGGCGCATTTGGCCTCGTCATACTGTGGCCATTCCGGGTAGCAGACCGCGGCAGCCGGCACGCCCTCGATGAGCGAGGACCTCAGAAAGTGTTTAAAGATTCCCCAGATGATGCTGGGTGGCCATGAAGCGCTGCCGGGGTATGCCTTGCAGTCTCTTTGCCGTGGGTCCAGCGAAGCGTCACTGGAATTTGGGAAGCTGAATATGGCAGTGAAAGCATCGCTGTCGTTTTGCCTTTTCAGCCACGTTGTTGCCATGTCGCTGATGGACTCTGGCGTGAGCACTAACTTCTCGTAAGAGAAGGACTCAATCCCACGGGGGGCAATAGTGTCTGCAACATTGTGTACGGATGGACCCAGCACTACTGACGTGATGCAATGGTCAGAAATTTGCGGTAGAAGGGAGGGATGGAGATCTGATCTGAGATCTCATGAGGCTCTCTTACAGAAGTCTGTTGGACCAGGGCCGGTAGCTTGCACAGCAGCCGCTGCCGCAAGCTGGGCCGCAACGAAGATCGTATATCCAGGCATGACGACTTTACGGATCTCCTTCAGAAACGTCTTTGCCTTGCTGCTGTTCACCTTGAAAACGAAGAGACAGCAGTGGTGAGAGGTCCATGTTGCCAGCCGAACACTGGGTGATAGCGTACTATGTATCTCTGGCGAACGTGATTGTTGGATGGGGGTTCTAGATCTGGCCCACAGCGTATCTCAGCAGTCATTCGATATCTTCTAGCGAAGCGAGGACATTTTTGGCAAGCCCGTTCTTGCCGGAGGTCCTAAGCCTGGGATGGAAGGTGGACCGAGGCGGTTCATGTGTTGGTTCGAAATTGTACGCGCCAGAACCAACACCTGGCTCCGCTATTCGACAGCAAACTTACATAAATCAGTGAATAGAGAGACTCGGTTGACATGATCTATACAAATTCAC
Source organism: Diaporthe ampelina (assembly GCA_023522825.1). Classification (NCBI taxonomy): domain Eukaryota; kingdom Fungi; phylum Ascomycota; class Sordariomycetes; order Diaporthales; family Diaporthaceae; genus Diaporthe; species Diaporthe ampelina. The sequence goes on from JAMFTM010000033.1 coordinate 21,725, forward strand.
ATCTACTATGAGACGATTGGAAGCATATTCAACAGCCCATTCCCAATTACTCTGAGTTGAAGTCCAGTCAATCTCACTCTCATGTCAACTGCGCAAGTCTACAAAATCGATATGAGGCCCATGCCACCGCGGACAGGCCCGGGACGCCGGAAGAGAAGGGGTGCGGCCCGTTGTCGTAGTGGTTATGGAGTCGACTGGGCAGACTGGGGATCTTCCGTTGTGGATCGAACTCCACAGGAGCAACTTTACAGGCACGACATCTGATCTTCTGCGCATCAACTCCCCAAGCTAACTTTGATTCGGCATGTTGAAAATTCACCAGAGTCGAGTCAGAAAATATTCTGAGCCTCTGCAGTAGGATCATGTGTTCTAGAAGCTTGCTAAAGAGTGAGAGTCCGGAAAATATGGCGCAGTAATTAATGCCGGCAGTGGCTGCTGCAGGCTTTGTCACACATTACTTCCTGCTTCCAGCCACAGGCTCCAGCAAATTTGAGGCCCACTTGAATACTGAATCCTACGGCATCGCCATGAGCCCACCACGTTCTGGAGTGCAGCAGCACAAGTGTACCTCAGGGGAAGTTCTGAAATCGCCGACGGAATTTGAATTTGCCATGCTTCTAGTTCCCTCAAGCATTCGATCTTCCTACTCATATTTCGGCGGTAGGGACATTGCTACCAGGCCACTCGGAGAACCTTGCCAGGATAGGTTACTGTGGCGTAAGGACATGAGGAGTTGAATGCAGGAACCCTTGCCTGCCTTGTTGACCTGTCACTTTACATACCTCATCTGCATATTGAGAGCATGCCCGGATTTTTCACACTCCGAACCTCGGCTGCGGAAAAATGGAGTTCATCGAGGACGCTCATAGCTACTGCATGGTAAGTTGAGCCATCACTGCGATACTTTGCTGCTATTGCGATAAATTTGTAGAGAGCATTTCAGGCTGTCATTGGATCTCAGCATGGTCTAGTTCCTCACATCAGAACCTTTGTTCAGCATTGGATTCAACTGGGAGCAAGAGCAGACTGAACGAACTGCACCCAGGAAATTGAATGGTGTTCGTAGGGGTCGAGACTGTCCAGGGTCATTGTTTCTGTTTGATTGACAAGTATGCATGTATCGGACAGTGTCTCCGGGCCCACGCTTAAAAATATGCTTGCTCTTCTGTGTTTTCCCTACACGCCACCAGATACTGCCTGTTTTGTGGGTCTCTGATGGACCTAGGTGCGTTGTCGGGACCGAGCAGACCGGTGTGGTTAAATCGTAGCAGGCTCATTGATCCTTTTCCTCGGACGCAGGGAGCTACATGGAAAATAGTCACGGAAATTCGGCTGCGAAAGCAGTGTAGTCAAGCGCTGCCGTGCTTCACGCTAGGGTTGATTCTCTAGCAGCGTTTCTCATCTTTCAGATTTTCAATGCATGACCACTTCTCCTTTGTGGAGAGAGAGGTTCTGCCTAGTCAATGCCTTGTAATAGTATATCATAGTCGGTTCGGATACCCATCCGTGACGATCCCCTCCACTCGACCCTCCGCCCTCCTCTTCACGGACCACGCCGCTTGCTGTGGTCCACCATGTCCTCGATATCAGATCTCCCGACCTCTTCGCTGCAAAAGACTGGCATCGCGTTGGAAATACTGTTTCCTCTACTTTCTTGGATAACGGTCAGTTTGAGAGTCTATGTGAGACTGATCACAAGGAATTTCGGCTGGGGTGAGTTCATCCAAATTTCACTGCTCGTGCCAACTTGAGGCTTTCCAGCCCTGTTCACATGTTCCTGGCTTGACGCTAATCAGAAATCACCTCTAGATGATGGTCTTATTATTGTGGCCATGATCCTAGCCATCGGCCTTGCCGTCACTGCGATCTTTGGTGAGTTTTCCTTGCAGAGCCGTGTCCAATGCATAGGCCTGAACCCTGCCATGTACCTAGAAGAAATGGCTCGCTGAAGATGCGATTCATGACCAGCTATGCGAACAATGTACATCGGGATTCACTACTGGAACGTCCCGTTGGATTCGAACTACAAACGAGCCTTTATCTGGACATATGCTATGGGAGTCATCTACATGCCCATTTTGTCCATCGTCAAGATATCCGTTCTGCTGTTCATCCTCCGCTTCTCCGGCGTCAAAAGCGCCGTCAGATACATTGTCTGGGGCAACGGCATATTCAACCTCCTACTCATGATCTCGGTCTTCTTCGTGATGCTCTTCGACTGCGTGCCATTTGCGAAGAACTGGGATTCCACTCTCGACGGATACTGTGTGGACGTGGGCAAGTTCAGCCTTGCGAGCAGCATCTTCGCCATCGTCACAGATGTTGTTGCTATTGCCCTGCCATTCTACATCTTCTGGAGTCTGAACATGAGCATGCGAAAGAAGCTAGGTCTCATGCTTATTTTTTCCGTGAGCGTTTTGTGAGTGCCATCTCATTACTCCTGGCTAAACAATCGCATATTCATCACGGGACTCAAATAATGCCATACAATAAAGACTAACGCAACGAGTAATTCTTCAGGTCCGTCGCCTTCTCATGCATCCGGCTGTATTACATCATGGGACTGTACACGACCACCGACCCCGATCCCGATGCCAACTACAGCATTACGTTTACTTTCTCTGCGATCGAGGTGAATTTAGCTATAATTGCCGCCTCAATTCCCGCTCTATGGCCTCTTGTGCGAGGAAGAGTTGGAAAGACGACGACAGCAGCCAGCAGTAGCTTCAACCCAACACGACGGTATACCAAGCAACAGCACGGATGGATCCGGACGGGCGATCAAAACGAAAGCACAGAGGCTCCCAACGACCACGACGGTATCGACCTGGGCGACATGGGTGACCGCGCCGTCCAAACTCAGATCACCAGAGGATCGCTGCCCAATGATTCCGATGAGGAGATACTGCCTGGCGGAAGCCATCAGAAGGAAGACGGTCCCATAGTTAAAACTACCCAGATCAGTTACTCGTTTTCACCGAGATAAAATAACATTCTTCTGGAAGAAGAGGATGATAAATGAAGACGCATCACTGCTTTTAAGGTTTCTCAGCCAACGGCCGATCTTATTGGAATGCCGTGCAAGGCGGATTCGTCGTCGTCTTCTGGTATGGGGCCCAAAACCATCCCCGGGGGCGACACTAGTGGTGGAAGAGAAATGGCATCATGCAGTTGGCGCGTTCTGTGCACACTAAAGACACCAAGGAAGTCAGCACGACATTCATACAACCAGTGTACCACCAGGGCTGTGCTTATCTCATGGCATTGAAAGCACCCCAAGCGGCGTGTGCCATTGAGCTCCGCCTCTCTGCTGTGAGCAGCGACATATCGTGATCCGAAAGTCTCTGGTCGACCCCAAACAACTTCATCCTGATGGACATTGCAAAGACGACTCGTATGCAGTCATCGGCATTATTTGTCTCCAAGCGAGCGGCGAAACAAAGGTGGAGTAGAATCCAGCCCGTCAAGGCCGTCTCCGAGTCTGAACGTATCGCTTCTGCCGCCCACAGAGCTCCGGCCGCCTCCTCAAACTGGATGCCCCTTCCCCCGGGCTCATACGTTTGCTGGAGAGTTGGTGAGACAGGATTTCTCGAGGGGTTAGGGCAGCTTACGGATGCAAATGCCAAGAGGCAATTGACAAGGAAGGCCGAGCAGAAGTCACTTTGGTGGTTGACAAGGTCAGAAAGAAACGTATCGGCGTCAAACAGTCCCCAGATTCGGTGGTCGGTCCTCAAGTATAATGATATGGCACCCGTGGCGAACCCATCGGTAACTGGGACTTGGGTCCAGAAGGATATATCAAGACCCTCGAGACGTGGGTCCAACCCTTCTTGGCCTGGCTCTGGATTGGAGCCAGAAGATGAGGCTAAGCCTGGGTCCAGTGTGTGATGCAACTGATCTCCTTGGTCTGCTTCCACCAGGGCTGCACGATGTGCCTCCTCCCCAGGAGGGCCTAGGTCCTGGGGAAAAATGGGAGTTTCTAAGGATTGAACGCTGGCGGCAGATTCAACCTCAGTCATGGACCATTTCCCGTTGTTGCTTGTGCGTCTTTGCGACTCTGCTTACTTTGATTGTTGGACCGGCTGGTCGGGGTCTAGGGACGTGGCCGAAGACCAGGCCCTCAGCTGTCGGAGGGACTCGAGCGCGGATACTTGAGGAGCGAGCCTTAGTGTGGTGACGAGCGAATCCAGGACATGGTAGCAACCACGAAGCGCTTCAAGCTCGTCCCTCAATGTGTCAATGGACGTGGCCGGCGTGGCTCGATACGTGCACTGGCTGCCCTGGCGAACACAAGCGGTGCAGGAGGGCTTCAGTCCATCACACTGTTGCGGACGAGGGGAAGGTTAGTAGATCTGCAGGTCAAACACCGGGATCGAGTAATTCCAAAAAATGGTCTCTCACTCGTATCTTCCTTTCACGGCACACATTGCATGCAACTCTTGTGAAGGGGCGCCTGGCCAGCGAGGGGGGGCCTGGGGCTGCAGCGACTGGGTGGTCGCGGGTGGGCGGGGTCGGGAGCAGATCCCGTAAGCTCGTCGGGTTCTGCGCCATAGCGACAATAACAACAATTGGGTTCTAGGGCACTGGGCTCTCAGGGCCTGCCCATGGCAGCGTCAGCGCATGGCTGAATGGCGGGTTGATGCGGGTCCTTGTGCCTTGCCCTGGTCTGGTCTGTACACGAGTCTCTCTTCGATGGCCGAGGATGGCAATGGTGAGACAGCTGTGGGTGTGGGTGCACACTACCTAGGTAGTTGATAAGCCCCAGCGACAAGTCACGACTGGCCTAGTCACGTGTAACACTTGTCGGCGTTCCGACATCATTAATCAGTATTGGATTTCTAGATATCTAGGTATAGGAGTAACGTTACCCCTAATCTTTATCAAAGGACAATTTACTAAAAAATATAATATAATACTACCCTAGCTAAACAAAAGCGTTAGAATATCCTTTTCTAAATAAACCTATAATCTAAAATCCATTAAAACCTTAACATTATATATACTTCGGACTCGACGAAGCTTATCAAGAATTGGAGAATTCTATTTTCAATAAGAGCGGATAAACAAACCGCCGATGGAGTCGCTTTGTACAAGTCGTTGTATTGCGTGCCAAATGACACTGGGATGCTTCTCTCCAAACACTCTATGAGACGTGCTGTTTTGTTCGACGGCCGTAGTTGCCAATCATCTGAGGACTATTCGCTTCCAGCACAAATCCGAGAACCCTTGTTTCACAAATCTCTCCCAGTCCGCCCTCATCTGCGTGAAGATCGCCACCCCGACTCGCTCAAAATAGTCGCCCGCCTTTTTGACGCAGAGACCCAAATAGGACGAATCAAAAAGCAGGAGGACGAACGCATCTACGCTGGCAGTGTCCTCCCCAGGATCGAGTCTGACCACGGCGCAGAGATCAGCACCCAGCTTGAAGTTCCACACCCCGTCAGATCCTTTGGCCCAACTGGAAACTTCCGCTGAAGGTCTGGGGATGAACGGGGCCCGAAAGTCCAACATCCCCGGCATGATGGGGCTGGGAAGGGCAGCGGGGTCTTCGTGGCTCTTGCCTGAAAAGAACCCCAGAAGCTCGTCGGGTGTTATATCGCGGTACCAGTCTGGTATCTTGAGGATGTGGTAATAATGACGGTCAGAGAATCGAGCTGTGCTGACAGTATCACCATTCTGAAAAGTCAGGCACCAGCTGTCGACTAGGCTGTGCGCCATGTAGTCTATACCGGAAGCGGCTGCGAAGTCGATCGGTGAAATCCACGAGGTCCAGGACCAGGACGATGGCCTTGAGTCGTTGACACTACTCCTCCTCTCACAGTGGGACCCGGCCGTGAACCAGAGCAAGGCTTTCGAGAAACACCGCATTGGAGTGCCCTGAAGCGCAACCAAGCTGACTTCCTGAGCGTCGGCGCTGGTAGCAGGACAGTACTTGTTGTATATTCCTGTGAGAGCGTTCAATATGTCCCCTGGGTGGGTGAGGCTCCTCCGAGTATAAGTGGACAGGATGATCTGGAAATGCCGGTCGTGAGATTTGGCCTCATCCACATTCCATGGGCCCAACTGAGGGAGCTTCATGCTGTATGTCACGCGTTCTGAAATCCGAAGGGAACTCCCACCGATCGAAGGCGGCCCTGGCCTCCTTGAATGTTTCTTGAAATTTTCGAACCCGTATCCTTCTCTTCGCGTATGACTCCCGCACTGGTAGAAGACCTCATTGGGGGTGAAGTACAGCTTTCGAGCTGACAATAGCTGCTCCTGGTACGTCCACCCGCGGGAATTCCAATAAGAGGATTTTATTTGCTCATGGAGGGAAGGGCGGCCAATCCCAATGCAATGTGCGTTGTAGCCTTCATGGAAAAGGTATGGACGTCCACTGTTGTCTGAATCTGAATTCCGGGGGCTGCTGATCCCGGCCAGGCCAGCATCCGCATCGCTGCCCGAGAGAGCAACAACAGTAAGACTGGCGTTCTCGTATACGCAGTCCATGCCATGGATCAGTTTCATCTTCTCATCCGGGTCGTCTTGGATAATGCACAAGCTGTCCACCCATAGATATCTTTGTCCAAGGGCCCGACACAGTACCATCGCGTCCACGATCGTGCGTGGGATGCAGCGGGCCTCAGCACTCGGGCCTTTTCCAGGTGAATGCAAGGATAATTTTTGTTGCAGAGCTTCGAGGTTCTGTTTGTTCGTGCAAAGGGGCGGTGGTTCCAGATGGCCCCAGACATATGACAAGGCCATGTAGGCGCAAGGGTCGGTCTTCTCAACGAGTCTCTCCTCAACGACGTCAATCAGTCGAAGTCCGCGTGCAAAAAATTGGACCGAGTTTGAAAGCTGGGAGTTTCGGTTCTTGTTGCATTTCTTGTGACTTTGACATTGATCAAGCCAGCTTCGAATCAAACCGAGATCCGCAAATGGCCGGATTGTGCGTCTAAGTGCAGGTACTTCAGGTGAAGCCAGAGTGGGCAGTCTCTCAGGGTGTAGCTCAAGCTCGAGTAGAACAAATCTGTCCTTTCGATCGTATGTTGAAGCTTTCAATATCGGTTCGCTCTTTGTAGTGCGTTGGTCGAGCGCCAGCATGAGCCGGTATATGGTTTGGTCGGAGGATATTGAGTCCTTAAAGGAAGACCACTTCTTACTTTCCATGTATAGCTGCGGTCGACGGCCATTGGTTACTGAAGACCGTTGACTACCCCAGTGCAGGTTTACGAAATGTTGTATGGTGCCACACAGTTGGCAGTCTGCACCACTGAATGAGTCCAGAAAGCCCACGTTCATTTCTGGCGACTTGGCAGCCAGCATTTCTCCCAACCTGAGGTTCCTGCATTTCTCGCACAAGAGGGACGTGTTCCCCGGATTTGGGTCTGGATTGAGCTGTTGGATATGAGGCGTCAGATCTCCATTCCTCTCAGTGGGTACTTCGGAATCTCGGCATAGACGCTGCGGAAGTGCCATCTCCGACGTTGGTTGCCCGCTCCCTTCGAGCACTGCACTCTTCATGACGATCCTTGGTGGAGTGGATCGGGTCTCGGGATGGTGTAGGGTGTGCTGGCTCAGTCGAGCGGGACAAGAACTCGGTGAGATCGCAGCACAAAAAGACTACTCGTGACGGAACAGGGGGAGTGGAACCCACTAGCACCGCCCAATTGGCTCATGCTGATGCGTGCAAGCTTACAGAGCCGCCAGCGATAAGTGTTTAACCCTTGTGGGCAAGATTCTATAGGTACTTTGCACTACATTTCTCATACTCTAATAGGACTTGGAATTTTGGGATACTGAGAAGAGAGAACGTTATGGTACAGGCTCTGTAATTAAGCAGTACTGGTTCAAGTTGTTTAATAGACCTCAATCAACATCAATCACAACCTTCAAGGCACCATGCTTGGATGCGTCACCAAAAGTCTCATATGCCTTGTCCATCTCGCTAAGCTTGAAATCTGTGCCTCAAGTCAATAGAAGTCTTTGGATAATTCCACCAGAATGGCACTTACGGTGGGTAATGAGTTGTGACGGCTGCAGTTTACCCGCCTGAACAAGCTTCAACAGCATGGGCGTAGTCGTTGTATCAACAAGTCTGGTCGTGATGGCTGGATTCCGTTAGCTCTGAGTATCGAAGCTGATCTCACAACGACTCACAGATATTCTTATCCCACAGATTCTGGAGATGCAGATCCACCTTGGTTCCGTGAACACCGACGTTGGCGAGCACACCACCTGGTGCCAACAGCTCCTGGCACAGGTCAAAAGTCGCCGGGATGCCAACAGCCTCGATGACAGTATCACATCCCTTGCCATCCGTCTGAGCCCTGATACTAGCAATGGTATCCTTGCCGCTAAGGATCCCATCCGTGGCGCCAAACTTCTTAGCCACCTCGAGCCTGTTGGGATCAGTATCAACAGCAATAATCCGAGACGGCGAGTACATCTGCGCCGTGATAATAGCCGCCAGACCGACAGGGCCCGCACCCACCACCGCAACGGTCGCACCGGGCTGCACCTTGCCGCAGAGGACGCCGCACTCAAGGCCCGTGGGAAAGATGTCACTAAGCATGACCGAAGCAGCCTCGTCGGCGCCCTCGGGGATCGGGTGCAGGCTCGACTCGGCGTGCGGGATGCGCACGTACTCGGCCTGGGTACCGTCGACCTTGTTTCCCAAAATCCAGCCGCCCGTCGTGCAGTGGCTGTACATGCCCCGGCGGCAGTACTCGCACGTGGCGCAGCTCGAGATGGCCGAGATGAGCACCTTGTCGCCCTTCTTGTAGCGCCTCACCGAGGCGCCGGTCTCGTGGACGATGCCTACGCCCTCGTGGCCGAGGATGCGGCCTGGCTCGCACGTTGGCACATCGCCCTTGCGGATGTGCAGGTCGGTGCCGCAGATGGTGGTTTTCAGGATTTTGACGATGGCGTCTGAGGGGCCCGTAATTGTCGGGATGGGCCTGTCTTGCAGGGAGACTGAGTTATTGCCGTCGTAGACAAGTGCTTTCATGGTGAACAGATCTTGGGTTGTAATGAAGCCGCTGGAATTCAAATTATGTGATTGCGACCGAGGAAATGGTGAAGTTCTTGGAGCTTGTCTTGAGCGCGGGTATTAGTCTTCCGGTATATTGTGGATCATGTTGTTGGAGATGAGGGGGATCATGGGGAAATGGAGTGCCATGCCATGTCATCCGATACTCCTGGCTCATGGGTACCCACTGAGTTGTACACATTCCCTGAACCCGAAGAGCGGTACCCCTCAGAGACAATGAAACGTAATGATCTCAAGTCTCTAAGTCGTTCTGGCGGTTTTGCAGCAGCCAAGTTCGGCCCACCCAAAGTGTCGGGCCACCCACACAGTACAACACCATCTCAGAGTGGTATTTACTAGACATTGGGCGATTTTTCCTTTAACATATTCAATTCCTCATGAAGTACCGCGAGAGTAGCCAGCATGAATGTCAGGCCACGATAGCCAAGACAGCTGAGCGGAGTTGGAACCTTATAGCCTACTAGGTGGGCCGATTCGGGCCAACTTTGTTGGTTCTCCGCCGCGCGTTCGGTTCAAGGTCGGCAACCAACATCCGAATGCAAAATCCAGCACGTCCTGCCGGGGAAAATCTCTACTTTTGGGCTTCTCAAGCTCACAAAAACTGTATTCATATGTATTCTGGAGGTTTGGGCACCTCCCGTCCAAAGTAATTTCAACAAGATCCGGTGACATGGGCAGCAATTCGGAATCGACGGCTGAATTGAATAAATGTCTCAGATTGTTATATTTTGAAGTATCTTGAGTTTGCTTCTCTCGTAGTTCCAAGTTCCTAGGTGCGCTGTCGTTTAAAGCCAGCCACGATATCCGAAGGACAACCGGCCGCCGGAAACCACTCGAGACCTTTGTGCCCAAGCAGCGCGAGCAAGGATGCAGGGCTGGATGGAGCCTTGTCCCAACTTTTGAAACTGAGATTATGCTTAATTTTGATTGTGAATTTAGCTCTTTCGGAGATAAGCTTGTCTCGACTTGGCCCAGAGCCTGCGATGCGACTGAACGAGCAGTCAAGCGAAAGAGACAGCTGCCAGGGCCCAGACACAAGACCAAGATCTTGGAATGAGAACACAGAAGAGAAGCTAACATCAGGTCATGCAAGGCGATGCATTAAAACCTATTCACGATGCTGCGTGTCATTCTGTTAGCCCAGAGACCTACTGTCAAAGCTCATCATCTGACCACCCCTCGCCCAGCCTACCCAAGTAACAAGTCCTCGCGGGCTCGAACACAGGCAGCAGAGGGAGAAAGTGTTGGGCCAAAGCTTGAAAACAACCAATCATCCGATCTACAAAATTATGAGCTTGAAACGGTTTCTCGGCCCGCTACATGAAGCATAGGTCCAGTTGACGCGAACCCGGTTCCCATGCCTGTACTCGCTTGCATGAACGCTCTGACTCTGCTGAAAATCTGTTCCGTCTATTCATGCGAATTTATCTAGCTGCCAAGATATAGAAGACCGAACAAGCGGAAGAAAGTAACCGGACAGCCAAAGGTTTGTACAGGGTATCAGCCCGACCGAGAATCTTCTTTCGGGACCGTTTTGGCATGGTTAAAATAAGAAATAAGCTCATTACTTTGAGAACTAGACGCCTAGGCCCCAAGTTTGACGTCTCACAAATCAAGGGACATCCAAGCAAAGAAACCCACCATCAAGCTGACAAGCGCAGCAGCCGGCGTGGCAACGTGACGGGACCCGCCCGCCGTCACCGCCTGTGCAAGAGTCGCCTCGCCGCCAGCAGCAGCCGCAACCGTATTCCCCGACGGCGCACCGTTGGCTTGTGCAGCGGACGCGTCCAGCGGGAAGCGGTCCAGGAACCTGAACGTCCTGAGGCCATCCTCAAGCTGCGTAGCTAGGCCCTCCACGTCCGCAGCACCGGCCGTCACGACGCCCGGCGTGGTCGGGATGCCCACCATGGCCAGGGCAGCTGACCCGGACCCCACGGCGCCGACGGGCTTGCCCCACCTGTAGCCATCGATGAGGATCTGGCTGGGCCGGCCGAGCGGGAAGAGCGTGTTCTGCAGGAAGGGCTGGAAGAGGCCCTCTGCGCCCTCTGCGACGACGATGCCGTCGAAGCCCGAGGCATCGGACTGCGAGTAGGTCGCTGCTATCCCTGGAGTGAGGGACTCGCCCACGACGGTGGCCACGACGCCGCTCTGGGAAAGGCGTTGCTGGATTGCTGCTGCTTGTTGCACTGAGGCGGGGTTGGCTGTGCTGGCTAGGATGCCGACGGTCAGGGTGGCGATTGTGGGGAGGGGGACGCCGAAGATGTTGAGCCCTGTCGTCTTGTTGTCGTGGTAGAATGTCGGTTCTGGCGCCGGGGCTTGGATGGCCAGGGCGGTGGCGACGCGGCTTGCGAGGTCGTTGGAGATCCTGTTGAGCTGGGTGACGATGTTCTGACGCACTACGGGGGACTTCACGTTGCTGGTCTCGAAGCGGATCGCGTTGACCAGGATCTGCTGCTCGGGCGGCGTGAGCGAGTTGAGGAACAGGCGAGGCTGGCTCCAGTGGTCGTTGAAGCTCGGCGAGAGGGCTCGCACCAGGTTCCCGCCGATCTGCCGCTGTGGAGCTGTCATGAAACCACGTCCTTGAGTCGCGTTGGCCTGCATGGGGACTCCTCCGCCCAGGGCACTTGGGGTGTAGTGAAAGATGTTCTTGTGGACAAAGTTCTGGCCTGCGCCGTCTCGGTTGTTGTTGTTGACCCTTGTCCGAGGTCGGTTGATGGGAAGCTGCTCGAAATTGGCGTTGCCATGACGATTGAGCTGAGTGTCGAGATATGAGAAAATGCGCCCTTGCTGGTGTTAGTCGTTGACCGTCTGTGGTGACAAAGTGTGAACCTCACCTTGTAGAAGAGGGTCCTCAGTGAAGTCGATCCCCCGAACGATGTGCCCTGGCTGGAACATCACTTGCTCAACCTCAGCGAAATAATTAGTTGGGTTGACATCCAGCTTCATCGTGCCCAAGACCTGGAGAGGAGCCAGTTCCTCTGGAAGGATTTTCGTAGGGTCGAGCATGTCAAAGCCAAAGGCCTCGGCCTGATTTTCATCGACAATCTGGACAGCCAGGTCCCACTCAGGACCATTGCCGGACGCGATCGCATTCCAAAGATCAAGACGATGGAAGTCTGCATTCTTGCCATTCAAAACCTGAGCCTCCTCCCAGAGAAAGCTTGCCTTGCCTTGCTTCGATTTCCAGTGCCACTTGATAAGCCTCGAGGTGCCGTCATCGGTGACCATTCGGAACGTGTGGACGCCAAAGCCGTCCTAAGAGGCGTGTCAGATGACTCGTACATGTAATGATTTCTGTCTCAGATAACTCACCATGTGGCGATAGGAGCGGACGATACCGAAGCCGGACATGGCCCACAGCAATGTGTGGAGGGTAGACGGTTGAGAGCTGAAGAAGTCCCAAGCGCTGTCGTGGGCGGTGGCTGCTTGGGGAATTTCATTGTCTGGGCTGGGCTTCACCGAATGAACAAGATCCGGAAATTGAATGGCATCTTGGATGAAAAACACCGGGACGTTATTCCCGACAATATCTGAAAGCTGTCAGCTACAAGCCCCAAGAGTCGACAATATGATGCCAAACCTACCGAAGTTGCCTTCATCGGTGTAGCTGGATATTTGCATGCAAATCAGCTCTCGTTCCCCACCATCACAGAAGACACTCATGCCAACTCACAATCGCGTGGCAAACCCGTGCACATCTCTGGCAAGATCCGCACTGCCCCTTGACCCGGCCACCGTGGAGAACCGCACAAATGTCGACGTGCGTTTTCCCTGGGCGTTGAGAAATGACGCCGAGGTGATGTTACTCCAGTCTCCGTTAGATGTGAAAGTGCCATAGGCGCCGGCCCCCCGGGCGTGCACAGCTCTCTCGGGTACCTAAAAGCGACGATTAGATACAAGGAGTCACTGACTCGGAGGCTTCCGCTCCGCTCACCCTCTCGTGATCGAAGTGCATTATTTTCTGGCGGAGGATGAAGTCTTCCAGCACAGTGGGCCCCCGAGAACCAGCCCTCAGGCTCGCCTGGTCTTCTATGGGTCCTCCGGCATCCGAGGTCAAGAAAGCACCTGTGTCGTCCACTGAAAATTGTTCCAGAAATTCTGCGTTCCCGCCCGGAGGTGCTGACTGGTCTTGTCTTGCGCGCAGTGTAGCTGGGTCACTGTTCCCGTCCATCATGGGACATACAGACGACCCCAGACTTGAGAAGGCCCCAATGAGCAGCCATAATGATGGTCTGCACATCTTGCGTCTTGCTGGCGAAAAGGAGTGTAGCTGAGGAACGAAAAGGACAGTCGAATGAGACACCGGCAGTTGAAGTCAAAAGTCGATTCATCGCAAAGGAAGAAAGACGAACTATCCCAAGGGGCTGACGTGGAAATATATTCCATCTCGAGGAGGCAAAAACCTTTCGAACGTCTAGAAACATCCCATATGATTCGGTGTCACTGTGTGCCTGGCAGATTGCAGGCCGGATCCATGCGGTGTCGCAGCCATCTTGCAGACCGACAGCGAGCTTCGACCCAAGGAAAATCTTGTCCGCGCTTCGACGCGTGCTAGATCGAGCCATGAAGGCGAGACTCCGTATCAGAGAGTACTCGTCTCCTTGCACGTCCCTCGCGAAAGCTTGGCGTAGCTGCTGCTAGGCGAAAGGTCCTCCGTGGCTCTCCCATTCTGGCATGATTGACCTCTCGTCTAATGTTGCTGATCTTTCTCTCCCACCCTTGTGTTGTCTATCAGGCCACCTGGCCAGTGGTTCGGGGGCGAAGAGATGAAATTCGTCCGTGACACGGCCGTGAGACCTGAAGATCTTAAGTCTTGGCGTAGTTGACACATCGGAGATAGACTTGTACGACGGTTGCTGTGAGAGATGCAAAGACTAATCGAGTAAGTTGATGGGCCAGCTCCGGGGGAACAAGAAGTTGTTTGCAGGCATCCCGCTCAGAAATACGGTGCCGGGTTCAGGGGTGAGCCGGAATGTGTGCCTGAGAATTCCATATTCGAAACAATGCCATGCCGAAGCTCTTGAGAGGTGGATGGAAGAGTCCCTGTGACACGGATCACACCAACCACACGGAATCACATGCTCCAACCACTTGGAGGACGCGTGGACATGTGCCTTGAAGGCGGCTAAATGAATTGCTGCTGCAGATGTCAGAATAATGACGACAATTATCAGCGAATGAGGTCTTCCACAACGCAGGGGCTGGCAAAGATTATCAACCAGCTGGAGAAGAAGCAAGACTCTCCAGCACATGGAATTGGGCACCATTTATCACAAGAAATAATGGAAACTATTAAATCGCAGATTTGACACCAGAGTAGAAGACGAACCGGAGTTGCTTGGCCACCTTGGCCACATCAGTTCGGCGGCATGGTGGGGGCACAACTGAAGTGCCAAGCCCACACAAGCTTAAGTTTAAGCTCTCATGTTCGTAAATGCATGCCATCTTTCTCAATTCTCGGAAGGCGCCGAGCAGACCCACGAAGTGACTGGCTGTCGGAAACCTTGTTGACAGACGGCATAATTGTCTCCCACTCGGAGGATTTCAAACGCTAGCGTCCTCCTTGTCCTGCTCGGTGTCTCCCACAGGGGCATATCGCTGGGGAAAAAGCAATGACCCGGAAGCTTCGTAAGCCCAGCGTTTTGTATTGGGAGTGATTTCAAATGGGACCCTTGAGTACATTCTTCTTGTTTTCCTCACGGCTGGCGCTGAGATGCCTTGGATGCTGTTGGTAAATCAGACGCGGTCCAGGCTGCGGGCACAAGGGGGACATGGTACACCCTTTGTTTCGGCCTGAACACAGCCTGTTCCCCGACTGCTAGGTTCAACCCATGCGGCGTTCCGTTCTTGAAATCGGATAAGATCTTAAAGACATGGGACGAGACGAATTGGTGTGACCATACGGACTGGTCCTGTCCATACGTCCACCGGCTATAGATATGAGCTGAGCTGAGCTGAGATATGCAAGTTGAACTACTGGGATCAAGCAGAGCTCTTTGAAATTTATCGCAGCTCATGTTAATCGGGAGAGTACTGTGGTGAAAACGAAACTGATAAATCGAGATGAGTGAACAAGCGGAAGAGCTGATGGGTGAGGGAAATCAGTGGCATCGGCAACGATGCGCTTGCTTTAGCAATAGGATAAGTGCCAATTTAGCTGTGATCCTTGGCTACTGCCATTAGCGAGCATCTTGTCACGACGAATTATGATCTGATGGAATGTCAGCACAGCATGGCTCGATTGAGTGGTGTTGCTACAGAGGACAGTTGGCGGTACCCCGAATGCTCAAGTTGTTAATACGCGATCAAGTGAACTGCACATGAGTCGCAGTAAGCCAAAGAAGGCGCTGGAACATTCCAGGCTGCTATGAGCATGGCGCCAAGAAGTAGAAATGATTGAATCCGGGGTAGAAGGCGGACATCTAAGATTGCTGCTGTCCGGAGGGACGAGAAGTCCATGATGGCAGTAACCGAGCTCGTCGAGGTAAACCAGAACCGCACGTCGCTCATAATGGATCAGAGAAACCAGGGCTGAAAGATAATTTGGTACGTGTGAGTCATCGTCTCTACAGTAGTGCATCACTTTCTTGTGTTTTATGGGCGCTGCTTGTGGGGTATCGAATGGAGAGTGGGCCAGGGGGCGTTTGCAAGTTTTCAATCAAGTTTGAATTGCAGAACATCAGCTACATTAGGATAAAGAAATCGGATATTTGCACCCACCAAAATGGAGGGTACACCCAAACCCGAAGGGATAACCTCCTGTAGGATAACCTCTTGTAGGATAACCTCCTGTAGGACAACCTTTTATAGGACAACCTCTTACACTTTGTAGGATAACGTCCTATGGGATAACCTCTTATAGGATAATATCCTGTGGGACAAGTCTATGAGATAACTGGTATAGTGTTAAGTCGAGCACTGTGATCTCCAAGCTACCTTAAGTGCTAGTATGGGTGTACCCTCCCTTTTTGCGGATCCCATCAGAACAAAAGCTTTGGAGACTGCTCAGCTGATCCTGACCCAGAGCAGACTCGACGCAGCGAAGGTCACTTCTAGACCCCTTCGAGGTAGCTGCACTAGGCAGGCCCATTTGTTCGTTTGTTTTCCCCGTCAGCTGCCACCTCAAACTTTCAAACCCCAAGCCCAAAACCTCGCTGCCTTCAGATCTCTGCCATTCGACAAAATTCAACTTTGGTCACCATCAATTGGTATTTGAGCGTCTACCCAAAACATCAACATCACACAGCACATTCCTTCAACCCCTTCAACCCCTTTACCTCTGTCAGCTACACACAACAAGCAGCAAACAGCTGGCTGTCTTGACACCAAGAACGCACACAAGCCACACAATCACCAGTGGCACAACTGCCACAGTAAATCCAAGGAATTGAGGGTGCCTGTCATGCCACAGCCACCTGAAACGGCAACTTGCGACCCCGAAAGGCAAGAAGTCAAAGTCACTTGCAGGTGAGCATCACACCAACCCTTTCGATTCCGCTGACTTTTTGGAGAATGGTGACTGAGGCTAAAACAATTACCACATAGCGCCAACACCATGGCAGAGACTTTCCATCCCTTTCCCAGCCTTCCCAAGGAGCTGCGTCTCCAGATCTGGGAGCAGGCCATGATTGAAGCGCGCCCCGACCGACGCATCATAGTCTACCAGCTTCGTGTCGTCCCTTTCAAGCAATCCATCAGCCCACTCCTGCTCGTCAATCATGAGTCTCGCACCTGCGCCAGAGCCTTCTACAACGTAAAACTCGACGTGTATGCCATTCCGCCGCTGAGTTCCCGCCAGATCAAGTCTTTGGACAAGAAGATGCATTGGAAGCGGATCCCGGGCATCAAAAAGGCTGTTGACGGAAAGCTCCACGGTTACAGTGACAGATGGACCTGGGAGAGATTTCATGATCCACTTTCCCCTCTTGTCATCGAAGACACTGAGGAAACCCGCCAAATGATCCATCGCCTAGAGAAAGAGTACACTGTTCACCTGGAAGAGCACTGGGCTTTGTACGTGGAAGGCCAACTGGGGGTCTTGGGATCGGAGTCTGCTGCTCAAGTTGACACGTCGAGACTGACCAGGGGCGCATTCTACATCAGCCCGGAGCATGACGTCTTCATCGAAGGCTATGAATGTGGAGAGCACTTCTTCAACATTGATGATACCTCAAAAATCTTTGGGGCCAAATTGAAGCAACGAGTCACATCTCATCACATCTCGGAGATTTTGAACGCTGCTACACGAGAACGAGTCTCCACCCTCGTACAGATTTCGACGGAGGAAATTTGGTTTCCTGACCATTGTGTCTTCGTAAAAGACCAAAAGTGGGATGATTCTTTGAACGCTGAATTCGCCTCAGAGAGATATGGTGGTTGGTACAGCGAGAATGAGTGCAGTCAGAAGACCTTCCCATCGGTGAATTACTACTTCAGCTTACACACCAGCCGCGAAGACCGACCCGGCTTCCTGAAGACACTGCTAGATGGGGACGGAGCCGAACTTTCCCAGGCCCTTGAGCAATGGGTCAAAACGGGGAAACACCGTCCAGATACGAGCGAGGGAGCTTTGTGGAAATTCAAGCGGACGGAATCCTACTTTTCAGATGACCCATCCGTCGAGTCAGCCGACTGGACGCGTGATCTGATGGGGCATTGGGATATCGGACAAGCCGGTGCTGGCCCACTGCGATATCAGCAATTGAGCAATGATGAGCCCAGCAGAGCAGAAAATCCCGAGAGGCCCGCAAGTGTCCTTCAGGGAAGTCGAGTGGGCGTACGCCGGACTTTTTGGGGATCTCTGAAACGTCTCTGGGGGACTCTGACTGCGAAACTCATGACTCAACCGGAATAAGACTCTCTTCGCAGGCTACGCTTCCGGATGTTGGTGAAAGGGGGAGGGGGGGTGCAGCACAAAATGATGCGCTTTACTATCACAATCATTACTAGTGATAACACCGCAGTTTGAGGCAAAGCGCCATGGATAGGAGAAGGAGATTTGGGTCTTGCTTGACCGTGGCTACAGCATGAAAGCTGGTAATGAGGGAGGGAGGTATGCGCTGTGACGCACTAGGCATTTTTATTCCAAAATCCGAGCTGCACATGCTCTGGACAAGGCACTGAGAAACAGTGGGTCAGCAGTCCAAGGATTCTTTCTCATCTTGCTTCTACTGCAGATGGTTCATGATAATTAGGGCATGATGCATAGACCAAAATACTACTGTACTGCTATTTGTAAATGGGATCGGAGATTCACACCCACAGAAACGGAGAGTTCGCCCAAGCACTACACAACCTCTTATAAGATAGCCTCCTACAGGAAAGCCTCCTACAGGAAAGCCTCCTACAGGAAAGCCTCCTACAGGAAAGCCTCCTACAGGGTAACCTCCTACAGGATAACCTCCTAATAGATCACCTCCTATAAGACAGCCTCCTACGGGACAACGTCTTGAGAGACAATGTCAATAGGATGACCCCCTATAGGATAACCAGTGCCCGATCTCTTTGTAAATAGTCCTAGTCTCCACGTGTCTGCTCTTTGGGGTGGTGTTTTCTAGATCCAGTGATGCTGTGGCCTGAAGTGTGTTTCCCTAGCTGCATTGTGTTTTGCACCAAAACTTACCTCATCCATGATTGCGTCGAAGGGCAATATTTCCCTTGCTCGTACATCTTCTCAAGTGGCTCTCTAGAAATAAATGAGCGCTCAGTCATTTCAGAAGAAGCACGTTAGGTATTGATAAAGGTACAGCCAGAGTTCCTGATCGGCTGGCGGATTCTCCCTATCGACCGAGACCTGTAGGGAACCCTCTAATAGAGACGTCCCTGTTGGGCAACTTCCTGCGGCCCAATTCACAATGAGCCCATTGCCATAGTGCACATGAAGGAGACATTTCGGTTCGCAAATATTGCACTTCTAAGGTTGTCTTGTGCCAACTTAGGCTTATAACTTAGCCTCATGACATAGACTGTGCCCATTTGGTGTAGCGTAGTTTCACGTCACAAAATTGATGAAAAAGGCTTTGGTTACGGCAGAGTCCAGCTATTACTGTTCGCTGCCTGCTCAAATGATCTATGCCGCTGGTATCAATATGCAGAACCCCAAAATGAGACTTTAACCCCTCCCTTATCAACACCATGAGTCATGATCGTCATCAGTGATAAACATGTTCAACATGCTCTTCGAGCTTGGCCGAGGATGTCCCAGGCGAGCACAGCATTACTCCATAGGAGGCTGTACACGCCGTCTCGGTGACCTTCTAAGCAGGGTGGCCGTACACTACACTACATACACTGGGCTCTCTAATGTAATGTAGTGGGCTTGGGAATAGCTTCAGTGTGAATGTAGTGTAGTGTAAGGGCCTTCAGTGTGAATGTATGTAATGTAGTGGGTAAAATGTAAATAAGGGGGGGGGTAGGGGGAAAAGGGGGTTAGGGGCGAAGCCCCTTAAGAAATTTTCCTTATCTTATCTTATCTAATCTTATCTTATCTGTAGATAAGATAAGCCCTGATTAGTCAGTAATTCCTTAGTCAGCAGGAAGGGGGAGGAAGGGGGAGGAAGGGAGGGAGGGAAATATTCCCTAATTTTACACTTAAATCCACTACATTACACCCACTCAGTTTTATAGTGTAATGTAGTGGGCTTTAAAGTAGCTTTAGTGTAATGGATGTAGTGTACGTATTTACATACACTCGGTGTAATGTAGTGTATTAAGTGTAGTGTACGGCCACCCTGCTTCTAAGACTCACCTCGTCTCTCCGCGACGACCGTATCTCTATTATGCTCTCGTCGCCAATCTGAGAGAAGCTGGTGTCGCCGTTCGGACCGACGAGTTGGTCTTCTTCTATCCAACCTGCCTCGACTGCGAACTCGACAACGTCCTCTGCGCTGGAGAATGACAGTATTTCTGGGGGCGCGTCGGGGTTGAGATGTGTCCAGAATTCGTGCGACTCCCGCCGAAATACGGCCAGTTCCTTCTTGCCGCCCTGGAAATTCTTGACCAGATACTCGTACAGATATGCCAGCCAGAGGACGTTGGTATACGCATGATGCTGCTTCCATGATACGCGCCCGTTGACGCCCTTCTCGTAGGGCTTGTCGTGCGCTTTTGGCGGGAGGCACACGCGATCGCCTTGCAACAGGTAAGACCGCATCTGTCGGTACACCTTGCACTGCGGCGCGTGGGTGCTGGTGAACAGACTCAGGTCCTTCTCCAGGTCCTGGGCGATCGGTCGTGCTGAGACGTCCTCGACGTTTTCTGCTCGCGACAGGCCGTAGTCCAGTATCGTAACGTCCAGGCCCGAGTATCCAAAGCGGCGTGGGGATCGGTCTGTCTTAGCCTCCGGACTCCTAGCCTCGCGTACACACACGTTTCCTTCGTGCAAATCGCGATGCTGACCACTCGCATGTTAGTAAACATACGATTTGTGGGGCATCAGAGAGATCATCTCACCTCGAACCTCACCAGATTCTCCGCTCTAGCCAATGCGACAGCGACATTCAGGAAGATGTCCCATATTTGGTCAACGGAGTGTATCTCTAGGTCCTCGAGTGCTGTTCCCGCATCGCCCAGCTCCACCACGAGGAACTTGGTCTCGTTCAGGTATCGGCTCGGGGAAGGATAGAACTGTAAGCGACCTGGGTCCTTCCGCTTCATCTTCTTGTGGAAGGTCTGGTGTGTCTCCAAGAGCGCTGGTGTGGTCTTGCCCTGCACGGTGTATTTCTCCTTGTAGATGACGAACCCTGGAATGTCCGCCAGCAGCTCCGAGATCTGCAGCTCTCCCGCGAGATCATCCTCACTGTGTGGCTCCTCGTCGACAAGGCCGGACTTCTGCTGAGCCTTCGTCTGCGGCTTGATTGGCGACTCTAGGCGGATGACCTTGATGATGCTGGTTCCTCGGTCGTTTGTGATCCGGTAGACTTCCGCATAAGATGCCTCCGCGATTTTCTCGATCCGGTCTCCAAAAGGGCATACGTCCTCCCATGTCAGGATGTTGGAGTCTTCCTGATTTTCAAGCGGTGTAAGGATCAGGCTTGGTTTCTCCAGCTGGTGTAGTCTCCTGGGAGTCTGTGGTGGCAGTGGCAGTGGCTCTGGCTCTGGCTCCGGTGCTGGCGGGGCGGTCTTGGGCTTAGCCGACGACTTAGCTGTCTGTTTATCGTGAATCGTAACATCTTTGAGCCGTCTTGTGATCTTGGTGACTGTGTCATCTGACACTGTGCTCTTGGAAGCGGTTGTGCTTATGGAGACGTTCACATCCAGTTCCGCCAAAGCCTTTCCCGGCTGAGGCTTCCTGGCCCGTTTGCCATACGTTCGGACGGAGGTTCTCTGTGACATGGTGTTATCTGCTGTGCATTTTCGAGCTGCTTGGAATGGGGGCGTTGAATCTAGGCGTGGGAGGCGTCGGGATGGGTCCACGTAAAGTGAACCGAATGAGGTCTGCAGTGCAGTGACGAAGCCAAAGTAAATATGCCGCTAAGATGTTGGCAGGGCAACTGCCCGAGTCTCCAATTATGTAAGACATACCCCGGTCCGTGCAGGTGACACCATTGGCGGGCTACCCCAAACCTTGGGGTGGAGCTGCGCTTGCTGCCAAGCCGAGCTTCAATGTGCTCGGGGAGCTCGTAGGATTTTCCAACAACGTCGCCTCTTCACCCCGACGACCACATCTCGCAGACACTGCTTCCTGGTCGCGAGACACCAACCATGGCCAACCTTCTCAAGGACCTCCTCGGGGGAGGCAGCAAGTCTTCAGCTTCGCCAATCCCCTCCGCTGACTCAGGTACGCGCACCCGCAATCAATTGAAACCACCCGAGCCTCGCTGACCTCGAGCTTCCCGGCAGACTTCGCCGACTTTGCTGAGGCTGCAGACCCCTCGCCCGCGTTCACCACGCCGCTGGGCGGTGCGAACCTGGCCGGAGACGCCGCTGCTGCCCCGACCACCCCTCCCTACACGAAATGGTACCGTCTCGATGAGCGCTACACTCTGGCCGACTTCCGCGCCGAGGGCATTATCCTTGCCTGTATCATCTTCATCTTCACTCTGCACGTCGTCGGCTCGCGCCTGAACCGGAGCAAGGCCAAGAAGTGGATTAAGGCGCACTCCAAGACCTTGGCGTCCGAGTTCGCGCTTGTCGGCTTCGGCACCACCCCGACCAGCGGCGGCGATGGCGAGACCGATCTCCTCGTGGCCGACCTTGCGGAGCCTGAGAAGGCCCTCAGGGAGAAGTCGCTGTTCGAGTTCGCCACGTATGCCACGGGCCGTCAGAACATCGCTTTCATGGACGCGAAGCTTAGCCTCGTCCGCCGATTCAACCCGCTCATGACGGTCGCCGAGTGGGGTCTGGGCCTCTTCTTCGACAGCTTCCCCGCCCCTCAGGACACTGTGGAGGCGGCTATCTACCCCTTCGATGGCAAGGAGGCTCTTACAGTGCCAGGTGTCCCTGGTGTCGCCGAGCTGAGGACCCAGAACACTAAGAGCACCTATGATGGATTTGTCTGGGCTATTGTCAACAAGGAGCGCATGAAGCAGGTCCGCGACGAGCGCTTCGATGTCTCCCTGACCTTCACCAAGGACAACTCCAAGCTGCCTATCTGGTCGACTGTGATGAGCGAGAGCGCCGAGATCACCAAGGTTCTGCTTACCAACGAGCTTGCCAAGGCCGTCGAGTCTGCTGGTGACCTTTTCGAGTACCTTATTGTGTCCGACCAACCTGTTGATAAGCCCAAGACGTGAGTAACTGCCTAACTGAGACCTAATCAAGTGCGTCGCAAAAAGCTGACACTTCCCCAGCCTCGATGAGACCCAGCCTAGGAAGCGCATCTTCCTCAAGTACCGCCTCCCCTCGGACAACAACTACGAGCCGCTCCTGCCCATCTTCCAGTACTTCATCCGCATCACCGACCAGCTCGTCAAGGAGGCCCACTTCCGGCCCGAGGTGCTCAAGAAGGTCAAGAGCGTGCGCGAGGACGTGGCCAAGCAGATCCAGAAGGCGTCCCTGGAGGAGAAGAGCGAGGAGCGCAACTTTGAGCGCGAGAAGGCCAGGAAGGCCAAGCGCGACCAGGAGCTGTCGCAGCTGGACGCCAAGGGCCAGAAGAAGTACCTCGAGAGGGAGCGCGAGAAGGAGCTGAGGAAGCAGCAGAAGAAGATGACCACGCGGGGCTAGCGTGCCTGGGCGGGTCTTCCCCTTCCGTTGATGAATACTGCTGTACGATGGTGGGCGGCACGGGTCAGAGTTGGCCCTGTGAATTGTGGGGTTGCCCCAAAAAGTTATCGCAGACCATGTAGGCTTAGCGCCGGTGTATTGATATATATTGGAGTCGTTTTGAGGGTCGGTCGGTCGACCTAACTCCGGTCTGTGTCGCAGGACTCTCTTGGTCTTGCCTGCCTAGGTACATAATCACATATACTTGTCACCGACCACCGCCACACCTTCAGATGTTAGCACGTCATAGCAGAGTATGATCACCTTCTGTAGGAGGATGTGAGGATGTCCCCTAGGAGGGCATCCTATAGGAGGGAATTCTATTAGAGGGTATTTCATAGGAAGATGGACCATGAGGAGAGTGTCCCATAAGAGGTTACCCCAAGGGAGGTTGGTGACGATACCGTGGTTGGACACCCGAGCAGAACTCGTAGCGGGCAATGCGGGCAATACCTGGCCATTTTGCTAGCTTATGAAGTTGTGCCTTCGGATATCTTTGACAGGACCACACGACCACTCTCAACCATGTGCTCATGACCGTAGCTACTCAGCCCTTGTGCCCCTCCCAGGCATCCCAGCCAGCAAAGGATATCGGCCGGAAGTGGGGCCCAAGCCAACAGAGAACTCATTTTTGCTCGGCCAACAGATCCTCCACCCTCTTGACCTTGTCAGCAGCAGTCTGCTTCTTATCCGTCCTTCGCCACACGTTAGCTCCCCAGAAACCCAACTGCCATCGCCAAAGTGACCCCCGAACAGACTCACCTTGTCCCGACCCGCATGGAGGTCTGGATGCGCTGGGGCCCGACCTTGTGAACCACCGAGTGAGCCTGGCCGATGACCTTCATGACCTCGTCCCAGCTGCCCTCGACCGTGGTGCCGGCTGAGTGCATCGTGTATGTCAGGCCGGACGCCTTGAGCAGCTTCTGCACCTCGGCGACTTCCTTGGCTACTGATAGCTCGCCCGTGCCGACCTGTGGACTGTCAGCCTTCAGTCTTCATGTCTTGTACAAGCACGATGTGAGAGGCCAGTGTAAGAATTCAATGTAGGGAGGGTTGGGTGATGCCATGTCAGGGGTTGGGGTGTCAACGCACCGGAACAAGACAGAAATCGGCGTAGCACCGCTCTGGTGTGGGGACGCTCGAGTAGTCCATCCTGGCTGTGGCTCGGCAGGAAACAGGTGTGCAGTGGTTAAGTGAGCGGAGCAGTGGGCTGCAGCGGGACAGGAGACGGTTCATTTGCTTTTGCGAGGGGTGCTTGGTGGGTGGTGCCAAAGGTGGGCTGCGAGCTCTGGGTTGATGTTGAGGCTACCGGGCGGGCCGCGGCCGGCGGGCGGAGCGGAGCACCTGAGGCTTGTCTCTGGTGGGCCGGGCCGGTGGGAGCTTATTCAGAATGTGCTGCCGTACTGGGCGTCTTTTTCGTCTGGCCCAGGCTCACCAAAGAGGTTTGGAGAATGTATGATACAGAGAATGCAGCATTGACCAACCCAGATCATACTTGTTGGGGTCTTGCTCTCACGTGTTTTGGGCAGATATTGCAGTGGAAGGAAGGAAGGTTGCAGTGCCTTCCGTACCGGACGGGTTCAAGCTCCAACACCCCCAAGCTGGGGTAAGCTGTGACTCGAGTGCTCTCGTCCTCGCACTTACGACTTCGACAAGTTGGAATCACAGCACACCCGTAGCAGTCATGCCCATAGCGACATCGTCTTTGCGCCTGGCGTCTCCATGATGCTCGTACAATCGTATCTATACTCAATCTCCTTTGACTGTGTCCTTCTTGAGCAGTCAAGACAGCACACTGAATACACCAACAAATCATGGCGAGGTCGTTGCAACCGCCCAAGACCCGTCGGCTCTATGCGGCCGGCCTCCAACCCCTGCCGAGCCGGAATGCGAGACATGCATATACGTGTAGTCGGTTCAGACTCCGATCCGCCCGTTGATTCAAGGTGGTAGCATCCACGGATAGAGACATTGTTAGCGTACGAATCAGACGACTTACGTTTATATAACACTGGAGACGCACCCACTCTGGGGGTCGAGCAGCCTTACTAGATTTAGGTGCCGGCCACCGCGGTGATCCTTGTGGTTGGTGGGCTTAACAACGTTACAGCGGCGGAGAGCACGACCTCGGAATCAGGTCGTTGATCCGTCCACGCAGTCGGGGTAATTGGCACCGCAGGGGTGGCAAGAGGGGCAGCGATCTCTCATATCGCTCAGCCGGCAACAAAGACACCTTCCTTATCAGGCCAGCAGCAGCAATTAAACACGAGATATCGCCTATACTATAAGATGGTATGAATCATGTTTGTGTTTGCTGATGCAGAATCGCCTGGGCGACCCCACGAATTCCACACAGCATAAGGACTTCCGAATGGGCAAGGAAGAGTCTTTGGTGGGAACAACTCGACTCAAGCACAGCTATTATTGAAGTGCTGAACCACAGGTATATTTGATCTGTATTTTCATTAACATTTCTTTTGCCAGCGCTGCTTGCTAATACCGTCTTACCGGCCAGAGAGAGTTTCCATGGCACGGCTTCAAGAAGTTCTGTCCAGCCCGCGCCGGCTCCTCAAGGCATTCGCCCTGGGGACTGCTGCGCTCGTCGGCAATGGCACAATCACAATGGGCGTCTTAGCTGACGTCCCAGCAGACCTCGGTCCTGGAGGAACCGCGCCAGTCCGGCCTTTCCGCCTGGACCAGGTAAAGCTTGGGAATGGCCTCATGCAGGAGAAGCGTGACCGCATCAAGGGCTTCCTGGAGTCATACGACGAGCGAAAGTTCATGGTCTTGTTCAACAACCAAGCTGGTCGGCCCAACCCGAGTGGCGTTTCTCCCCCGGGAGGATGGGAGGATGGTGGTCTGCTCAGTGGGCATTGGACGGGTCACTACATGACTGCCCTGTCCCAAGCGTACGCCGAGAATGGAGAGGAATTATACAAAGCAAAGCTCGACTGGATGGTGGAAGAGTTGGCGGCTTGCCAGAGCGCCATCACCGCCCGGCTGAATGGAACTGCCGGTTCAGGTCCCGATGCACAATGGATTCCTACCTATGCCGGCTACCTGGGTGCACTCCCAGAAGATACTGTGCTCAGGCTTGGCCCACCTCGCTGGGCTGTCTACGGGGCCAACCTCAGCACGAACACCTGGGCCCCTTGGTACACTCAGCATAAGATCATTCGGGGGCTGTTGGACGCTTACTACAACACCAACAACACTCAGGCCCTCAAGGTCGTGGAGAAGATGGCCGACTGGGCGTACCTCGCGCTAACCATCGGCGACAAGAACCAACCTGGCTACAAGGGAAATCTGACCAGGGACGACCTGAACTACATGTGGGATTTGTACATCGGCGGCGAGTTTGGTGGAGCCAACGAGGTCTTCCCAGAGATCTACCAGATCACCGGCGACGAGCGCCACCTGCAAACCGCCAAAGCCTTCGACAACCGGGAGTCGCTGTTCGGTGCCGCCGTGGAGAACCGAGACATCCTAGTTGTCCCAGCTGACAAGATCCCGGGCCGTCGCCGAAAGCAGCGCCTGCATGCTAATACGCATGTCCCGCAATTCATCGGTTATCTGAGGGTCTTTGAGCAGGGTGGCGGCGATGAGTACTTCGCAGCAGCCAAGAACTTCTACGGCTGGGTAGAGCCCCATCGTGGGTTCGCGAGCGGAGGTACTGGTGGGAGCTACCCTGGCTCCGACACCAACGCCGAGTTGTTCCAGAACCGGGACAACATCGCCAACGCTATTGCCTCGGATGGTGCTGAGACGTGCACGACATACAACCTGCTCAAGCTGGCTCGGAACCTGTTCCTGCACGAGCACAATGCGACCTACATGGACAACTACGAGCGCGGCCTGTTCAATATGATCACAGGATCTCGCGACGACACAGACAGCGGCGACGACCCTCTTCTCACGTACTTCCAGCCACTCAGCCCCGGCACGCCGCGTGACTTTGGAAACACAGGAACCTGCTGTGGTGGCACCGGCATGGAAAGCCACACCAAGTACCAAGAGACGGTCTACCTGCGCTCAGCAGACGGATCTGCGCTCTGGGTCAACCTGTTCATCCCATCGACATTGACCTGGGAAGAGAAAGGCTTCACAGTCGAGCAGGAGACCGCTTTCCCGCGCGAGGGAGCCACCAAGCTGACCGTGACCGGCCAAGGCCCGCTGGACATCAAGCTCCGCGTGCCCGCATGGGTCCGCAAGGGCTTCCAGGTGACCATCAACGGCGAAGCCGCCCAGGGCGCCGAAGCAGCCCAGCCCGGCACCTACCTCACCCTCAGCCGGACCTGGGCCTCAGGCGACGTGATCGACGTCAAGATGCCCTTCACAATCCGCACCGAGCGCGCCCTCGACCGCCCAGACACCCAGGCCATCATGTGGGGCCCAGTCCTCCTGCAGACCCTCGGCACCCCGCGCGGCAGCAACGACACCTTCTGGCAGCTCTCGCTGTACAAGGGGCTCAAGCTCGACGGCGACTACTCCCACGCGGCCATCGTTGAGACCAGCCGCAACGCCGCGGGCGACCCGCTCTTCACCACCTCCTCCCAATCAGCGGGGAATCTGACCGTGCGGCCCTACTACATCAGCGACTCGCAGCCCGTGTCGTCGTACTTCCGCCGCGTCGAGCCGGAGGTGGTCTTTGGGTCCGTGGATACCGGGGTCGCGAACCGGAAGCGGAATGATGGGCTGCCGAACTACGATGTGCCTGTTTCGGGGGTCGCGTCCCCGGGGAGTGACGGGCCGACCTTTTTGGATGTTGTTTGGGATGCGGCGCCGTTCGCGTCGCATGGGGATTTTGTCGATGCTGTGAGCTCTACTGCGGATGCGTTTGTTAAGGCTGGGGTTTATTCGGCGCAGGAGCGGGATGTTATTGTTGCGAAGGCTGGGGAGGCGGAGGCGGCGTTGGCTGTTTAGGATTTGACGGAAAGCATTCTTGATCAGCTGTTTGTCACATCCATAACGAGACCTGAAAAGACTGTACATATGCTCTTATTGCTCTAGCTTGGATATACTTGATGTTTACTGCATGTTTTCTGTAAGGAAGAACTCATCGAGTTCACTGATTCGATCATGGACACTAGCCACTTTTTTCCTACCACGAATCCCGAATTCGAGTCTGTCAATTTTCAAGATCAGGTTCATGGGCCCATTGAATGTCTGGGAAACTTAGACTAAGGTATCTTCCTCGACTGGGTATGTTTTGCCGCCACGGTACCCTTAGACGATATGGCCAAGACTTACTCAGGCCACTAAACACGAAACCCCTAGACACCCGGATAGATCCCTCAGCATCGATGCAAATTATATAGATTAATTCATTGAAGCTGCACACCATATAATTGAAAGGAATGTCGTTTAATATATTTATACTAGATCGTTAGGTTGTAAATCTGTCTAGGTAGTCAGTGGTCGCAACTCTGTCCATCCGTGATTTCAATTTCCATCCTCACTCAAAAGATCTACGATGCCGCCTTCAATTTCTACCCTTGAGAAGAATCCAGCCTACCACTCAACCAAGGAAATAATGCAGTGCATGCGCCAATATCACAGAAAACTAAGTCTACGGGTAAACGTCAATAACCTGCCGACCGGCAACCACATCTCCGTTGACAAGCGAATAGATATGTCGAATCACGCGAAAGTCTTCCGCAGAGAACCACATCTCATTGTATGGAATCCCAGTGGCCATCACAGAGTCTCTGCTCACCAGTGCAGTCCCAGGCCAATGGAAAGACGCCTCCTTGATCTCTGTAGTGCAGGTGCCCGCGTCCCAATGGCGCAGACCTAGAATATGCGCAAACTCGTGGGCGAGGATGTTGACCATGAAGGGAAGCCCGGTCTGCAAGGCTTCTAGGTTATTGTTGATGCTAACATGCCATATGGTTCGCGGGTCGCTGGGAAAGAAAGACCGGGCCATAGTGTCTGAAGCGAGGTTGGGATCGCAACGGATGTTGAAGACAGCATGGTTGGATCTCGGCCTGTAAGCAAAACTGATGCCCAACTTTTGCCTGCCGATGAGTGATGCGACCAGCTTCGCGGCAAGGATTATAAAATCCGTGACCTCGTCTGGGACTCTGTTGCGTCTGAAGCTGTTCCTATCCACATTGAAGTAAATGACTCCGTTAGGCGGCATGAGACGGTGGAACGCGTTATCAAGCTCATGCACTTGAATCTGTCGTGCTGTGACTGAGACATGTTTGGAGGATGAGGCTTCATGGGCTTCCGCTATTGCTGGTTCAACTGTAGCAGCACAAAGCTGTGTCAACTGGACCAAGTGGTTCGAAGTAACCACCTGCATCAGCAGTCCACACGCACCATTTTGGATGGCTGCGGGTAAGTCCCAGCTCAAGGTCAAGTCCAGTGGGAAATCATCCCTCTCCACTATGGCACAATCAAAGTCTTGGCCAGGGTCAAGGACTTGTCCCTGAATGAGCCGTTCGCCAATGAGAAGCAAGTTTGTAACTATATCCTGCAGGTGCTACGTAGACCATAAAGTCAGATAAGAAGCGGCCAGGGGCGCTGCAAGGGACGGTTACTCACGAATAGCTGAGTATTCGCTGTATTGCGATATTGCTGATGTGCTAGAGGTGCGAGATTGCGACGAGGAGCGTGCTCGTAGATATTGCTGGCAATGGAAAGAAAGTGCATCCTGGCTGTCTTAAAGCAAGGCCCCGGAATTGCTTCACTAGGACGCTGTCGTGTAGCTGAAAGGGATGGAAGAGTGTTGTGCTTGGACACTGATTAAATGCGCAAGATGGAAGCCTTGTTTAGGGCTCGAAAGTTGAGACTCGGAACTGGTGTTAAGATCTTAAGGTGGGTGCTGGGCAAGCTTATATAGACACGAACATTTGCCATTGTCACAAGAGTCTGAGGAGGCGACTCGATTCCTGGAGTTGTAGCCATGACTACCATCTGGCCTTCTCAGATCAGGCTGCCTGTATAACACAATGACTGCACGCTAATGCAACCAACCGTATATCAACTACACGGCACTCTGCGCCCGGCAACCGTGGATCCTACCCAGCACGCGCCAGCCCTGCCGCTTCGGCCCTTCGACCATGCTGTGACTGAAACAGCCGCGGATGATTGATGATTGGAGGATTTATAGCCGCTTCATGGGCTCTGTGCCAGGCGGACCAACCAACGTCGCCGACATCTCACATCTCAAGCCAATGCAACCGGTCGGGCTTGGAAACACATGCCGGATCTCCCTGCCTTCGTGCCTTAGTGCAGGTCTGGCGACAGCTGAAGTCTCGTCTACTATTCCGGTTTGGGATTTGATGAATACACATTTGGCTACATTTCTCCCATAATGGGTCTGCAGTCACCCTTTTGCTATTCCCTCTCCACCCCCCTCATGTGAAGGCTTTGGGGTTATCACTTACAGCTTTGGTCAGAATTACAATGGAGTTGGCCTGAAACCTAGTATAGCCGTATGTATATATACATTAAGCCTATCTACAAGGCTCCTCAGGGTCACATTCTCCGGTCAACCCGTGGATATACAAATCAACATGAGATGGTCTGACAGGCCTCTACCATCTCGTCAGAGAGTCAAGCACGCACCCGAGTGATTCGCTAGCTTCCGCGACCGGCCCGCCTGCGACCAAATCTAGCTGCGAGGCTAGAGACTCTGGCACCCTTCAGCCAGGCAAATAGTGTGGAGTCTCTACCCACTGTAGAGCCCCCAATCAGACAGACAAAGATCTCTTCCTCCCACCAAAAGAAATGCAGTACAAGCAATGCAACACGTTGATCGATATAAGGCAACTCCATAGAGTACTATAATAAACCTAGGAAGAGCTCAGTTGCGGCCGATCAGACTCCTGCTTTGTTTAACCTATGGTCTCAGCCGGCTCTTTCTGTTTTCAAGTCCCAGGTAGAAACTGAACCAAATTTGGAGTTACATAACTGTGGTTGATCTACCTTCTCGACCAGGACTTCGGCTTATGTCAGAGTCCCCAGACCGATTTCTACCTAAGTATGTATCAACCGGGCCTAGGCTCTGGGTAGTATTGCGGGTCGACGCGCAAGACCCGAGCCTTATTCGGCTGGGCCCTTGGCAGAAAAAGAAACATGGGGGCAGATGACATGATGCAACATCAGGTGAACCTGTGCCAACGGGCCCGTGGGGGACGCTCCTGCGCTTGCCCGGCGGTGTGTAAGTCGAGGAGTTCGGGCTCAATCTTGGCCCGCTGCTACGCTGACATTCCTCCACCTGGGCAGGCAGTGCCGTGCGTGCCGTTACGCGCGTTATGTTGGTGAGCATTCGGGACAGGCGGGCTCGGAAATATCCCCTCCATTCCAAGACTAGCAACCGAAAGGCTTGCCCAACCTGACAGCTCGGAGATTTTATCTCTTAGTAGACGGGAACGGGTGGTCTCCTGCGCCTCCATTGCTACGCCACTTCGCCCGGCCACGACGGTGCTTACCGGTGTCAAGACAGGCCGACCGAGGTAACACATGGCGGCGATCTCCCTCTGGCGCGCACTTCAGGTGCTAGAAGGCGAAGAATAGAGGCGGCCCTGTGACTACCTATTGCGTGTTGGCGCCGGTTCCCAACATCATGACGTGACAGTAAGGTTGAAAGCTCAAAGTCTACAAAGACTAGCACTTATTTGGAAAGAGGGACCTCCGAGAGACAAATAATCGCCAATGGAGAAGATCCTCGTCGACAGGCCTCCTATGAAGCCCTTCTCTTTTGTTGTCACTGCCTGCCTGGAAGCGGGAATTTTCGACCCCACGTACACACACCAGACCTTACAGTCTTCCGACAACATTATTATCCCACCATTTAGGGAAGTCAACCACAGTCCTGCCTTTCCTTGCATCCTCTGCTGCGAACACCATACTGTGGCTCATGATAACATCCTTCAAGGAACAACCCATGTACTCCTTCTGTGCTCGCGCAACATCCCAGCCATGGTTCTTAACTTTGTCGACTGCCAGAACAAACTGGCGAGCCAGCCCCTCATCTGCATCACCATGTCCGCCTCCTTTAGGCACATATGGGTAGAACACCTGTCTGCCCCCAGTCCTGAAGTCCTCGACCGTGATGGACGAGCTGTCCGCGGTTATCTCACCATCGGCGCCGTAGATGTGGGTGAAACGCTGGCAGATCTTCTTCGTGAAAGCCACCATGTGCAGGGTTGCCGTCTTGCTGCCCCTGCCAGCCAACGCCCCTTGCTCTGTGTCCCCAGGCTGGCCCACCGGGTCGTCGTCCCAGGTGAGCGTGACGGTCTGGTTATCACACACGTCATTGTCGGCCTCGTAGACGCACCGGCCAAACCAGTTGCGGCTGCTGATCTCTTCTGGGGACTTTTGCGAGGAGTCGTAGTCTTCAGCCAGCTTCGCGAGCAGCGCTTTCTGACCGGCGGCGGGCCCGCCTTCGGCGATGCACTCCTCCATCTCCGGGCAGGCGATCCGAGCCCAGCGGTCCTGGTTCTCGCTTTTGAGCTGAGGACTGGTGTATATCCTCTTGGCTGAGAACTGGCAGGACGGCTCGAATGCACAGGACATGCAATTTGTCGCATTGCCCGCCTCCACTGGCTTTCGGGATTGCTTGAAGTGCTGGAGAGACCCGGACGAAGAAATATCTCTGGGCACATGGGCTGGCTTAGAAGACCCGGTAGGCCCGGCCGCTAGGAGCCAATACAACAAGTCTATGTCGTGACATGACTTTGCGAGAAGAGACGGTGCTGACGTGGACTCCTTTCGCCAATTTCCCCTATTTTCTGTGTCAGTATGACGGATCATGGATGGATGGTTGCTCTATTCTGTACGAAACTCACCTCACATAGCTATGGGTGAAATGGTTCCAGCCCACAGGCTCTGTGTGGTTGACAGCCTGGACCTCGCCAATGACCTTGTCCTCGACCAGTAGCTTGCGCAGCAACATGTTATGAGGGCTGTAGCGGAGAACATGGCCGATAGAGAAGAGCTTTGACGGCGTTTGTGATGAATCAGGCAAGAGAGCCCTGTATATGTCCAAGCAGTCGTTCAGGTTCGGTGCGAGCGGCTTCTCACACATGATATGCAGATCCAATGGCTTCAGGTCCAGGACGGCCTGTCTGTGCAACTCTAGTACATGTTAATCACTTGTTACAGATCCTCAAAGGAGAACTTTTGACATGTTCCAAAATACAAAAGACGGGGGCCCTGGAAGAAGAGCAACGATGCCTACTTACGGTCCTGCACGCAGATAAAGACTGCATCGACGCCCTCGGGAACATTGTCCTCACCGGCCGCAGCTCGGGCACGGCGCTCCTTCTCCCATCGCACAAACTCGGTCCATGTCTCAAACTCCTGGCCCTCGGCCGGTTTGCCTGAGCCCCAGATGTACTTGCGGCCGATATGACGTCGCTTGACGGCGACGGGCTCAACCACGCCCACGATCACGCCGTTTGTTGACTTCTTGATGGCCTTTGAGTACACGATTCCCCGGTTGCCGCCGCCGATGATCAGGATGCGCGGGGGTGAGACCGAGAATGGCGGCCGTTCGGGGGCCGGCAGGCGCACGATGGTCTCTTCATTCTCGTCCAGGTCGGCGTGTGGTGCCATTGTGAGAAAATGACCTGTTTCCTGCCAGGGGATATGTCTTGGCTCTTCCTCCGGCAATCAGAGCGCTCCTATTACCAAGGCTGGTAGGTACGCGTTTATAAGGGCGGAGACCGCGCCGGGGTTGAGGGGGAATAGGCCGGCCGGTGCCGGTTTCAAGTGGACGGCCGGATAAGGAGGATGCAGAGCGTGTGCTCGCACGGAACACTCAGTGTAACGTGACACTTCCCTGGAATGTTCTGAGCAATTGGAGATCCAGGCAATCCGAACTATTCGGAGCTCTGTTCCCGGTCCTCGGGGCATGCAGGCTCCCATTTACCTGCGGACTCCCCGGCTTTCGGACCACTCCCATAATATATCGGCATGTGCACTAACACACTCAACGTAGGAACAGAGGACCTTATCTTCACACGCCCCCTTCTCAATCTTGAGACAGTTTGAAACTCTAATTCTCTGCTTAGACTTGAATTCACTATGAAGAACTGATGTCCATGATTTTGTACTGCAGAGATGTAACGTGGTTGAGAAATCTATAAGTGAAGTCTTAGAGTTGGTGTGGTTCTATGGTCTGAAGGGGCGGGCCTGTAATGCCACTGAACACGCGTGTCTATCAACCCCTCTCATATGCCGACTTTGGGCCCTCATACGACTGCGACATGACTCTGCCGCCCTTCTCGTAGCCACATTTGACGTAAAATGGCTCATTGGCCTCGCTGCACCCCAGGTTTGACTTGTAGCAGCCCAATGATTTCGCGACCGATGTGAGAGCATTGAGCAGTTTCAAGCCTAGACCTTTGGACTGGTACTCTTTGCGGATCGACACTTCTTCCACGTGAGCGACGGTGCCAAGGTCATGGATGCTGGGGGTTAGACGAAAGTTAGCGCGGCGGTCTGCAGGTGCATTGGTTTTCAAGCTTTCCTGACTTACAACTTCTTCTCCACGATCAGCGTGCCCGTCCCCACGACCCGGCCCTCATGCTCGATCACCAGGAAATAGTGAACTCCCTTGCCCTGAGTTGCCATCCAGTCGAAGCGCTCTAGGAAGCGCTCCTCGCTGACGTTGCCGACATATGTCAACACGCTCAAGCAGTCAAAGAAGCCTCTTCCATAGTCGTCCCTCTGCAACGGTCGAACGTTGTATCCTTCGGGAAAGCAGCCCGCGCCTCGGGCGTGATCAAGCCAGAGTCGAATAATGAATTTGGGGCGGCCATGATCTGAATGGTCGACAGTCAGGGCAGGGTGCAATTTTGGCGGGCCTGGGGTTCGTTAGAGTTGATTGCTGTTTTTACGAATTCGCAACATCTCGTCCTCAGGGCACCTCGTGACTGACCTTGGATGCTTGGGGGGGGGGTTCGACTTGCTGTGCGGACTGTTGATGAGACGCTCTTGGAATTCACCACGCCGATAAAGTCGAATGATTTCTGTGAATGACTATCTTAGGCAGGTAGGTGGTGTCATGATAAGTGAGGGGCCAAGTGGAGACAGTGTTTACGTTTCCCGAATCGCCGTCCCTCACGATACCTCAGCATTTGGATGTTGCAAGCTTGAACTCGCGCTGATGGTTCCTGGAGCATGCAGACCCGATACCCGAGGCTCGGCTGGCATTAGCGCGCTGTCACTTATTCCGGCAACACTCACCTGAAATGAACAGAAAGCAACAATATCTCCGCCAAGAGTTACGTTACAAGTGAGCAGCATACCGCAATGTCAGAGTCAGGTCCTGTCGATACTACACGGATGGTTACATTGACAAGGAGATCCCCGGCGTGGGATTCGTGTTAGCCTGCGTTTCTCCGCGCACTATCGTCACATCGCCTGCCTGTCAGCCCCTTGTTTTTGGAAGTGCCGTCTTCCCTTCTCAGGCCGATAAGACCCCTCACGCTTGCCGGGCCGGATATGGAAACACCACCTGATCTGGATGCTCAGATACGGGCCTGTACTAATCCGCGTATAGAAAGACAGCCGAGAGGCATGCATCGCGTCTCATACTTAAGCGCGAGGTGAGGCTGTTTGGCACTGCAAATGCCGGTTCTGAGCCATGCCGTTTCACTCCCAGGACCTACTCTCCAGTAGCTAATCGACAAGCTATCGACCACCATGACGGAGAAGCAAGATGAGAAGAGCATCCACGGGGATGCCACTTCGAAAGGAGATGGTGCCAGTGTGGAGATTGCCACGCGGGAGGTCAGGACGAGGATCGAGCACGAGACCGGGTTCTGGAAGGCCGCGAGGCAGTACCCGGCGGCGACGTTCTGGTCGGCATTCTTCTGCATCGCGGTCATCATGGCCGGCTTCGACGCGCAGATAATCACGTCCTTCTACGCCCTGCCCGCGTTCCAGCAAAAGTACGGCGAGCTGGTGACCCACGCCGACGGCTCGCAGTCGTTCGAGATCCCGGCCCAGTGGCAGACCGGGCTGGGCATGGGCAACCCCATCGGGCAGATCCTCGGCGCCCTGGCGAGCGGCTGGTTCATGGAGCGCTGGGGCCGGCGGCTGCCCCTCGCCGCGTGCTGCGTCTACTCGATCATCTTCGTCTTTGTGCAGTTCTTCTCCACCTCCATCGGGATGCTGTGCGCCGGTGAGATCCTCGGGGGCCTGGCGTATGGGTTCTACGTTGTGATCGCCCCGACCTACGCCTCGGAGATCTGCCCGCTGGCTCTGCGTGGTGTGCTGACGGCCTCTGTGAATCTGGCTTTTGTCATCGGGCAGTTCATCGGGCAGGGCTGTGCGGCTGGCGTTGAGACGCGCCTGGACGAGTGGGCTTACAGAATTCCCTTTGTGAGTTAGCCACACTATGCCCAACAGCTTGTATGGACGAACCTAACAATAGACATTAGGCGGTACAATGGGTGTGGCCCGTTGTCATCCTCGCAGCGCTGCCATTCGCTCCCGAGTCTCCGTACTGGCTGATTCGCCAAGGCAGGAAGGAAGACGCCCGGAAGTCCCTGTTGCGGCTCTCGTCCGCCAAAAATCGCCCAGATATCGACCAGATGCTGGTTGGCATCGAGCAGACTGATCTGCTCGAGCAGGAGATGGAGTCTTCGACGTCGTACTCTGATTGTTTCAAGGGGAGCAACCTCCCGCGGACCGAGATCTCTGTCATGGTGTACCTGATCCAGGTCATTGGCGGCAACCCGCTCATCGGGTATGCTAACTACTTTTTTGAACAAGCGGGTCTTGCTAGTTCCGACGCTTTCAACATGGGCTTGGGAAACACTGCCATGGGCTTTGTGGGAACGGTCATTTCCTGGCCGTTGATGACTTATCTCGGTCGTCGTACCATCTATACAGGCGGCAGTAAGTCTGATCCTTGTCCTTTTGTGGCTCTCTACCTGTCATCCATGGGTGTTTTAGCAAGGTCCAAGACACACCATTTTGGGCGCCCTATAGCAGGCAACTAACACTTCTAAAGTTGTCATCATGACTGTTCTACTCTTCGTCATCGGCTTTCTGAGCATTCCCGTCAATAATAACGGAGCTACTTGGGCCATGGCAACAATAATGGATGTGTGGACATTTACCTACCAAATGACCGTGGGTCCCATCTGCTTCGTCATCATCTCAGAAATCTCGGCGACCAGGTTGAGGACCAAGACGATCGCGATAGGGACGGCCGTTCAAGCAGCGGCATCCATCGTCTTCACCATCGCAATCCCTTACATGCTGAACAGCGACGAAGCCAATTGGGGAGGCAAGGCCGGCTTTCTGTTCGGTGGGATCAGCTTTGTTTGTTTCCTCTGGTGCTTTTTCAGGCTACCAGAAAGCCGTGGCAGGACGTACGAGGAGCTTGACATGTTGTTCCAGAGCGGTGTTCCGGCTCGACAGTTCAAGAAGCATGATATTGTCGTGGAGGCTGCAGAAGGAAAGCAGCATGATGATCAAGCTTAGCACTTGAGGCTGGCTTCGGTATTCTAAACGCCCAGATGTGGCAGCTGACCACGGGCACGAATATTGTGGAAATTTAATATGAAGCTCTGTCAATCATGCATCAGCGCAATTAGACTCCAGTCGGTGATGGTCGTTTGTTTCGTGCGCCCGTGTGCCCACAGGTCGACAAACGGGTCGAGCCACAGCATGGCTCTTTGGCCACAGCGCAACTCATCTCGAGCATTGCAGTGAAATGGAAGGACCGTTTGCGTGGGTGATCGAGGTGTTGACCCACCCACTTGTTTGCATCCATCACGTTGCTGTCCAGGCAGCTGCCAGGGCAGTGGTTGCAGTGTCCTTGGCTGATCTCTTCCATGGTGGCCGAACCGAACCACCTTCCTCAATCCAACACCAAGCAGCTGGCACGAGTCTCCTCCATCGCCACTTGACGCCACACCATGAATTCGACCGGTTTTACCAGGACAGGGGCCACCTCAGTGCGCCCGATCGGGTTTGCAGAGACAATTTTGACCTGCACCATCCTTCTCGGGGTCGGCTGCATGGTCGCAGTTGGTCTTCGTACTTGGCAGCGTGTTCGAGAGCGAAAGTTCCACGTCGACGACGGCCTCATTTGGCTTGGACTGGTAAGTCAACACAACGCTGGCACGCTAGCCAGGGGAGGGGCACCACAACTGACACGAAGTAGATCTTCAATCTCGTCCAGTATTCCCTCACAGCATGGGGGACGACAGTGGGCATCGGCACTCCAGATTCGATGCTGGCCCGACCCATGGGGTACACCCCGGGCAAAGCAGTCTTCTGTAAGCACCGAAGGACCTTGAAACCATCTCAAACTCCCATCATGTTTGCATGATATGTCCTGGGTTCTCTCGATGCAGAATTTCTGACGTAATGAACAACCAGGGATGAACGTGACCAATGTGTTGGCGCTGGGCTTCACCAAAGCCTCCATCTGCACCACGCTACTACGAATCAACAAAGGCACCAGCCATCGGAAGACAACCTGGGTACTTTGGCTCGTCATGGCTGTGCTGTCAATATCAACAGTGGTTGCGTTGATCTATATCGTCGTACTATCCGTCACCGCCGCAGCACTCCAACAGACCGTGGCGACCTGGCAGATTCTCATTTTTTTCGTGATGGGCCTTTTCATCCTCGTCGACATCGCGCTTGCCGTGATCCCAATATTCATCATCCGCGGGCTGAGCATGAAGAAGAGCCTCAAGCTGTCGACGGGGGCGATCTTGGCACTAGGCGGCGTCGCATGCCTCGCCTCGATCATCTGCATCCCACCCCAGGTGCACGTCGACGATTCCGGCCTCGACAGCCTGTACAAGGTAGGCTCGGTCATATTCTGGCAAAACGTCGAGACCGGCCTGGGTATCATCGCGAGCTGCCTCCCAACGCTGCGCAGGCTCATCAAGAGCTTCGACACCGACGGCGGCGAAAAGACCGGCCGACTGCCGTACTACAAGGCTGACTTCTCTGCGGCCTCGGGACACGCTCCTGGCCACGACGTTGTGTATGTGCCCCTCGGCTCGCATCCGTCTCCCGATCAAAAGGCCGGGCAGCTTCAGGTCCCACGGGCTACCACTGCTAGTCCACGCGACTCGCAGCGCCAGTGTCTGTGCGACGACGGGCGACGCACCAGCAGTTATGGGAATGTGTAGGATCACCTGGGCGCGGACCAGGCAGTCCACAGGTCAGTCACATCTACTGAGTGCTGGACTGGGCTTTCGACTAGACTGGATGTCGATTCTGAGAGATTGCAGTGTTCATTTGTCAGTGGATAACACGCAAGATTGGCTATGGAAAGTCTTGTCAACGGCGGTCGCCCCCGTCGGCTTAGCCTTTCAGAGAACCAGCCTGAGGGTTCAGCAATCAGGGCACAATAGTAAAAATTACACAACTCACAAACCATCTCATGCCGTGAAACCTGTCCTGTCTGTGATGCTATGTGCTTCGATTAGCTGTGCTCTTCATAGCCTCTTGACACTGTGATTCTGTCAGGCTGGGATACTATTTTTCCTTATAAAATTATGAGCCCTAGTTAGGGCCGGAGCCCGACAGTTAAGTATCATCTCCGCTGGCATTCTATTTCATGGTCTAGTGGTTAGACACACTTCTAGTTTCGACTAGTCTAGCACACGCTCTGGACTAATTTGACAAATTCAGCAATACCGCATATATTACTCGGTCACTGTAGCCCTGCTGCTGCTTTATTTTCGAATTCCTTCTTCATCATCTTCGGAGAACTTTTAATCTCTTTTTCCATCTGCAACCAACTCCAACCCGGGCTTCAGAAAGTTCGAACCACGGTCACAATGGCCGGTCTTTCGGACATCGACCTAGCGGATGTCGAGTTCATGAAACCAGATCAGGAATTCCCGGCTGACCCGGATTTGTCCTTTCACCTCTTTCCTGACCTCCCCTACGAGCTCCGTTTGGGCATTATCGAGGAGTGGCTTCGAAGCCGAGGATACACCCACTGGACGGCGAGAGATTTGCCCTTGATCACGTTCAGACAGCGCAGCAGACTTCGCAACCCACTTAGAGAATATGCCACCATCAACAAACAATGGAAGCTTGCGGTTGAGAAGCACACATTTCGTTCTCTCACATTTCTCATTCCTGAATTTGGCAGAGATGAGAGCTGTTCTGGCTCCAGCGATTATGTGGCTTACGACGACCCCGATGCGCTCGACGAATTTGAGAGGACATGTGTTGAAGAACGGATCAATGCAGTCTTGAATCTTCAACTGTCAATCAACATTCATAGTGGTACGGGCAGCCCGCGCACATTGTCGGGCATGAACACCTTGTTTTCCACTGCCGGGCACGGCGACAACACAGACCAGTCGATTATTGAACTCAAGCACTTGGCCAGGGCAGCGTTCGAGAAGGTCTTGCAAGCCCTTGAGCGCTTCCAAGAATCCAAGCTCAAGTCACTGTATCTCGCATCTGATTTGGACGGACTCAGGATGGCTGACCCTATGTTGCCCACGCATTACTCACTCAATCTGAGCCAGTCTTTATACGCTATGACGTACAGGCTCGAGAGACTGATCATCTGCAGTGTGGTCAACGTGCCATACTTCTTAACAGAGTCGTGGGCCGCCAAGGGGACCAGGCCAGCCAGCCAGCCAGCCTGGCCCAAACTGAAAATCCTCGAGATCTCTGACTATTTCAATCCCGACTCTGAAGACCCCACCAGCGTGGCAGCCGAGCTCCACGACGCCGTCACAACAGCACTACCACAGATGCCAACCCTCATCCGGCTGTCCCTCTCGATAGCAGTTCCGGGCTTTATGACCATAACCCGCCAGATCCCACGCCAGTCGCAACATACCAGTGTCTACATTGAGACATGTCAACACGATGACTCCTCGGAGACGAGGCTGCCGGAAGTGCATTCATGCTCCGAAGTACCGAGGCAAGGACGGCTGCTTCTAACCGGTCCCGCGCCAGACCCAGAGACAATAGATTTGTGGCGGCAAATTGCACGGAGGCAATGGGATTGCGACCTTCGTGTTGAAACAAGATAAGCCCTAGTACGCTCAGAATTCTGACCTGGGGTCCCTTTTGCAATTTCAGCACTTCGAGTGAGGGGGAAATACAATGAGTACACATACTGGGAAGGAAGTTAAGTACCCTAGGGTAGATTCAGGGCAGGAGCCGCCACAACATTGTTAGCCGTGGGGCACAAACAGACTGAACATGGGATGTGGAAATGGTCTGTAATAAAGTTTCTTTGTTCTTGAAAACCAAACTTCAGCCGGTCCTGCTAGCTCGGTCCAGCCACATACATCAAATCTTGGACTTGGCGGGAGGCTCGGCCTCCCATTTTTCTCTCAGGGTGTTTGCATGTTCAGACTTGCGTGTGAGACCATCATACAAAACCGGCCATCCTCCACCGAGGCTTCGAATATCAGCAGGGCGACCAGTCTTCACGTCCATATAGGTCACGGAGCCTTTGACCTGGGCAACGATAGCTTGCTGCTTGAGTGAGAACAGAGACGTCGTCCCGCTGTTGCGCGTCGGCTCGACACGGTCCTGCCGGTAGGCGGCGATGAGCTGTCCGGTGACCAAGGTGAGTTAGCTGGCCTGGGGCCAAAAAGACATGTAGTCTAGGTGGACAGGTAACACATACCGAGTCTGGATACTTCACCTGCCTCCGGATATCCAATTCGTACTTGCGAATGACAGGGACGACGGTCCTTGCGTGGATCATATCTTCATATTCCTGCTCGCTAAGAAACTCGTCATAGCTCTCCATAAAGCGATGGAAACAAGTACCCAAGAAGTGCATGTACTGCGAGTGCATCACATGGCCGAAGGGGTCTTGGTCTTCAGCCCAGACAACACCTCGCTCAACCATAGTACTGGGGTCATAGCCCATGGCCTCGAGGGTAGATAGGGCGCTGGCGCGGAGAGAGGCATATGAGTTGGTGTTGGGATGTGGCTTGGGTGCACCTTCATGTGAGTAGGGTGACAGGTAGGCCGAGTCGGCCAGTCGCGTCTTTTTGGTGGCAGGGGATTTGCCGTTGTCATCACCATTGCGGCCGGCCATTGTTGCTTGGGCAAGGTGCTCACGAGAACAAGATGAGAACGAAAAGGCGCGAACTCAGACACGGTGGACTATCAAGCCAAAGTCAATATCGAGATTGAGTATGTCGAAGTCCAATGGATGTAAACAACATCGCGGTCTGGCCTTGACGTCCAGGCAGAAGGATTAAGTAGTTGGCCGAGGCATGGGGCCCTCAAGCGTTGGGGAGCTACCGTGCAGGGATCAATATTACGGTGTTGGCGCCAGTGAAAGCTGTGCACTACGGAGTTCAGTACGGAGTTCAAGGCAAGTGCTGACTTGCCTGTACCTATCCCTTGTCAAGGGCCAGAAGCTTGGTGGTGAATTTTTGTTGTGTGGGTGGCTGCTTTCATAACATAGGTCGTTGGCAAGAGTAGTCTTTGCCACTGTAAGAATTGCCCGGTTCTGAATTGCGAGGCTATGCCTGCAACTACTGTAGTGGCACTTGTTTAATGGATCACCAGCCTCTGCATGCGAACACACCCGACCGGCTTCACTCCACTCCAAATGACTTTCGCAATCAGCCCATAATGATTGACAATTCGACGCTCCGAGTTTCACCGAGCCCAAAAGGAATTGAACTCACCAGTCATAGTTTCTGAGAAGCTCTTCTGTTGTATCCCACCACCACTCGATTTTACGACGATACATTGACGGCACCCATAGACAGGGTAAACCCCAAAGCGTTCCCCTCAATCGCCCGAACCACACTTTGTCTCCATCTCTATGGATCGGGTTTACGGGTCCATTGAACATCCCGGGAACCGGAGATATATCAACTCAATTGAGACAAAGATACCTACATGAGCGAAATGGTGAAAATATTTCTCTTCAAAGGCCGTAGGCACACCTACATTCAGACTTGATTCTCAATATGTCGAAGTCACCAAATAAGCTCAAGGTCGCCGTCATCGGGCCCAAGGGCCAGTGTGGCTCCTGTGTGGTAGATGAGCTCCTCTCCAGGGGCCACTCCGTCGTGGGCATCTCCCGCAGCCCACCACCGAAATGGGCCGCTGAGGGTGACTACAGGCCGCATGCTGTCGACATCCACGACACAGAACAATTTGCACAGGCGCTGTCCCAGAGCTACGATGCCGTCGTCTGCGCTTATGGGCCTCCGTTGGCCAAGCTCGACGAAGTCTACCAGCACTGCGTGGAGAGCCATGCCAAGATCAAGGAAGCTGTTCTGCAATCAACACATGCTGGGTCCTTCATCATCATTGGTATGTGCTTGAATGTTTTGGCCCTTCTTCTCGACTTGCATCGCACGAGGTATTGTAAGCTGAAAGTGAGCGGCCACGCTAAATAGGAGGCGCTGGCTCCCTACACACCTCGGCGGGAAAACAGCTTGTTGACACTGATGAGTTCGCATACTCTTGGTGGTGAGTGAGAATTCCCCTGATATCAGGTCTTGGAATTTTGAAAGGAGCTTGACGCCGAACAGGTACGGGTGGCCCAACAAGCACCTAGACTACATGATAGCGCGGGCGGCAGATCACGGCGCAAAGGGCTTCTCCACGATGATTAGACTGTTCAAGTGGGCACGTAACAATATTGAACGCCCCGGCTGTACGTGACTATACTATCAGACAACATGCACGAGACAAGCTGCCGACTCACACTGAATGTCTAGGGTTCTCGTGGATCATGCGACCCTTTGCCCGGTTGCTGCTCTGGCGGCTGTACAAGATCATGGTGGACAGGAGAATGCAAGGTCTGATCACTGGCTCACGCATAGCCCTGAATATGTGGCTGGGCGTTAGGGACAAGAAATGGTCTTTTCTCTCGCCGCCAGGACTCCTCCGTGACAAAGGCAAGCTGAACAAATCGCTTCTCATCAGCTGTTTCTCGACCTGGCTGTTTTAACGTTGCATTAGGAATCCGCACCGGAGAGTACAAGGTCTATGTTGACTCAAAGGAGACGCCGGCAGATGATGCTGTCGTGGGCGGAATCTACAACGAAGACATGGCCGTTGCGATCGTGGATGAGGTTGAGAAAAATGAGCTGGCTTACAAGCATTGGGCCTGCACGGGTCCCATAGACGTGGAGGGCCAAAGATGGTAGCGACGCGTGGCTAAGGTCCTTTGGTCAGG
The DNA here is from genome assembly GCA_023522825.1 of Diaporthe ampelina. Taxonomy (NCBI): domain Eukaryota; kingdom Fungi; phylum Ascomycota; class Sordariomycetes; order Diaporthales; family Diaporthaceae; genus Diaporthe; species Diaporthe ampelina. The sequence continues at coordinate 66,091 of JAMFTM010000033.1, forward strand.
TTGTTAGACGTGTGTGCTTCGAACTCCAATACCAAATCGCTTCACTCGTGGGATCGCATCACCAAGCTACCGCAACCGTGACCACATGGAGACTTCCCAGACCAAAAAGGTCTAGGCACTTTTAGGAAGTGTCTTGCGCCCTACAGATGCACTGCTTCAGCTTTGGGGCCTTCCAAAGGGCTGTCGTGTGCTCTGAAACGGGTGAACAGGTCATTCAACTACCTGTTCACACTAAAGGTAGGCACCTACCTGGTAAATGGCTCCTTCGACGGCGAAGCTGCTCACTCTGGGCGGTTGGAGGCTACCAGGATGGCTTGTGCACAAAAGCAGCTCCCACCTTCCCTCTTTGCCTCCGTACAAAGCAAAGCAGAACGGAACCAATACCCCATTCCTTCCCATCTTGTACAAAGATTTCCCCCTCTGACCAAGCCCTGCCTAATTGAGGTTGCCTGCTGTCCTGAAATTCTGCGACCTTCATCCTTCAACTTCATCCTCGAACCACCTCCTTCAACGAGAGAGAAAACATCACGACCACAACGGGACCTCATCTGGCGCCTCGAAGGATCACTCCGAATCTGAGAATATCAGCTTCAAAGACCAACAATCCGCCTGTCTTGACAAATACCGCAGGGTATCGTCAACACCGATCCGCCAAGATGGTATGCCTCTCCCACTACCAACTGAAGCTGGAAAGCTCTTCGTCGAGCCTCTGACTGTTGTCTAGGGCGGCTGGGGAGACTCCTGGAATGATGATGATGGCTCCATGGGAGATGGCTACTCCGATGCGCTCAGTGACATCTTTGACTCCGAACTTGCCAAGCCGCTGAAGAAGGATGTCATCCGCCTCCGTCTGAAGATTTGGGAGCAGGATCAGCTCAAGAAGAAGTCGGGAGAAGGTAACAGTACTTCTCACATACTGATTCAAGCGTGTTGCTTTTTCCTTACTCACTGACGGACATGACCAGACGGAACCGAGACTGGCTCCAACAAGAAACCTTCCAAGAAAGAGCTGGAGGATTGCTGGGAGTTGGATGTGAATCTTTACTCACCTCGCTTCCCTCATCTTGTCCGCGATTATCTCGACTCCGGTGTGCTAGCCAGCCTCATCAAGAAACATGGACCCAAGAAAGCCAATGCTCGGTGGTCTGAGAACCAAGGTCACTACGATCTGGTGCTGATTGCCTTCTGTGGTGAGTACGATACTCCTTATTTGCCGACACTCAATCCTTTCATCTTCCCTGCTCCAGAACCCATCACTTTGGGTCACGTTGCAGCTGGTTAACACGCACTAGCTATGGAGCTTGGCTGCACCCTCCCCACTGGTTTCTTGGCGCGCCTCAAGTCCAACTACAAGCGTGTCTGTCTATCAGATGATGAACTGGAGCAGATGAGCCGAGCATGCGACGAGTATGTTGATGGAAAGCCTTACGAATTCGTCGGCCCGAAACTCATTGAAGAGTTGCACATTCGCGCCGGGGGCGAGGGTCAGCGGCCCGAGCCTCGTCCTCCCGGTTTGGAGCCCATCCCGTCCGAGGAGGCTGCCACCACTACCGAGGAGCCGGCTTCGAAGCGTCGCAAGGTCGAAGACAAAGCTGCTGCTCCCACGCCTGTCGTCGAGGAGAATTACCTCCACTTTCCCCTCAACACTTGTGCCAACTGCGGAGCGACTCGAGGTCATGGTACTCCTGAGTTACAGCGATGCAAGGGATGCAAGACGACTCTCTACTGCTTTGAAGGGTGCCAGAAGTGGCACTGGTTCCGCCACTGTGATGACTGCAAAGTGGACCAGAAGACCGAGGAGTCTGCCAAGAACGACCAGACTGACAACGGCGGAGGTGCCTCGAAGGAGGTGGAGGAGGAGGCCGCAGCTTAGGAGCTGAAACCCGCCAAATATGACATCGTGTCCTAGCTTTGATGTCTGTACGAAGCGAAAACCTGGCACGGTTCACATACTGAGGAACCATTTTTGGAGTGAGAGCAGGACGTTATGATTTATTTTGTGGCGCGCTATCGAGGTGTACTTTTACCACGGCCGGATTTGCTGTCACACAATTTGCTGCGTCTCATTCATATACAGTGATTACCCTCCACTTTGGAAGCAAGGAACTGGCAGATATTTTCGGGCGACATCGTTGGGCATGGACACAGCCTGGCCATGGGCGCGTGCCTTGCGGAACGCCTTAGCATAGGTGCCTAAATGATATGCAGTGTTACCCCCGGCCTACCCCAGCGCTGCATGGTGTCAGCCGGACGACGTGTACCACTAGTAAGTCCCTCATTTCACCACTTCAACATTGCTTTCCATTTTCCCACTCCTTAAACCTGTCTCTTTCAGTCTGAATCATTCCGCCTTTCAGCTATTTATCCTGCCCATTCATCGTGACAATGGATCCTCTTTCATCGCTCAGCGTCGCGAGCAGCGCCATTCAGATATTCGACTTCTCTTCCAAGCTGTGGCAGCAGATTCGCGAACTTTACCAGTCCGAAAGTGGATCCACGGGCGCTCAGCAAGTCCTCCTATCGGATGCTGAAATGCTTTGTAGCCTGAACTCGGGACTGAGCAAACTCCTAGCACCAGAGAATCTACGAAGGACGCCCACTGCAATTGAAAAAAATGTGGTTTCCTTGTGTAATGAGTGTGACGATGCTGCAGAATCACTGGTCGGTGCCTTGCAGAAATTGACTATTTCTCGAGATCCAAAGCACGAGGTGATTACTTCAACACATGTACCTTCTTGAGAATGACATTAATCTTTGCAGGATCAGAGAGACGTGTCAACGGATCATGACCCAGACGCGAGGAAACGAAAGTCATCGGATCCCACCACTGAGCCAGCACGTAAGCGACTAGCTCCACTCAGGAGGAACATTGATGCTGTTCGGATCGCAATAAAAGGAGTTTGGATGAGAAAAGATGTCGATAAGTTGTGTGAGAGGGTGGAAGCGCTGAAACGTTCTTTGGCATCAGCAATCCTAGCCAACATCCAGTATGTCTCTTGCTGTCGTTTACCATGCAGTCAGTCACTAACGCTTTCTTCAGGCATGGTATTGTTGGTCTGGATAAGAAGTTGGACCGTCTCGCAGCCAAGACAGTCAAATGGGAAAATGTGGACTCTTTGGAAGATAAATTTCGAACCCAGGATTTGGACACTCGGAATAATGTGGCCAAGCTTATCGACATGCTCGTGTTGAAACCTTATGAGACACTCGCTTCTCAAACGAAGCTCACACCCATGAACGACGCTACTGATATCAATCTACTAAAGACACTCAGGCTAGGAGTTGCTAAAGTCCAGCCGTGGTCAGCGACGTCCCATCATATTGTTCAGTCTCTGATGAAGAGCTTATCATTCTCAGAAATTTACCAACGCGAGGAAAGCATTCACGAAAACTACGAAGGCACATTTCAGTGGATATATAAACCTCCTCGAGATGTTGATCTACCATGGGATAGCTTTTCCACATGGCTCATTGAGGGGCGTGGCATCTATTGGATCACAGGGAAGGCCGGGTCTGGGAAATCGACTTTGATGAGAATGTTGCATCACAATGGGAGTACACACGAGCTCCTTTGGATCTGGTCCAGCAAGGCGCCCATGGTCACCGCCTCATTCTTCTTTTGGAACTCAGGCTCGAAGATGCAAATGTCTCAAGATGGTCTTCTTCGGTCGCTGCTGTTGCAGATAATCGAGCAACGGCTCGATCAAGATGATTGCGGTCAGCTCTCGGACAAATTGATCGCTTTCGCTATTACGCAGCTACCTTCCCACGAAGTGCGTTTCAATGACCTATTGCAGCTCTTCCGCTTGGTAATTGAAGATGGGCAAAGTTCGGTCAGGTTCTTTCTTTTAATAGACGGCCTTGATGAGTTTGACGGAGAGAAGTCAAAACTCGTCTCTCTTATTCACACACTTGGAATGTATGAACATGTCAAAATCTGCGTTTCCAGCCGGCCATGGGTTGTTTTCGAGGATGGCTTCCGTCAGCAGCCCAGCCTCATATTACAGCATCTGACCCATCGCGACATCTTGCTTTATGTGAAGGATCACCTGGAGAAAGAGCCTTCTTTCCGCGAGCTATCTTGGGCCGACGAGACGAGCGCGTCGAAACTTATCAAAAGCATTACCAAAAAGGCCTCCGGAGTGTTTTTATGGGTGGTGTTGGTCGTCAGCTCGCTTGTGAAAGGCCTTGCTGATGGCGACCGAATCAAAGATTTAGAAGCACGGCTAGAGGAGCTTCCGGAAGAACTCGAAGAACTCTTCAGTAAAATGTTGCACAAGCTTGAAGGAAGGTACTTCTCAGACGCTGCCCGGATTTTTCAGATCCACCGGGCAACGAGATGGCCAGGATTCGGTGGAGGAACTCATGACGCAGGATTTGGGGTGAAGCTATCGCTGCTGGTTTATGCCTTCGCCGACGAACATGGTGCCGACCACGATACAACTTCTAAATGGCCCCCCAAGACTTTGACAGAGAAAGAACGCTTCATGATATCAGTCAGAATGAAGCGGCGAATAAATGCTCGCTGCAACGGCCTTCTCGAAATAAGTGAGCCTGCCGCCGACACCGGTGAAGCAGGGACGGCACCGCACAAACAACTGGACAGATTGCTATCCCAAGCTCACGCAGGGGTTCAGTCTGTGCCGCCCAAACTCTACTCATACGGCCGCAATCTTTCCATGTCCAACGTTCAGTATCTCCATAGGACCGTCAGGGACTACCTCGAAGCCCCAGAGATATGGAGAAGCATCGAGAGCGCTGCTCCCACAGAAGGGAAAGACTACTGGATTTTATCACTCTGTATGGGTTATATAAGGCTCTGGCAAAGCGGAAATTGGGAGGAGCCTCAGGTACAAGCAATGACGTCTCCGACGCTGCAGTCTCCTACAACGCCTCCAACTCGAGCTCATAGTCTTTTCTCTTCAGACTCTTCACCGGAGCCAACACAAAGCCCTGCACTCCTCCCGCAAGGAACCCAACCAGATGGAGATCGCAACGAGGACTCTCGATCAATGCTAGAGGATTGCGTGGAACTCGCAATCAATTTCCTTGATACCAGCCTAAAGTCGTATGTGAGGCTGCTGGACGCCATTGGATCCGCTATATTTGATCGTGGCAGTGCGGAAGCGGAATGCAACCAAGAACAAGTCTTGGACACTGCCATATGGAGTCACCAAACCTTAGGATTTATATTCGAAGATTTTCTCAGCCTCGCAGTTCATCTGAATCTTTTCGCGTATGTGGAGAACAAAATCTCCGATATGCCCCCATCTGTTAAGGTGGCAACGGCGTCGCGACTGCTCCTCGTCGCAGTCCTCAAGCGCAAACAATGGTTATACCAAAGGATGACATCACTACAGGAGAACCTTGATCGTTCCAAGCGGGCCTGTGGCACTGATATAGGGTCCGATGAGCAAGAGTGGAAGGATTTTGACGTGGACGATGTTGACAACCCGAGCTTCCACATGGTCCGAATGCTGATGCACCACGGGGCGAATCCTGACTTCATGGTTTGCGGGACATCACCTAGACAGAGTTTGAAGGCTCGGCGGTCAGAGCTCGTGGGGTCAGAACAGCACATCCTGAATCTCTTATGGATCATTGATTTCGCCAGGGATGATCACGGGGGCTTCACCCGAAGAGTGAGGAGTGTCTTTCATAGGCAGACCTGAAAAAAACGCCAGCTCGACAGTAAATTTCACTCCTGCTGGGATATTTTACATACTGGGAACGTCACTGGTAGACCCGCGGCTTGGTGCTCTGCTTGAACTTCGGCGCTGTGTGCCAACTGACAATTTTCAACATCGACCTGGAACCTCCTTTACCACACCCTCTCCTTCCACTGCATAAATCTCGTATCACTGTTAACACAGGCCAGCATTATTAATAACCCTTACACGTTAAATATATAAACAAGTGTGCTATAGGATGTCCAGACTGCCGGATTCAGCCCTTTCGGGACAATGTATAAACAAAAACATCTCAAACTGTTAGTTTTTCTCTCTGTTGGCGTAGAGACTGCTCTTACGTTAAAGAACTTTACATGCTACTAGCTCCGGCCTAGTCAGACCACCTGAACGCTGTGCTCATAAGTGGTTTCGTATGCTGGGAAAAGTGATAGAGAATATGGTGTTACTAGAGAGCCCCGTGATGCCCACATAGACGAGGCTAGGGAAGACCGTCTTCGACCGGCGCTATAGGCTCGAACCATCAACAACCTATGCTTATAAACACCGTCCTCGGTTCCAGCTATATAAATTTGATAGTTCAGGAGGTCTTTGGGCCTGGTGGTGTAACTGGAACATAACCTCATTAATTCATGGCTTTAGAGGGAGTACCGAGTTCAATTCTCGGCCAGGTCAAAACACCCTTGTCTTAGAATATTTTTTTCTCATATAGACCTAATTTTGACTCTTCTCATTCTACTACAAGTACCTATCTGCTATGTTTTGATCCCTTAAGAACTCGTATATAAGCACACGACCTAGCCCTGATATAATAATTGGCTTCGCCACATTTCACTTTTGGCTTTCTGTGCGCCTTCGGCAGGAGAAATATGGCGGTATAAAGGCATCCGGCACATGTCCAGCGGTCGGAGTCAGGATCTCACAGTCACAGGGATAATTTCGGCCTTTGTTCTGGCGTATCCATTCTAGTCATTCCCCTTCGGCAGGGTATCTCAGCTCTCGCTCGCACCAAAGCGAAAAGTTGGTGTCATGTTCGTTTTCTTTACAGGATTGCTATAGGTCACGCCAAGGACTACCCCGACAACCGACGATTGTCTTCCCTGAGCCCAGCAGCGCCACAGGCAGCTCAGCGGCCGGACTGGTTCTTCGTGAGCAATTGAGTGTGGCTGACCCGAATTGGCTGACGGCTCTATATTTACCCCTGTGAAATGGCCGCTCGAACATGTTTCTGTCTTTTCCACGTTTTGAGACCCCCGTGGTTCACTGACATCAAACCGCCCATAGTCTGCGCAGAGTAGTCATTGGCCTTATTTGTAGTTGCATGCCGGTTATACCCTTTCTACTTGCTAGTGTTTACTCACTAAACCTTGTCCTCCTGGAATTTCATCACAGAGTAGTACTCGCAAACGCCATTCTCGCGTTGCCAGGTAGGTGCCTGCAGTGCACAGTGGGAAGCTGGCAAAGAAGCAAAAGAACCACCGCTAACTCCTAGTGGTCCTTTGCCTAGCCTCAGAACCTTTTGCCCAAATATTCGACCAAACCAAAATGCTGAGTGTGCCCGAAACTGGCCGCTCCGAAGTTCCAAGGTTGTTGAGCTCAACTCGAATAAGCAGGACCACCATGAACAACTACAAAGAGTTTCACAAGGCGAAATGCTTCGGCAAATTGTAGGTCTCTGCAGTATACGGGTTCCGAATACCTTGGAGGCATGCGACAACACCTGAGCTTCCCTAGGCAGGCATCTCAGCCATTGTGAGAAGGTGAGCAAGCTACCACCTGTGCAATTAGAATTAAGTCATACCAGAACTGGGGCCAGGAACAGGACCTCGAGTCTCTGATAGACGTTGGCACTATCAGTAAGCGAACTTGAGGCACATCTTCAGGTCAATTTTCGTAGTGCTGCTGAAGTCAGGGGCGAGGCACGTGGCCGGATCTGGAGGCCTGCTGCGCCCGACCTCGCGGTTGACCACATATCCGCACGTAGGGCATGCACGGGAGCCAGAGTCACACCTAGGTACTTATCAAATAAATACAAGAAGGGATAATTCTCTAGCCGAAACGTTGGGTGGTAGGTACCTATTCACGTTTCATGCCCAGGGGCCAGTATGGATCCCTGGCCACTGGGACACTGCCGTCGCGTCAGATTGCCTTCGACTGCTCCTAGATTGGAGCTGCCGAATCTTCAATGTCTCCATTGAGACTGATGTGCACAGGTTAGAAACCGATAAAGTTCTTAATGCGAATTGCCAGACGGTGACCAGCTCTGATGTGTCGCGTGGACGCGTGGACGCGTGAGCGCGTGCTTGCCCTGCTCCACCCTCTAGCCCATGTGTACCTTCCTTCCTCAAGCCAAGGTCTACTAGAAGGTGCTCACTTGCAAGTTTCAGGCGTTGACCAAGGTCCCTTCAGTTGAGCTCCAGCTTCTCCCTCCCTTTCCCACTGTCTCCTTCCCAATGTCCCCCTTGGGTCCTTGGTCTTCAAGCTCCCGCCCTCCCACCTTCGTCCGGCTACCTCCGTCCTCCCACCTTCGTCCACCCGTCTCCATCTTCCAGTCTTCATCTTCCCACTTTCGTCCTCCTGTCTTTATCCTCTTTCCTTTGTCCTTGTCTTCTCGTCTCGCAGTATTGGTTCCCTGTCTGTCCCTAGCCCACCTCTGCTATGCACGTTGGTCTGCAGAGACAACCATTCTGTGCCCAAATACTGCTTCCCTCCAACTCTGCTACACTCTACGAGTCCATCTATCCATACTCTGACCTGGACAAGGACAGTCACCATGCAGAGTGCGGCTTATCACACGTCAAGTTGTCCCCAGATTATCTTCGCGCTTCTATTCCTCGGGATAGAAACATGGCGCAGTCCCCTGTAAGTTCTCAATCCTCTCCATGCTTTCAGTAACCTCCACATTGACAAGCCCCCATTTTCCCCATCCAGATCTCGCCAACACTCCTCCCCTAATGCATGCTGCATGCCGCAAAGGAAGCCCATGGTCGGGATAATCTCCCTTTGCAGATCAATTGTTTTCATACCTATGCCTACCTCTTTCCCTCCTTGTTGACAGCTTCTCTCATTCCAACCCCGTTCCGTTCTTCGGTGCCACCTCATTTTCATGGAAGCAGCACGTCCTGGCCCAAGTTTCAGCCTCAATTTCCCCCATTCCTTTTCAAGCTCAGAGAGATGGCTTCAGAAAGTCTTCCTTTCAAGTTATACCCATCCAAACGAAGTAGTTGGTGCGGAACGTCGGTCAGTTATGGACGTCTCCGCCTGACTTATGGCTCTGCCAGCTTCGAAGATCAAAGCAGCTGCTGGGACCTCTAGATTTATCCTCGTTGCTAGAACCCAGCAGCACGTGTTAAAGTAGGCAGCTCCAACTATCGATCGGCATTCCGACCTCCAGCGGCTGTCTTGAAGACCGTGGTACATTACATTAGCATCCCCCTAGATAGCAGATAATACATATGACACTTCGTGTTATTCTTCATACCTTGTAGTATATCTATTGAATAGATGACCCTCCTAGCGACCTGTGACGAAGCCCAAATTCGAGACCTGACTTTGTCAAGGTTGATGTTGGTCATCTTGTGACCTTAACATCCCTTTGAGTACATCTTGATTGTCTGCCCTTCTTTTGTAATGATGGTGCGAGATAGAACACCGCTACCACAACCGAGCCAGCTGGAATGGCCAGGTGTGTCCAGCATGAGGGCTTGAAAACGCAAAAGTAGCCCGTTAGGATTGTCAACTTGACAAACACGGCAGCCATAGAACACGTTAGCAAGGCACACGAAGAAACCTTGGAAAGCTGCGCTTGCTGTTGGTTATCTGTCCATGCTCAAAGTTGGTAAAGAGCATCAATGTGTTCCTGCATCCCGCTAAATACCCATTGGCGAGGGTCGCCGACCCGGTAATGCTCAAGATCTACCTAGATACAAGGCTCCCAGTGCGGCACGGCTGACAAGGCTAATCACGAAAGCAGCAGCTCGGACTGTATCACATCTATTACAGCTCTCAGCGGCTCAAGAGATACCTTGGTTCATTCGGTCCCTCTAACCCAAAGCTTTCTCCATGACCACTTCAGCCTTGACTAACACCCTCTCATCTCCCCCGTGATAAGTCGATTTCTTGGTCAACGCCCCGAACAGCACATACGCGATGCTGTCCCCAGCCTCGTTATTCGCACCCTCGTCAACGGCATGAGGCACAGCCCACCGCTCAACGTCCGCTGTGGGACGTCGCATCATGTCTTCGATCTCATTGCAACGATACTCGTCTCGAGACTTCCGCATCATGATTCTGAAGTTGAATGCATCCTTGCACAAATTCAGTGCCAGTGACCGTATCCCGTCTTTCAGCGATTCAGATTGATCATCGACTATTGGGTCGAGGATGATCAATAGTTGTTCGGCGACGTACTCACTCCAGTGCTCCTGGACACCAAGTGCCTCGACTAACTCGAGCGTGGCAAGTCGCCAATTGGCCAGTAAGACTGTTGATACTGACGTGACTGTTAGCAATCGAATTTCAATCGATGTGATAGCTATTTGGACTCTTGCAGTTCTGGCTCGCGTTGTACTCACGTTTTTGCCCTGTTGCCATCGCCTCCAAGTCCATGAGCCCTTGTGCGATGTGTCCAGCCTCCCCAGGCTTTGTGGCTAGAAACCCTTCAATACCGAAGCATGCTGTATTCAGAATAAAGTGAATATGTGCGAAGATCTCCTGACGCATGCGGAGCTCACGGTCCTTGGTTTTCCACGAGTCCCATCTGCCGTCCCAGTACATGTTCTTCACGTACTCAGGCGCATCTTTCTTGACTTCTGGCTTCCGGTCAAAACGGAGTGCTTTGCTCTTAGCGAGGGCAAGAGCCCTCTGGCGCAATTTCACGAAAGATTGGACGAACTCATCGTCGCTGATCTTTTGACTTCCAGCTTCGGCCAGGAAAATCTCACGGAACTCCTCGGCCTGCTCTTTGAACCGCAAAGCCTCGGCATGCTTCTCACGGAGTTCCATATCCTTCGTATCCATTCCACTTTGCAGAATTTTGAGCCTCGAAGAGAGATCCTCGGCCTGCTCTCTGAATCGCACAGTCTCGGCTTGCTTCTCAAGAAGTTTCGTATCCTTCGCAGCCGATCCACTCTGCAGAATTCTGAGCCTCGAAGAGAGATGCTCGCGCTCTCTGACCATACGGTGAACTTCTTCGATCAGCGCGAGGTTCATTGTATTACATTCCTCGTGCCCAGTACTCGAGCCCAAGACGAAGTTTATAAGCTACAGAAAATTTAGTGAGGGCCAATGCTATCAGAACCACACCAATGCCAATGACGGACCTTTGGAGCAAGCCGGGCAAGAACTCCCTTCTTTTTCTGTGTGGGCGAGTTCATCTTGTCTATATTCAATGATTGCAATTGAGCACTGAGAATGCCCGATCTTTTGTCGATTATATCCGGACCCTGGGACGCCTGGTTCGCGGTGACTTGACTCTCTGTAGCCGAATCGCCCACCATGTTTCGATTGCAATGAACATCCATCGCATGACCTTCAAGGTAGAGGCTGGCCTGGGAACGGAAGGACGTGAAGTAAATTGGACGACGGCCTGTAATTTGGTAGGAAATGAGAACAAATGGGCCCGAAAGTCTCAGCCGCTGGAAACTTTATTGTGCAAAGGACCTCGGGAGCGGGGCGAACTGAACTGTTTAAGTCATATCACGCAAACTTACCCCGCGGCCGCCTGAGGCTGAAAAATCCAGTAGGTCGATTCAATACGACGCCTTTGAGGGTGATTTCAAAGAAGGCTCCAGAGCCTGAGGTGTGAAACTTGAGGCTTGCAGCACGCGTAACCGGTTGCGCTCTTAATCCGTGTATATGCCGAAGGCGTACGGTCGCTTCATACAGTGGTAAACGCTCAAAGACCCAGCGTTCAGCGTTCAAAGTAACACAATGCCAATAACAGTGTAGAAGTCTCTGTCTGGGCACGTGGCCATAGCCTCGTGCCGCACAGACAAGGCCAGGAAGCATCGCTCCCGACGGCGCCGTAGACTAGACAGACGGCGAAGCAGTCATACGGCGCACCACGCGTAAAGCCTTGTTGCGATCTTCATGCTACCGGCGGTGACACGAGCGTCAGACAAGTCGATTGAGACGGCTTCTTACCAGCAGAAAGAGAGCCAATTAATGACACCACGTGTCGAACGATTGGCCTCCTCAAGGCGCATGTCATCGCTTTCCCTTTCAATTTGAGACATTGCAGCTTACTATGGCAGATCATGAAGCATTGTTTCTTTCACTACCGTGGTTGCATGACCTCCCATGGTTTCAACTGGGTTCGAATCTTTGTTGCCCCGTTGTCGACTATCGCATCAGATTGAGTTATGACTTTGTATGCGGCATGAAAATTTGGTCCACACATACGAGACCGTAAGGAAATTCCTGGATCGCCTAAGTGAGGCCGGTCATCTAGCCTGGCCGGATAAGCGACCTCTCTCCTTGTTTTATCTAAACGCACACATAGCCAGCCCATTCCGAAAAGTTCCAAGGTCTCTTTTTTTTCTCCTCTCAACCGTCTAGGCGTCTACTTCTCATCAAATTCGATTTCATCCAGGATTCCACACAAAACAGTGAACCGATTAGATTCGGCCGATACCTGCGACAGGATGATCATCGATTACCAGGCTCCATGCGAAACGGAGGAGAAGCTAATCATAGCTCTCGATTTCGGGACGACGTTTTCTGGAATTGCGTACTGTTTTGCGAATCAACGAGAACCCAAGGTTGCTACCATTCAGGACTGGCCAGGTAAGCCTTCGTACTCTCACTGGCTGATGAAGACGAGACTCTGACCAAGTCGACGACATTGCTTTAGGAGCCCAAGGCGAGGCCGCGCCCAAGGTGCCAACCCTCATCAACTATCCGTCCGCAGATAAAACAAAGTTCAAATGGGGTGCCGAAGTGGATCGATTGCTGGACAACATAGTCGGCGTCAAGCTTCTCCTCGACCCCTCTCAGGAGCGCCCGTTGTACTTGCCCACTGTCAACATGAAGGAGACCCTTGAAGAGTTGCCAAAAGAGCCGGTTTCCGTTGCTGCTGACTTTATCAGCGCGCTCTACAAGCACGCGCTGTCCGAAATCGCAAGTGCCGTCCCCATACATTATTTCAGACTCTGCAAAAAAGAATTCGTTCTTTCGGTGCCAGCGGTGTGGTCCGATGCTGCGAAGTCTGCCACACTCGAGGCAGCCAAGAGTGCGGGCATGTTTCCGGTGACACTGATCAAGGAGCCCGAGGCCGCAGCACTCTACACCATGCACTCACTGGGCTTTTCTCTTCATGTAGGGGATGCGTTCGTCGTCTGCGATGCGGGAGGCGGAACAGTCGATCTCATATCATATGAAGTCATTGGTCTCGAGCCTAATCTTCAAGTCAAGGAGCTGGTGCCGGGAACTGGTGGCATGGCCGGCTCTCTGGGCCTCAACCAACGCTTCGCCGAAGCCGTCAGGAATCTGATTGGTGATGACCAGTGGGATGAATTGAAGCATACAAAGGCCTTCTCGCTGGCTGAGAAACAGTTTGACCGCGAAGTCAAGCGCTCTTTCCACGGCGATCCGAAGGAAGAATACTTCATCAACTTCCCGATGGCTGATCTGGAAGATGAGCCAGATCACGGACTACAGTCCAACTGCTGGAGGATGACTGGGAAAGATCTCAGTGAAATTTTTGCTCCCCTAGTCGCCGACATTTTGAGGCTCATTAACGACCAAATCAAATCAGTGTACAAGAAGCGGCAAGATCGCACGCGTGGTGTCACGGTAAGTCAGCAGAACTCCCCTTTAGTTACAAGAAGCTGACAATTCATATTCTAGGGGGTGTTCTTGGTCGGAGGATTCGGCAGTAGCCAATACCTCAAAGACTGCGTTGCAAAGGAGCACCCGCACATACAGATTCTGCAGCCCAACGAGGCTTGGGCCGCAATCGTGAAGTACGATACCCCCAAAACAACTGTTGACAAAGGAACGAATTGCTGATAAAATAACTCTTAGAGGCGCAGCACTAAGCAAACTTCCTCGACAGGCTGCGGTAAAGTCGACCTGCTCGACCATGCACTACGGTGTGGAGGCTTGGTCAGTTCATAACCCACTTATCGACGTCGGCGTTCCTATCAGTGAGCCTCAGCGTGACGGAACGAGAAGGAGCAAGAGGGTAAGCTCAAAATACCTCTGCCTCGATAAGCATAACACTTAGTGACCTCACTTAGATGACGTGGTATATCAAAATCGGGGACGACATCCGGCGTGATCAGAAGATCACGTTTCCCTTCTTCCGCGAAATTGACGGGGATTACTCACCGAGTGACCTGATTTTTGTGGATGAGCTTTATCAGTGTGAGGACGTGTTAGTATCCTCCATACGCCCAGGCGCACCAGCTCTGCCTGTTCATGTGCCCAGCATACTAATTGCGTATTACGCTCCTAGGGACGCCCCGTTGCACCCGTCAAAAGGCCGCAAGCTTGTCGAGAACTGTCGCCTGACATCTGACCTCCGCGGAGTACCGAGCAGCAACTTTATCAGGAAGTATGACAAAGCCTGGAAGCCTTAGTAAGTGACCGCAACATTTGCCACCAATATTGCTTGACCATCCTTTATGTTCACGGCCGAATTAGCCTGTCCTACCAGGCGTACCTCCCTTGAGTGCGGGAGGGATGAGATGAAATCATGCTACAAGGACTCCGTTGATCTAACCCGTCCCAGTTTTGAGGTCTGGTATGACCTGGTCGTTTCGCTCGAGTCAGCCTTGATGACATTCTCCCTTGAGATTGGCGGCAAGCAGATGGGAAAGGTCGAGGCCGAATTCTGAAGCCGATACGGAGTAGTAGGCTTCGGTCTTTCTGCGCCACTTTGAGCAAGACAGGAACGGAGGGGATCCGACATGATGTTGTGAGCTGAATTCTGGTGAATGGGGTTTTCAATTTGGTCGCGGTCAAGCTTGAGCCTTCTCGAAATGCGCAACACTTTGAAAAAGTTTAGATGTTGACACAGATGGCGTCGCGGACCAGAGGCGGCAAGGGCAATTTCAGCTGGCTAAATGTGCGATGCTTCTAATGGAAGCAGGCGTCATTTCGTAATGGAAGAATCTATTTACACAGGAGCCTAAGGGGCATTTCCTTCTACTGCCGAGTTCAGCCCTTGTTTCTCGCCCACCCTCCTCACTTTAGCGCCAAAAGCAATGCAACATTAAACAATAGCACAGCTGAATAACCTAGCTCCTTAGACTTGGCGGCTGACAGGAGGTAAGTCGCATAAACTGTATTGCCAAATTCGCTGGCTTGCTGTTCGCCCCGGCGGACAAGCACCTCCAAATGCAGCCGGATCTTGGGCCACACCAGAAGCCTACCCTATGATTCACCTCCAGGCAAGCCACACCTAAGCGACGCACGACTTTCACACGACCTGTGCTGCGCGTGTACGCATAGTTCATTGGCTGGTCCTTCCGACGCGGATGCACAGCACCCGGCATCGACACAGCGACCTGCAAGTACATCAAGTCCTACCAGATGGACGCCATACAGAGCTCGAAGCCGGACAGGCAGAATAATGCTGAAGACGCAGACCCGGTTGAACGATACCAGTATCCTCCTCTGCCTTCAGTCGGGCACACGCGGCTCGTCAGCTTGTATCCTGCGAGCTCGGGCGACGAGGATCTGGTGGTGGACCTTGACGCGACGCCCATAATTCCTAACGGACCGCTTCACTATGAAGCAGTCTCATACGTCTGGGACACAGACCAGACTCCCTTCTCGGTTTATGTTGGCAAGGAAAAGACGACCGTGGTCTCGGTGACACGGAACCTGGCCGTCGCCCTGTCCAACATGCGATACCCAGACAGACCCCGAAGGCTCTGGATCGACGCGCTATGCATCGACCAGTCCAACGATGTCGAGAAGGGGCCCCAGGTCGCACAGATGGGCACCATTTACAGCTTCGCGGTTCACGTCATCGCCTGGCTTGGCCCGGAGCAGCACGACAGCACCCGGGCTTTGAACTTCATCGCCCGGATGGGCACAATCGTCGACTTTGAGTTCCCAGAGTGGCTGCAGCATGTGGGCGTCCCAGAAAACAAGGCCTATACGCCCCCGGCGCAGGAGCTGAACCAAGACGGGACCGTTCCCATCACCGCCGAGGACACCCGCTCGATCTACTATCTCCTTTGCCGGGGCTGGTTCTCCCGGCTCTGGATCCGGCAGGAGATACTCGCCCTCGAAGCGAAGGCCGTGGTCCAGTGCGGGCCCTGCGCCGTTGCCTGGCCCCTGTTTCGGCGCGGCCTGATGGGGATGTATAAGAGCAATAGGCACCGTCCGCCGTGCGAGTACGAGGCCAGATTGTACGAGCGCATTCTGCTCCTGAGGGGGTTTATCGGGCAGCCGTCAACGCTGGGGCTCGGGTTCATCCGTGTTGCCTTTGGGCAGTCCAGCTGCTCGGACCGGCGGGACAGGCTTTACGCGGTGCTGAACTTCTTACCCGAGGCGGAGAGGGAGGTGGTCGGTATCCCAGACTACACGAAGGATTTTGGTACTGTTTTTCGAGACGTCCTGTGGCGGTGGATTGCCCGTTTTGAGTGCTGCAACCTCTTGAGCCAGTGCGAACCCCAGCCGGGCGACGGACCGGAAATGCCCAGCTGGACGCCGGACTGGTCAAAAAAGGAAACCATCTTTGGAAGAATGTTCTGGAGGGGCCTCGCCTCATCGCAGCTGGCAGCTGTCTGCAAGCTTTCGTCCGACCGTCGGGTCCTGACCCTGACAGGCATCTCGACTATGACAATCGCGCGGCTGCGACCTGTGCCGGATATATTGACAGCCAGACACATTAGAGAGGTCGCGGACGCCATACGGCATCTCATCCCGGAGAGCGAACTGACTGGTGACTACGTGACTGGGATCAGCATGAAAGAGGCATATACGAGGACAATCCTTGCCAATGCTCTAGAAGAATGCAAAGAGCCGTGGGTTGGATACGAGCCCAGCCTAGAAGACGCGATACGCACGCTGGAAGACCTTCATCGGCCCGAGGCAGAGAGAGACCCCGAAGACAAATCCCTGGGTCCGCAAACCGGCTTCTTTGGTGTTTCAAGGGCGATGATAGGGGGGAGGCAGCTGATGCATACGAGCAGCGGCCATCTAGGAATAGCACCCCCACTGGCCCGGGAGGGAGATGTGGTCTGCGTCATCATCGGGTGCCACACGACCATGATTCTCCGGCCTTGTGGGCAGGACCAGTTCCGTATAGTAGGCGAGTGTTATACGCTCGGAATTTCTGAGGGGGAAGAACTATTGGGTCCGTTGCCGGCAGGTGTCCGCAGAGTCTACGCTTCGAACCGGGAATGGGGCGTTCATTCATGCTGGGAAGACGTCCGGACTGGGGAACGCTCCCTGATAGACCCGCGGCTTGAAGTTTTGTTTCCTTCTTTGACAGCAGTATTTTACAGCGAGTTGCAACAGGATCCTCATGTCAAGCTTAAGCTCCCGATGGAGGACCTAGAAAAAATGCGCTCAGACTTGCAGAAATTCGAAATAGTATAAGAGGAAATACGACATCTCATTGTTGGTGAAGAAATAATGCTGACAGCGTTCTACTCGTACACATTGCTATAGTATAACAGAGCCCGACATGCTGCCTGGTGGGTACAATGAAACCTGAACTACCCTATCGCCTTCCACTTGCACGCACAGCTAGTCCCACCGATGCTGTAAAAATATGTTGTGAAGTGCCTCAACATTGCTCCTCGGTATCTCCATCCCGGTCTGCGATGTAACTTGTTCCACGATGTACACTTCCCTCTTATTCCAAAGCGCCCATACAAGGAAGCTAAAAGGAAGCCAGGCCGTGTGTTCAAAGTCGATGATGGTCAATCGACTATTTGGATCCTCAGGGTCCTCCAGCAGGAAGTCATCGAAGTTGATGTCACAATAACACAGCCTGAGGCCCTCTGATACAAGGTCGGCCGTCGCGGGGAGATAAGGGTTGAGTATCATCTACATGAGGCGAGAATGTTAGTCAAAATTTTGTAGCAGCTCTACTTGAAGCATACCTTCTCATTCTCTTGATTGACCCAGTCTTGGAGCTGCTCCAGTGTCTCGAAAATGCAGGGTCCATCGCTATCGTCAAGGCCGAATACGAAGTTCTTCATTCGGCCGCCGTTGACAGGGGCGGGAGCGGCATCAGGTGGCGGCTCGAGAGAGAGTAGGAAAGATAAGAATTGCGCGACCCTGTCTTTGTACGGGCGGAGCAAGTTTTTCTTCTGTGACTCAATTAAACCCCCTGACCACAGAGTAGGCCGCATGATATCGCTGAGAGGTCTTCCCGTCACAAACTCCATGGCGATACAGCTGAAGGGAAATCCCTCCCATCCCTCGACCTCAAGTTCGAAGTCCGCATAAGCGTAAACCTTGGGCACATAAAAGCCAGGATTTATGGGCGGGCCTGCCTTGGTAATCTCGTTGTGTACATATTCCTGCGTGTCGCACTCCCCTGAAAGGGAGGGCCCTCCAGCATGTGTCTTTACCCAGAGGCGAGTCACTCCAGGGGGAGGGACCTTTGGCGTGAAGGAAAATCCTTTGGGGTTCCCGCGAAAGGCTGGGGTGTAGCGTATCTCCATATGCGCCTTTGCTGCCGATATGAGCTCTTCCATGTCAATTTGCCAAGTAGATGCATGAGGGCTTGAGGTGTGCAGACTGCTGTCCATAAGCGGAGTGATTGTTTCCATCGTCCAGGAAATGATGGGCAGGGGTCGTCGAGTCAGTCTCGTAGAGATATTAGGTGTAAGAGTGCTTGTTTGTACAGTAGCGGTTCGAGGATGGTAGCGTGTCAAGAGGCAGGCAGCTTGGACAACTTAAAGAAGAAGTCCAGCATTGGAGGTGGTATTCCACTTTCGGCGAAGAGTCATCAATTGGACGGCAAACCGAATATAGACTGATAAGTGGAGATGTTAAAGCCCCAGCTTGCGGATGGCCTCTGTGCCTTGCCATGCTCCGTTTTCTACGACACTCTGTGGGTCTCACCAACCACCCATCCCGGAAGTGCTTGTCAACGGAGGTCTGTTTCCCATACGAGTTTGTCCCCCGGAAGGACTTCAGTCCGGAAAGTTGCAATATACCTACATTGGAGACTGTTTTGAAAGGAGGATGGCCTGGAATGGTTTTGCCCCATCGGATAATTCATAAAGAGCACAGCCTAGATTTATATATACTTCAGAATGCTGCGGCGAAGTGGACATCCGCGCAAAGCTCGTTATGAACAAGTCCCTTACGGTGCCAAGACTATTTTATCCACGACTGATTTGACAACCTCATCTAGACTCTCCGGCTCCAGACCAAGCCGCTTTGGATCCAATACCTTTTCCTGGTAGTCACCGCCTATACCCTTGCCGAGGGTCAGGGCCATCAGCAGCTGCTGCCCTGCAGCCATACCCGCGCCATTCGCCATCTGCTCCTTGCACTCCTTGATCACTTCCTCGCTAGGCCTCGCCGACACAGCCCAGTCGCTCTCTTTGGTGCCCGTGGCACGCATGACAGCCGCCCAGATCTCCCGCTGGGTGATATAGAACGAGCTAAAGTACACCCAGTCATTCTTGAACTTGGCAAGCTCGTCCTCAGGCCACCCCAGGACGGCAGCCAAGCTCTCGCCTACCCGCTTCAGGGTGGTGAAGTTGGTCTTGGTGTTCCCGTCGTCGTACAAGGCAGCCGTCTTGGTCTTGGCGTCGACTCCCAGGCCAAATGCGCCGAGGGGCATTACGTAGTCGAACCAGAGGCCGTTGACGACGCCGATCCACGAGCTGACGCCGAGCTCCTCGATCAGGTCGCGGTAGGGCTTCTTGGCCTTCATGAGGGCGATGTGGTCGTTCAGCGAGGCCTTGGGGTCCGCGCCGAACTCGCAGGGCACGATCCAGCGGACCTTGGCGGCGGCAGCGGCGCGGAACAGGGGGGTTTGCACCTCGTATGCGCCGAAGGTCAGTGCTGCTATGAGGACGTTTTGGTCCTTAAGGGCGGTGGTGAGGAAGGCCTCGTCATTGTAGTCGCCGCGGTGCACTGTCACATTTTCGGGGACGGTGATGTTGGAGCTGGCACGCGTGATTACGTTTACTTGGTGGCCGGCTGCCACGAGGCTGTTCAAGATGTGATTGCCGACGTTGCCTGTGGCACCGACGAGTGTGACTTTGCGCGACTCTTGTATGGCCATGGTTGACGGAGCTTAGAGAGGTTCGATGTGAGTTGTATGGAATGGTTTTTTCGCTCACGTGCTTGGTTGGACGCTTGTGGATGTGGTCCTGATCTTGGAACTCTCCCAAGGACTTGCAGCTGAAGTAAGACCTAGAGGCCTACTTATATCGGCAGTTTGTCACATCGAGTCCAAGCATACGAATTGTCGTGTAACATCCGGACAAGCTCACCTGCCATATGGACTCATCGGTGCAATTCTATGTGCCGTGCTCATTACCATGAGCTAGGTTGACCCGATTTTGGTTTCAAAGAGACGACATTCATGGATCGCACCGCGTCGCGGCGCGGAGCAACCTGACGGCTCGTTTACAAAGCAAGCCCGGAGTTCGTGCCCGCTTATATATTATGCGGGCCGTGGGGTCTATTAGTGCGTCCCTCCGGCGCGGCTTGGCGGAGTTCGGTCCCGAAGCTACAAATCCCCGGTTTGTCTTCTGCCTGGCTTTGCAGAACACCGTTTGAACGAGCACAAACACTTACACGATTTTCTTGCATTGCGCTACCCGTATCTGCCAGTATGGGAATGCGTGTTAACGCTCTCCAGCGCGGCATTTCAAAGCATTTACCTTTCGTTCCTACAGCTTTTTTCCCGCTGATGCAAGTGTAGTATTTGACTGTTTAACTTCACAAAACCACAAGAACACCAATGAGTAAGCTCACTTGCATTCATCTTGCATTCATTTATTTATTTTGTATATCTGTATGTGGTTTTGCGGTCTCTCAACCCTGATCTTTTATGATGATGAGGAAGGGAGGTTTTTCACAGATTCAGGCACTTACAGCGACTAGGCCCGCAGGCAAATTAAAGCAGCGTGCAGCGTTAATGCCTTCCTGTTCGCATGCCATGAAGGGGGGGAAAAAAGAAAAAAAGGGGGGGAGAAAAAAAAGGGGGGGGGGGGAAGACCCTCCAAATGCATTAAAGTAGAAATGTACTAGATGATTGTGGAAATCGAAATACAGGAGTCCCTAGGTAGCCAATATCAAGTGTGCCCACTCAGCTGGCCCCGCCTGTAGGTGCTTGTAATAAGCTATTGATGAGTACTAGAGTCACCCGCAAATTACTGGTGGTTCACAATTAACCAAGCAGAAGAGACTCAATTTTTATGTCAAACATTTCATGATGAGGGATTATAACACGCGTAAATAGTTCAGGTTTATCACACAATTATTGGGCATTGTGGTTACATTTCCTTGAATCCCACGGCCCACTTCCAACCAACACCCAACCTCCCAAAAATCTCACCCTAACAACATAGACTAGAGTCACAATGGCCAACCTTCAACCCAGCCCCGGGAAGGGCACCATCCTCCTGACAGGCGCCAACGGCAGCCTGGGAAGCAAGATGGCGTCCCAGATCGCCTCGACGCCCGAGCTGGCGGCCTACCACGGGCTGTACGCGGTGCGCGACGCCAACAACGCGCCGGCCCTGAGATCAGCCCTCGGGGGCAGAGACACCACCACCGCCATCCCATCGCACACGCACGACATCATATCGCTCGACCTGACAGACCTGGCGAGCGTGCGCGCCGTGGCGGCATCCATCAGCGCGCGCGTCGCAGCGGGCGAAATACCGCCAATCAGGGCGCTGATCCTGAACGCGGGCTACCTCGAGTTCACATCACAGACGTGGACGCCCGAGGGCTTCGACATGACCTTTGCGAGCAACTATCTGGGCCACTGGCTGCTTACGGTGTTGCTTCTGGGCAGCATGGACCGGCGGGAGGGTCGGGTCGTGGTGGTGGGCAGCGAGTCGCATGACCCGTACAACCCCAAGGGGAAGGGGTCGTTCAACGAGGCCCGGTTCATGGAGTTCATGCGGGACGGGAGCAGCGAGGCTGTTGCCAAGGGGGCGTGGAGCTCGTCTGCTGAGGACCCGAGCTATCATGGGGGGTTTCGGCGGTATGGCGCTTCCAAGTTCTGCCAGGCTATGATGATGTGGGTCTTGTTTCTTCCACCATCCTGCGACCAATATGTCGTGATTCTTCAGCGCTGACACACACACACCCTATAGTCCCGAGCTCCAGAGGAGGCTCGACACGGACCCAGCCCTGTCGCGCATCTGCGTCCTCGGCGTCGACCCAGGCTCCATGCCCGGCAACCTCACGCGCCGCGGGCCCTGGTACATCAGCCTGCTCATGTTCAAGCTCATCATGCCGCTGTTGGCGCCGCTCATGGCGTGGCTGCAGCCCAATGGCCCTTTCCGCACGCTGAATCTGGGAGCGGCGGACGTGATCGCTGGTGCGTTCCGGGGCTCGCCGCCCCCCAAGGCAGGGTACTTCTACGGGTCGCGCGTTGAAGAGATGACGGCTGAGGCCCACGATGTGAAGAAGAGGGAGAGGCTTTGGGTTGAGACGGTGGGGTACACTGGTTTGAAGGAGGACGAGACTATTTTGAAAAACTAGGCGTGATAGCGGAAAGCATTTTCGATATTTTGTCGAGACGGAGGGTCATGAGATCAACGCCAGCTGTGAACTGGTTGTGTTCTTATCCCGCATACCCAGCTTTGAACGCGGGACTATTCCGCGCAGCCAAGTTTTCTATTAAGACAAGAGATTGGCTGGTTTTCTGATTGACGCCCACTCCAATAGAGCCAGCACCAAAGTGTGTCTGAAAGTCTTGTCACATATCAACCTTGAATTCGGACTGATCAGATGTTGCTCCTGAGTGGCTCAATGAATTGAGCCATTTTGGCTGAGGATTCGGTGGGCCTTGTTTTTTGGGTTTTGCATGCACCGGTGTCACATTTGCACAATTGCAAGAACATAGGCTTTGTCTCAAGGTTGGCAGCTGAAACCTCAAGCTGATGATCAAGTTTGTGTGAGGTATCTGGCGTTGTCTTCGAGATCAGGGTCTTAATGACAAGGACAC
The DNA here is from genome assembly GCA_023522825.1 of Diaporthe ampelina. NCBI lineage: Eukaryota > Fungi > Ascomycota > Sordariomycetes > Diaporthales > Diaporthaceae > Diaporthe > Diaporthe ampelina. Next base: position 88,900 of record JAMFTM010000033.1, read on the forward strand.
AGTACATTTCACACTTCTTGACGGCCCTCAAATTTGAACAATTAGATCATGTATTGTCTTTTTGACATGCATTAGAAGATTTCTAATCCGTACTCTGACGAGCATTGCAACGTCTTCAGTAAAGTTCTAGCCTTCCTTGTGTAACCTGCCACGTACAATATTAGGTCACATCTTCTATGGATCAACCAGCCGATCTTTCGGACGTAAACCCTCCCAAGTAGATCTTTTTTCTGATCCCAAATAAGCCTCACATGTAAGACATGTATGTATGACGACCCTGAAAACCACGCCCAAACCAAGGGCAGCCATCCAGCGCTTGGTGCTCCCGCCCCGTGCCCAACCCAACCCAGCCCAGCCGTCCATGCAAGACACCCAAAAACGCCATTCCACCCCGATGCAAGGGGGATTTGAAAGACCCTGAAAGCCATGAAAAAAAAAAGACCGAAACATTAGATCCATCAAAACTTGATCACGACGCCATCCAAAACAAAAGCGACAGCCCGCGATCATGAGCTCTCCTCGGCGATGCGCGCCTCGTCAGGCGCCACGGCAGCGGAACTCATCCGCCTGTGGTAGCCAGAGGCGCCGTCGTCCTCATCGGCGCTCCAGCCGGCACCGCCCATGCCGGCCGAAGAGTCGATGCTGCACCGCGGGCTGATGCCGGAGAAGCTGCTGCGGGCCCCGCGGCTGAAGCGCCGGCTGCGGCCGAACTTCATGGTGAAGGTGCCCAGCATCTCCTGGTGGCGCAGGTTCTGCTCGGTCAGGGGCCGCTCGCTGGGGTGCAGGCGCTTGGGGAAGGCGTTGCCGAACCCGCCGCCGCCGTTGCCGCCCGACCGCTTGAGGATGGACTTGGGCGGGGAGTCGCGCTTGGGGGAGGCCTTCCTGCTGCCGGAGGAGTCGCCGCTGCCACCATGCTCCTTGGGACCGTTTCCGTTGCTGCCGCTGCCGCTGCTGCCGTTTGCGTGGTGGCGGGAGGCGTTGGAGCGCCACGAGGTTATTTTCGATAGGTTGCCCGTGAGCCGGGACGAGGTCTTGGACAGCGGGACGGCGCTGGGCGTTGGGGAGGTGCCGGCTGTTGCTGCTGTTGCTGGGGCTGTGACGTCGTCGCCGTCGTCGCTGCGGGCTGTTGAGGATGAGGAGGAGAAGGACTTGCGCACCATGCGGTGCCAGGTGTCCCGGATCGCCATTTGGTGTGTGCGTTTGTTTGTGTGTGTAAGTTTGTATGAGTCTAAGTGTGGTGCGTGCTGTGTATGCAGTTCGTCCGCGATGCAGGTCTAATGTGCTGGATGACTCGTGCCTTGCTTGCAGTGAGTGGCAAAGAGGTTTTTGGCGGCTGAAGCTTCTTTCTGTAGGACGAGGTGTGAGCCCGGGGTAGGTTGGTTGGTTGGGTGTGGTGCGAGGGTGCGTTTGTTGCGAGTCCAGCTGCTTTCTCGGTCGAAGAGGGTAGGGCAGGGCTGGTGGGAAAAGCTTGGGTGCGAATTGAGTTTGGGTCTTGGATTTGGTGCGATCGACGGACGAGAGATCGCGTTGAAGTGGACAAAGAAATCAAAGAGACGGACAGCAGGCGGACAAGCAAACGGGCCCGGCATCGCGGGAGAAGCGTCTGTATGTATAGATAGATAGAGACAGGCCTGACCACCTCGGCCGTGGGGATAGACTCGAAACTCATGGTACCCCATACTACTCCCCCGTACTCCCACCCACACTCCCACACACACTTCTGGCTAAGGTAGTGCAGCCACTGGGGCTAGGGAAAGCCGCCCCTACCCACACCCACATCCCAATTGGGCAGAGGCTTCTTCCCGATCGGGCCTTGGTTCCCAGCCTTGGGTCCAGAGCCGCTGTTTCGGCCACCCGTCCAGCGTTGTCCTGTCGTCCGTGGTCCCTGCCGCCCTGTCTGCCACCTCCTCACTGGCTGGTCATGGCTGAGCTTCTTTGCCCGTCTCGCTCCAACATCGGCGCTTTCTCCCAGACTTCGGGGTTGTAACCCACAATCAACCCACAGTGGGGTAATTCTTGTCCTCGGCCTCTTGACCAGCTTCCTCACTTGGGGCCGGGGTCGACCCACCTTTCTTGGTGAATGTGGCCCAGTTTTACAGGGGACCACCTAGATCGTGCCCCATACCTCAGATCGGCGTGGGAAGCTGATCAGGGCCTAGAACCAAGGGTCGACGTCGGCTGGGTCGGGCAGTCAGCCTGCGGGATTTGGGGGGGGGCGTGCCTGGTTGCCATTCTGGAGAAGGCGCGGGGTGTGTGTGTGTCTGTCTGGGACTTCAGGGTGTGGTCACCCTGTGGTGTGTGGCTCGAGCCCCACATCATTTACGGGGCCGCCGTGGCCCGTGGGCAGACACATCCTGCCCAGCAGGCCCAGGCCTGCACATCCTTTCGGTACATGCGGTGGTCTGGCCGTCTGGGCATTTTTCTCTTGCCTATCTTTTGATGCCTGCAACGCGTGGTTTTTTCGTTCCTTTGCTCGCTGTATGCAGTATATGCATCTCCCACATACAAGCTCATATTGGCAGTATGGCTGCATACATCGACAACACCAGGGCAAATCTCGCATGCTTGCACCCGCCCACCTCCTGACGTTTCCTTCTGTTGTCTCGTCCTGACAGCTGCCGTGTGACCGCGTCAGTACGCGATCTCTGTACCACCTCGCACACGACACACACACAGGGCCCTGCGACACCCTGAGCTGCCTGCCCTGCCTGCCCACCAATCCCACACTGCCCTGGCCTGCCTTGTCTCTTTTCTCGTATCTCCTTCTGGTACCACCCACCGAGACCGACTGACACAGAGAGCCAGGGCCAGACCAGCGCCCTGGTTTCTTCCCGCAGAGACAAGCCACAGCCGCTTTCCCGCGATCTTCCCGTCGAGGGCTTTTTTGTGTCATCGCGGAACAATCGAGATATAATTTGGGTTAACAACAGTGAGAAAACAAGTTCAGGAGCAGGTTTATTGAGCGGCACGTCCGCGACACGTGCGTGGAATTCTTCTGCTTTCGTTGCATGACATGTCTCGGCCACGTCCAGGACGGTGATGCACACCTGGTCTGCCAGTCCTGCCAGTCCTGCCAGTGGTGCAGCGTTTTTTTCGCGCTACTGTAACCCCCCTTTCGCTTTGTTGCGATGGTGTGAGAGCATATGCGGGCACGCGGGCGGGTGGGTGTGCTCGGCTTCGGTTTCGACCGTAGTGGCAGTGGCATCCCCCGCGTCCCCTGGCGCTGGGCTCTCTTGGAGTTGCAGAAATTTACCGCTGCAGGATAACCTTTTTAAGGGTACGCTGGCTCTGGCCCGACTCCCGTCAGCCCATTTCGGAATCGGCAAACCTTGACAAGCATTTCTTCCCCAGGGTCGCATTCCGAAGGAACGGCAAGTATGTGCCGTAGCAGGGTAATTAGGAAATGTCCTAACCCAAGGACGTCGATCTCAAACGAGCCGGGGCTACTCAGTTCAACGACGTCTTGTGAAATTGCCCACACAGTTTTGTTCCTCACCCACGGGTTGACTAGTAGCCCATTGACGTGGCGGGAAGCTTCAATAACTTCACACTAGAAAGCATTAAGGGGCCAGGCCGTGTATCCCCTACTGTACGCCTTGACTACGCGCCAAAAAAGACCGTAATATGATCCCGCCTCGACCAAAATATAGCTGACTGCCATCCCATTGCAACGCATCTACGCCACCCTGCATCCCCCATCCAACGTCGAGATAATAATAGTGACCATGTCGAGAGGCCATATCTCATCCGACCAAATGTAATCAAATCAAATCAAACTCAACGCGCCAGGCACTCGCCTCCAAAAACCCCTGCGCTACCTAGACCCAACCCGCCCAGTGCGGTCAGACCCCAGGCCACCGCAGCTGCCTCCCAGTCCACCTCGGGGCTCGGCAGCGAGTCTCCCTCTGCGCTGGTCTTCTTCTCCTCCGCAGTGGGCTCGTACGTCCCGTCGCCGGGCTCCTCCTCCGGGTCCTGCTTGACCTTCCTCGGCCGGCCCCTGCGCCTTGGCGCCGGGGCTGCTCCGCCCTTGTCGTCGCCGTCACGGCTAGTCACGCTGCTAACGCTGGAGACCCGTGGTTTGTGCTGCCTGCTGCTCCGGCGTACCGATCCGGATGTGGATGCCCTGTCGTCGTCGTGCTCTGTTACCTTTTCTGAGACGTGTTCGCTGTTGACAGTGCTGTCGTCCTCGTATAACGGCACAGCTGAGGTGAGAACGTGGCTTGCCCTGAGTGATCGCACGGCGGCCCAGATCCCAATGCTCAAGCCACTCAGGAGTACATCGTAGCCGACGGCCGCGACAACCGGGTGGTCCGCCATCGAACCTAGCAGCTTGCCCGAGGCCGTCCGCGCGCGCTCCCACTTGGATCGCTCCTCGATGTCCCAGGGCAGTAATTTGCTGTGGCGGTGGTAGTGGGAGTCTGGGAGGTTATACCTGAGGCCATTGAATGTAAACACGCCGTGAAGCGCGAGACTCAGGAATGACATCAGCCTGAAGAGGTCTGTGAAAGCGGAATTGGCTTTCTCAGGATGGGGGTGAACAAGGCCCCATGATACCGGTGCCAGGCTTTGCAGGATCAAAGGAGCAAAAGTCAGGCCTCTCGCTGCGGCGACGACGCGGTTGAAGGTCGGGGTGTCCGCCGCATATGGTAGGTAGAAGATTCCAGCGTAACTAAGGGCGATAGAGAGCAGGAAGACGCCTGGCTTCAAGGACCAGTTCTGAGGCTTGGGCGGAGAGATGGTATCGCGGACACGAGCCCATCTGTACAGGAAGCAAATCAGCACACTAAGCAGCTTCTGGCCCAGAATGAGAATTCATTTACCTCGTGGTTGGCTTCTCCACCGCGGGCAATGGCGTCGGTGTCAATAGGAGGGCCACATAGAACAGGTTCTGTGCGAAGGAAAGGTTGACCAAGTGAGCGAGACACAGGAAGGCGAACAGATTCGGTATCCTCCGCCTCATGCCCTCGATGGCCAGTAGTACACTCCAGGGGACCAAGGCCAGGTCGATCTGCTGGCCCCACCATAGCCGGCGTGCCTTCTCGGCGACAATCTCGAAGGCATCCTGGTAGATCGGTGTGTCTGCCAGCCAGCGGATTCTGTATATTGCAAGCTCCGTGGCATTGGGTTGGCCGACGGTCGTCAAGTTAGTGGTAGCATTTCCGGTGACATCGTCCAAGATGCTGGAAATCAAGAGTTAGTTCGTAACTCCCGTCACGCATGAGCTTACAGAGGCGACTGACCTGGTTGAGGACTTCGGCAAATAACCTCTGGCATCGGCCCAGACTTGGTATGAGAGTTGGGTGTAAGTGTAAGCAGAGTAGATCGCAGTGCCGAGGCTCAGAAGCGCCAGCGCGGAAAACAGAGGCACGAGCTTCCTCCGCCTGTCCTGGCGCAACCTCACATCTTGAGCGGGTGATAGCGACTTGTAAGAGTGAATAAGGCTGCGCGCGACACTGATGGTGAAGTAGATGGCACTTGAGGCATGCAGAGCCACGAGTGCTATGCCCGTGTAGCTGTTACTGAATCAGTGGCGTGCAAGGGTGTCGGTGCCCGTGTGAGGAACCCACTCACCTCAATCTTGGCTCCAGCGGAACAGGAGCCATGATCACGAGCTTCTAAGACGTCAACTTTGATGTGGCAATGAGACGGACAATGACCCGGTACGCAAGGCTTGATCAACAGAGACGCGATTGCAAGCTCCATATGACGCTGGCGGCGTTTAAGCAGGATCGCGTGCCCGCGGTTGCACGAGTTAGGAAGCTGTGGATGTAGCAGTACTTGAGAACACTGCGCAGTTTACAGCGGATTTCATGTAGCCCTACTTCCGTCTAAGCCAGGGATTCTCATGTGGTAATTGCTGGATGGGCCGTACCCCTGTCGGCGCTCAGAGCACCCCGCGCTGAGCTTCTTCAGTGACAGGTCGCTGCATCTGCAGTGCGTTGCACCCTGCATCATCCCTATCCCGCGATCAATTGTCTGGCATCAGACTGTGGTCCCCGGAGGACCTCAAATTATTACAATGTATCACCTCGCCAAGGGTCTCTACCTGCTGGCGACCAGCAAGGAAGGTACATATTCACCAATACATTTTTCTAGCAAATCCCTGCCCCCCCTACCCCTACAGCCAGCTAACGTTCTCCCTCCGCGGCGCAGAATACTCGGTGATCCTCCTCGGTCTCGATAATGCCGGCAAGACCACCTTCCACGAGCAGGTCAAGGCGCTCTTCCTGCCCGACGCCCCAGAACCCAAGCTCAACACGGTCCCCACCGTGGGCCAGAACGTGTCGACCATCTCCCTGCCGGACATGTACGTGAAGCTGTGGGACGTGGGCGGGCAGCTGTCGCTGCGCAAGCTGTGGCAGAGCTACTACGCCTCGTGCCACGCCATCATCTTCATCATCGACAGCACCGACATCGGCGACGGCCGCCTCGACCACGACCAGACCGGCCGCCTGGACGAGTGCCGCCTCGTGCTCGAGGACGTCCTGCAGAACAGCGAGACGGAGGGCGTGCCGCTGCTCATACTGGCCAACAAGCAGGATAGGGAGGACTGCGTCGAGGTCGTGCGCATCAAGGAGGGCCTGGTCAAGAAGGTGTTCGAGGGCGAGAAGGCGAGCAGTATCCGCGACTCGAGGGTGCTCCCTGTGTCTGCGCTGACGGGGACGGGCGTCAGGGAGGCCATAGAGTGGGTGCGGTCACGAGTGAAATGGAACAAGGAGTCTAGGCCGCCTGTTATGCGGTGAGGCTGTCCTGGCCTTGGCATATTACAGATATACAGATACAGAGACAGCAAGGCTGTCTAGGGAGACATGGAGTCTAGGCGTTCCTGGTTGGTTACCACACGAGGCCGGATGGTAAGCCGGTTATAGAGCTCTTTTCCATACCACCAATTACTGAGTTGCATAGCCAAGGGAATCCAAGGGGTATCACGATTTTGTCTAAACCTCGACCTGCCTCTCATTTTCTGCCGATAGCTCCGCTAGTAATCCTCCCTTGTCTTTGCTCTTGGCATCCTCCGCGAGCTTCTGGTCCACCAGGGTCGAGAACTCCTTCGCCTTGGTCAGAGCGACACTGGCGCACTGAAGCAGCGCCACCGCGTCGACCGGCGTCCCCCCGAGCTTCGCGATCTGGCATAATTCGCCATGCCTGTTGAGGCTAATTGTGCAGCTGCCGACGCGCACCTGTTCCTCAATCCAGTCGGCGTCCACCAGCGTGGTCTCGGCATCTTCCCCGTAGAAGCTGAACGTGACGCAGAAGGGCGAGTGCAGCCAGCTGAGCGGGACCGGCTCCCTTTCCGCGAGCGTGTAGACGGTCAGCACCTCGCCCTCCATGCTGGTGTCGGGCTTGCGGAAGTGCCGCAGCGAGGCCACCACGGCCAGGCACGCCGCGTCGATCAGGTTGCCGTCGTGCGACAGCACGTGCAGGTCCACGCGGATCGACCACACCTTCTGCCCCGCCACGAGGCACAGCGACTCGACGTCCAGGGCGCCCGACCGCCGCACCGTCTTCTCCAGCGTCCGCGACAGGAGCACCTCGGTCTCGGTGGGGCGGTTGACCTCGAAGGCTGGCGAGGCCATGGGGCTGAGCTCGGTTACGATGTTGAAGACGCCGTCGAAGGGGCGGTCGGGGTAGGGGACTGTGACTTCGGCGGAGGTTCTGGCCAGGACTCTGTGTGAAACAATTGGTGTCAGACGGCGATCTTCCTGCTGTTGTGTGGAGATTTCACGGATTTCGGCACGCCCATCTTACCTCGTCTTGCCGAGGGTCACCTCGGCGGCGCCATACTCGTCGCCAAAGCTGAGCTTGATGGGCCTGTAGTCGTCGAAGCCGCGGTTGTCGAGCCGCAAGTTTTCTTGAAGTGCTTGCGTGACAAACGCCTTCTCGTTGAGGGATGGTTCTGCTTCACGGGGCATCTTGATTTCCGTGCTGGGCCAGAGTCCTTCAGGTAATACCTCTCATACCTGAGGCCGCGGCTGGTGTCGAAGCTTTGCGCAGCTAGGTGCTTTGCTTTGGCCCTGCAGAAAGTTTTGGGCCAGGGTGATCTCATAGCGGCGGGCAAAGCATATTCTGCCGCTAGGCGGTGGGACTTTCACTTCCAGGGTTGCACGGCAGGGGGTCCCAGGAACCTAGAGTTCGCCCGGCTGCGCGACTGCAACCTTGAAATACAGCCATCGACAACTCCAAGTTCGACGTCGCAACCCAACCTCATCCTCCTGCAATCGCCACTTCTCCTTCATCGTCTGGCAAGATGACTACCGCCCACAGACCTACCTTCGATCCCGCTCGTGGTAAGGAGACCCTCCGTGGCCCAGCCTACCACCAGCGTCTCCTACCAGCACACACCCAACTCAAGTTCCGGTAGGTTGACAACTACGGCTTATTCTTCTCTCCTCGTCCCTCCCCGACTGACTCCCACGTACAGAAAGCCAGGTCAAGGCGGAAGTGCCGACCGAGACACCCGTGACCTGCGCGCCGAACTCCTGGCTGCAGAGCAGGCACACCACGCCAAGCTGAACGGCGGCCCCCTCCCCCCAAGCACCAACGACGAAGACAGCTCCGAGCCCACGCCCGCCAGCCGAAGCGCCAAGCGCGCCCTCGAGGCCGGGTCGACAGCAGCAGACGACGACGAAGACCCAGAGGCAAAACGGCGGCGCATAATAGAGGAAACACGGGACATCGACGCAGACGATTCAGACTCGTCCTCCTCGGAGAAGGACGACGACGACGACGATGACTCGGACAGCGACTCGGACAGCGACGACGAGGAGGCAGAGCTTCAGCGGGAGCTGGAGCGGGTCAAGCGCGAGAGGCAGGAGAAGCGCGAGCGAGAAGAGCGGGAGAAGGCCGCCGCGGAGGCGGAAGAGCGCGAGAGGGAGATCGCGAGGGGAAACCCGCTGCTGAACAACAACGGCGGCGGCGCAAAGACAGACTTTACCGTCAAGAGGAGGTGGGACGACGACGTCGTGTTCAAGAACCAGGCCAGGGGCACGGAGGACAAGAACAAGAGCAAGGAGTTTGTGAATGACCTGCTGCGGAGCGACTTCCACAAGCGGTTCATGAGCAAGTATGTCAGGTAGTGGGTCATGGAATTCGGGCATGGTACTGGGGACGACAGGGCTGATCCGACATAATACGGAGCATTGTCCGGTGAACCTCCGAATCGGTGCGCTTTGGTTCTCAATTAGAAGCTCTTGTTTCGAAGCGAGCTGTGTGGTGAGGAGCGTCTCGGAGAGGACTCGTCAGAAGCATTGGCATGTTGAGGGTGTTTATATTCACAGGAGCGGCATAATGTTGGTAGACAAACTGAAGAACAAAGCCGAAGTGCCTCATTGAGACTTGGATCGGATTATGTGCCTCTTGTCCAAAGTCGCGGCGGCCTTGTTGATGGCAACAGCACTCCGTTGAATAGCTCTCACGCTATTTAGGAGGATGGCTAGGAGGAAGCACTCAAGTCAGAACACTGCGGCAAGCCCCTAGCGAACCGCCCACCGGGCTCTGCGAGACTTACCGGCAGGGACGAACACCCAGGGTGCATTAAACCCAACGTAATAAACCCAGAAATATAGAAATTCAGGGCGACTGTAGACGAGACCCTTGTACCTCTCATTCACGTAGCACGTGGAGTAGTAAAGGGCAACGCCGTACAGGTGAGCCAGGCACACGATGATTTGGAGCGGATATCGCAGATTACCGCTGCGGCAGACGGACACCGCCGTTGCAAAGCATAGTGGACCCCATACAGTCTATTCATTTGCGCACTCGTCAGCGATTTATACGAATAGCCTCGTTATGGGGTGTTCAAAAATAGCATACCGCCGTTATTGTCTCGACGCAGATCATGAAGGGGTCTGAAGTGAGGTATCTCGAGTCGGAGAGGGCGTACTCCTTCCACAACTGGGCGAACAGATCGTTCGAGCTTGCGAGGTGGGCGTGGTTAAGCACGAAATATCCTGAGAACTCAAAGATTTTGTCAGGGAATACTTGAAGAGAACTGTTCACAATTCTTAAGCTCGGGGACATACCTTCGAAGAAGCAGTGCAGGGAGCCACCTTCATTCCACGTTAACGGCTCAAGTCCGACAACAAGCAACGGAACGAATGACTTACATAGAATGAACCACCCGAAGACAAACTTGTCAGATGGTCTCATCTGAGGGTTAAAACGTGTCGCGAGCCATAGTGCTGTGAAGATGGTGATGCCCAGCACGCTCGCGAATCTCACAAGTAGCTCCTGGACGGGACTGGCGTTTGGGATGTAGTGCGGGATATCGGCGTCCGGGGGGAAGTATGGGTGACCGGGCACCGAGAATGTCTGGACCATTTTCAATGCCTACTGATGCACCCATACAATTTTATTATGCCAATCTGCTCTCAGACTCCTCGAGATGCCTCCGTCTACCGTTAGTTGGAACATCTTGGGGAGGTAAAGACGTGGGCTCACAGATTGTGACAGGGACTCAGGGGGTGAGGCGAAGGGTTAGGGTCTAATAACCTGAACGGATAACCTTCACGCCTCACTGGAGCCGGCTCAGAGCTGCATCTCACCAAATATGTTCTTGCGGCCAAAAGAATTTATTCAAAGGATCTCACGATTGGTGCCGGAGGATTTCTTCAAGTTTGGCCTGAAATTGATTTCCCGTCTGCCATGCTGATACCTGGGCCGCACTCGCGAAGCACTCCATCACTTACGGTCGAGCTATGTATTATCTTAATTTCAACTTCCAATCCGAGGGTTATATTTTTCACAAAAATAAATGACGTCAGAATTCATTACGTTTAGATATATTATCGAATAAATCGCTCTTTGAGTGTGGCATCTCCTATTGCCTCAGCTGGTATTAGTTGACTTGTGTGACTGTGAACTCTGGAAGAGATCAGAGATTCGCACTAATAAAAACAAAGGTTACACTAATAAAGCACTCTAGGGCAACCTCCTAGGGAACGATCTCCTATAGGATAACCTCCTATGAAATAACTTCCTATGGGACAACCTCTTATAGGACAACCTCTTATAAAATCACATCCTATATAATCTCTACTGTAGTATCAAAGTAAGAATTTGATTTACGAGTTCTTCTAAGTCCTCTCTAAATTATATTAGCTGTATCCACTAATTAAATAATTGGCTTTGTATCGTTACACCCTCTGCTTTCATGAATGCGAATCCCTGATGTCTCATTCAAATAGTCAGCTAATATCAAGGCCACTCCTTCATACTGTGAACCATTGATTGGATTTGATAAAATGAACGGTAGCATGCAATTTCCGCGCTATAATTAACGGTCTATCAACTTGAAGCCTATAGAATCGATTCTTGGAAATATCGACGGGTGCTCTGGTACATTCATCGTAGGCTCTATGTCTGCTTATTATGGTAATGCTCCTCATCCCTTCTGCTCGCGAATTCCACATCAAAATTAAAGCAGGGGTTCAACTGTTTGTCTGTTATATTCAGTGCAGACTACTAGTATTGATGACGCAGCTTTCGACGAAATCTATGATCAGAGAACATAACTCTGATCATGCAGAATGGGTCTCTCCGGCAGGTTTTTGGAGAGAAACCGTCATCTGTTAGGCGCATACATGATCACGTCCGCAGGGGCTGTGCTACATCTTGCCGCACTGGAGATGTGCTAGAGGATATACTACACTTGCTCAAGCAGCACTGCAGCTGAGCTTTTGAAGCATTGTCTGCTGATTTCCTGCACCTATCACGCGGGTTGTGTGGTGTCTGTGTCTCATTGCCAGTGCTACCAAAGACGTCGGTGTATTCTGATGTTGTGAAGGCCATGAATTGTGTCCTCGTTCACTTTCAAGTGAGCACCCAGCCTGATACCCTCACTGAGATGGGCATCATGGGTGAGCCAAGACGAATAGACGAGGAACGACGTTGGCAGGAAGTTCGCATGCTCAAAATCTATTATGGTCAAACGGCTCGAAGGGTCTTCATCATCCTCACTGATGAAGTTCCAAATGTTCATATCGCAATAGCAGAGCCGGAACTCTTCCGACACCAGGTCTATGGGCGGGTAGCCCGGATTGGTCTACAAAGCATTAGTTTTGTCCTCTAGTGAAGAGTCCCGACCCCAAGATCTCGTCGGACCCGTGGACTCACCCTCTCATTTTCAGAATTGATCCAATCTTGTAGATCTTCCACGCTCTCATATTCTCGCGGCGATTCGGGCTCCTCCCGGCTAAAGATCTGATTCACGACCCGGCCGCCCCCGTAAGGGCCTGGCGCCACGTCTTCGGGTGGAGTCAGAGAGTACAGAAGACAGACAGCCTCAACGACCCGATCCTTGTACAGACCTATTTTGTTCTTCTTCTCCTCCTCGCTCATATCGCTCGACGTCTTGATCTTGTGTTGGATATCGTTTACAGCCATGCCTTTGGCAAAGTCCATAACGAACAATCCATAAGGGAGGTCCTTGAATCTTGTTTCGATGACATCGTATACACGGGGAACATGGAATCTTGCATTTACGTTGTCGTCTTTGGTGATGCACTCGTGTGCCCACGCCTGAGTGTTTGCCTGCCATTGCATGTATTCAACATCATAGCTGAACTTTATCCAGATACGATCCGCGCCAGGGGGGAGATTTCCGTTGGTAAATTGGAACCCCTTCGGCATCATGTATTGGTCGATTACATCGCGTTGTTCATACGACTCGAGGTAAGCCGCGAAGGCAGCGATGATCTCGTCACGGTCAGGCTTCCAGCCATCGGAAAACTCCTCATCTTCCATAGTAATTTGTAAAAACGTGGTGACCGGAGTGATGGGATTGAGAGGTATATTCGCTGGTATGTATTGGTGACTTTTTGGATGGGCTGGTGGAAAAGAATATGAAAGGATTAGGCAGACATTGAGGTGGAATCTGATTGTCCACAGCCGTGATTGGCTGGTTAGACGTGCATCTGAGCCTATTGGTACTGCTGTCAAGGAAAAACGAGACTAAGCCCCCCCCCGGCTAAATTAGCGATTGCCATATAAGCCACCTAATTCCTCACCAAACCTTAGGATATTTATAATTTGTATTAAAATAATAACATTAATATCACTAACATTACCTACATACCTATTAAGGTTATTATAATAAGTAAGTATTACCTAATAGACACTAAGTTCTAATAATTAAAGTTTTATTTATATTCTAACTTATTACTACTAAATAAGTAGCTATAGGCTAAATTTTAAGTAAATTATATAATAATTTAAATATATTATTAAAGAATTATAATTACCTAAAAAGTTACTCTTAATATATTATTATTATTACTATTAAATATAGTTAAATTAAAATAATAAGCTATAAAGGTTTATTAGCCTATTTACTTAAAATAATATTATAAAACTTAACTAATATATAAATTATATAGGATAAAAGCTTATAAATCTTTTATTTAATAAGTTAGACTTATATTTTAATAAAATATAATATTTCCTTATTAAGTAGTTTTAAATTAATATTACTATAAAGATAATAAGTAATATACTTAGGGCCTATAAATAAAGTAATAAATAGATATATATATTAACCTACTAGTAGAATAAAAAACTTTATAAGTAATATTTTTAATAAGTTAATTAGTTAAATTATATTATTAATATATTTATTTTTTATAATAAATTAGGTCTTAATAAGTAGAATAATATAAGAAAAATTAACTAAGTACCTATTAGATATATTCTATAAGTTAAAAGCCTTTTAAAGTAAGGTATTTATTACTATATTCTCTTAGTAATTATAATTAATAAGTTATTTACTATTATAATATATAAAAACTATATAATAAAGTAGTTCTTCCTATAATAATTATAAGAAAATATTTTATTAAAAATAAACTTATACCTAAGATTAAGATTAATTTTTATAATAAATAATACTTTTTAATATTATAATAAGGAAATTTATAAGGTAATTAGTAAATTAGGTATAAAAATAATATATTTACTACTATACTTACCTAATTTTAACCTAATTAAGGTATATTTTAGTAATTTAAAGTATTATTTATAATATTAATACTAATATATAATATTAAATTATAACTTAAATAATAATTTTACTTAATTTTTATTTTTTTATACCTAAAAGGTTAGGTTAAAAATTAAGGTTATTTAGGAATATTTTTATTATATATAAGTATTATAAAAAAGAGTAAAATAAGATAATTATAATAATATTATTTAGAAGTTATAAAAATAAAAATTAGGGAAGTTTTTATTAAATATTTATAGGTATATAAAAGAATATTTATTATAAGTTAAGCTAATAACTAAGGATTAATATAAATAAATTAGGGCTTTATTATAAATAAATATAATTAATAGATTTAATACTTTACTTAAATATTTAAATATAATTAAATAAATAATATTTCCTCTTTTAAACTTCTTCTTATATTAACTATATTTTCTTATATACCTAATTACTACTTTCTTTATTTAAAATATCCCTTAAGGACTTATTAAATAAATTCTCTAACTTAATAAATAATAAAGATTATAATAGTAGGTTTTTAACCCTTTAATTAAGTATTTAACCTACTTATAAAGCTTAATATTAGAAGAAGTTAATTTATTAGTTAGGTAACCTTTATAGGCTATAAAGGGAATATATTCTTAATATCTACCTAATAATTAGTAAATAAATTATCTAATAATTTTTATAATAATAAAAAGTCCTCCTCCTTCTTATTATTATTAAAGAATATAAAAAAGTCTTTCTTCCTCTTTAAGTATTACTTAATAAGTCTTCTAATTAGTATAATTTCTTATAAATCTTACTTAATAAACTATATATCCCCCTTCTTATAGAGCTTATAAAGGTTAACTCCTTCCTACTTTATTATACTTAGAAGTTATTTAAGTTATTCCCTCTCTAATAGGTCCTAAAAGTACTTCTAAAGTACTTCTATAATAAACTCTTAATATAGTTCTTTCTTATTCCTATCTACTTATAATAATAATAATAATAGTATTATTAAAAGTTATTATATTTATAATAAATTCCCTAATATTCTTATTATTATTAGTATTAATATTAATAAAGTTAAAAGCTTATTAAAATTATAAAAAGAAGTAAGTATTAATAGTAATAATAGTAGCCCTATAAATACTACTTAATTATACTTAGCCCTAAATAAGTTAATATTAAATAATAAGTTAATAACTATATTAATATTATTTTTTTTCTATTTTTATTTCTTTTATTTCTTCTTAGGGGAAATAAGATTAACTCTATTATTATTAAACTCCTCCTTATTAGCTTTTACTTAAGCTCTTTAGTAATTAAATATAACTTTTAGTAAGTTATATAATATAACTTTATCTATTATAATTATATTATATTAATTTCTTATATTCTTATTTAATAAGCTAATATATATATTATTATATTTAATAAAATACTATTATTATAAAGAGTCCCCCTTATTCTAATAGTAATAATTAGCCTTATAATAAATACCTATTATATATTTTTATAATTTTATTAGCTTCTAATATATTATCTACTTAGAATATACTTTATTATTTATATTAATTAACTAATAAATAGTATATAATTTAACTTAAGGCTCCTTAGTAATTAGACTTTTACTAAGTATTATAATATTTACTACTTATTTAGTTATTAAGAAATTATTTTTAGGGGTAGCTACTAACTAAGTAATTAGGAACTATTAGAAGATTTTAATTATTAGCTATTCTATTAGGTAATTATTATAAGATATAAGTATTTATAATTCTAATATTAGTAATATAACTTTAAAGGTATATATAAATTATAAAAAAAATAATCTCTTTTTATTAAAAAATATATTTAAGAAATTCTTATAGTTAAGTTCTCTAACCTCTCTATTATAACTTTATCTTAATATTTTTATTTAATAAATAATAAATTTTATACTTATTATATAACTAACCTTAATAAATATCCCCCTTAAATTAATTATAATACCTAATTTATCTTTAAATATATATATAACTTAGTTTATAATAAATATTTTAAAGTTACTTAGTATTCTTATAATTTCTAGATCCTAATATTTATTTTTTAGAGATATTATATAAGTAGTTAATTATAGGGGATAAGAAGATTTTAAACTAAATATCTTAATATTTAATATTATAAATACTTTATTTAAGAGTATTTAATATAAATAGTTTTTAAAAAGCTTAATATTATTATTAATATTATCTATTAGGGATTTTATATTAGGAATAAAATTCTTAGCTTTTAGTTAATTAATATTCTCCTCCTCCTTTATACTAAGTATATTCTTTTTATTATTAACTTTAATAATATTCTCTTATATCTACTAAGTTATATATTTAGCTATAATAGCTTTATTTTAGGTAGTCTTTAAAAATATCTATAAGTATTTCTAAATAGTTTATTAAAACTTAACTATTTTAGCTATTAGCTTCTAAGTATATAACTACTTAGATAATATACTATTATTATTAATAAATTATATAATTTAACTTTTAAAATAGGTCTTATATAATAAATATTAGGTTTAGACTTAATAAGTTAATTAAAATATATTATTTATAAAATTAGCTAGGCTAATAATACCTTATACTAAGGTAAGTAGGTTATATACTTTTTTATATAATAGGCTTAAATTAACTATATAGTATAGTATTACTACTATCTATTTAGGAAGTTAGTATATTTTGTTGGTGATATTGATAATGATGTGGTTGTCTAGGTGAGAATTGTGAGTTTCCTGACTATATACTAAAATTTGGGTGGCTCATGTGGTAATCGCTAATTTAGCCAGGGGGGGGCTCAGTCTCGTTTTTCCCTGACAGTGTTCCACATCCAGTAGCGGGTCAGAGCAGAGAATACTGGGTCCGATCTCAAAACATAGCTTTGATGGCAGTCTGCTAAGCCGACAAATACGCATACCGTATTCATGCGCCCAAAGTGCTACTCACCAGCATCCGTGCCGCCGGAGCAGCCAGGACGAACCTGTGCCCAATCCGAGTGGGGCGTTGAGCATTCACTGATGCGATTATCGTATACTAATCGCGTCACTTGCCCGGGGAAACAGCACTAGTGTCCCGGGTATTCCAGGCAACCTACGGAGGAAGCACAGGCGACCAGGTCTGGCTTGCTCAATTTCCATGCTCGTTTCCCACCACTCTGGACCAATCGGTGGTCGATGCTCACTTGTTACCGTGACTGGCAGAGTTGTTTGAGTGTGCTCCCAGGCAGTCAATTGCTTGGGCTCACTGATGAATCACAAATCACTTGTCCGGTCACTTCGACTGATCAGCCAGGTTTAAAAGTGCACGATTCGCAGATTTCCTGCACTCTTGAACCTACTAGTAGTATACCTTCGATTCCCGAAAACTGAGCTTCCTCCATCGTGAACACAAAAATCATGGAGCACCGAGATACGATGGGCAAGAGTAATGCCGTCCAAATCAACGGGTCCTTCTACTCACTCATGAACACGCCCGAGGTATTCAAACTCGGCCAGTGGAAGTACATCGCACCACACTCACTACCCGGCACCATCGACTGGGAAAAGAAATCAATTCCCTTGTGGTCAGCTGAATCATCCGTCAGGCCAACCCCTTCATATTTTAAAGCCGCCGAATTATCTGATTTATAGTCTAGGATGAACTCTTGAACCTGCCCAATTTTGAGCTGATTACAGTCATCAATGTCGACACGGAGGAACGTGTGGGAGTGGACTGGCTGAAGAGCCTCCTGCAGCGAACTCGGGCCGTGGACGACGTGTTTCGTGCGGAGTTCTTGGAATCCGTGCTATTTACTGCCAGGGCAGAGACCAAAATCGAAATTGATGAGTCTGCGCTGAAGTACCTTGCGGACGAGGGTTCAAAGTGGATTGGAGCCTGGCCTGAAGCAAGCTCTGTCAAGACCGGACCTCATATTAATGCTTTCCGTGGCCTGCGGCCTGTCTTCCGGGTCCACGACGATACTCACAGTACATTCCTCCATGCCCTTGGACAAGACATATCCGGGTTAGTTATCGCATCATCGCCCTCACGAAGCTTGGCCGGTTTTGGTGCTGAATAAGGCGCACCAGGAATTTCTACCCTCTACGGATCGTCGGCGATGGCCTGGATGAGCTCTCGGTAGCTGTGCCTTCGAGGATGGCTAGTGACGCCGTCGGCGAGTCTTCGACGATGTCAGGCCTGAGAATTGCAGTGAAGGACATTTTTCAGATCAAAAACAGTAAACATCACTTTTCGCCTGTTACGGATCCCCGTCTTTCATGTTTTGGAGTGTTCTAGAATACAACACTTTAGGACCCGTAGCAGGACTAACGTCACCACCAGTACCAACATCCGTTTGCAACAAAGCATACTTCAACCTGTATCTCGATAAGCCCCCTACACAAACGGCCGCGTGCATTGAGCTTCTCACCAACAGGGGCGCCGTCATTGTCGGAACGACCAAGCTCGCATCATTCGCTGCCACAGAAGAACCCGTGGAGTGTATTGACTATCAGGCACCCTGGAACCCGCGAGCCGACGGTTACCAGTCACCGGCTGGAAGCAGCAGTGGTAGTGGTGCAGCAATCGGTGCCTACAACTGGCTCGACATTGCAATTGGGTCTGACAGTGAGCGGATTAAATGTCCTAGCAACTGGATGTGATCAAGCTGACTCCCACCCTTTAGCTAGCGGAAGCGGAAGGCGTCCAGGCCATTGGAACGGGTGTATCGCTATGCGACCGACGCATGGTGTGCTTCCCTATGAAGGCTATATTCCCAGTTTTAGGTGAGGGGAGACGGTGTTCATGGATTTATCGGAATATCCGCTGACAAGATTCATTGCTCATGGTGAAGGCGGTTTGACACGCCTACATTTTTCGGAAGAAATCTCGCCAAATGTGAAACCTTTGCGAAGCTCTGGTACGGAGAGGCTTTGAATCCGGTGACCAAATCAGTGAGTCTGAAATATGCACTCCTTCAAGACCGTTGCTAACCATCATTTCAGGGCCGTCCCACCATCATCTACCCGACGGACTACATGTCGATCATCACAAACAGGGATCAATTGGCGATTATTAATGATTTCGTCCGCGATCTTGAAGGGTCCTTGGGAATCAGGCATGAGAAAGTTTCCTTCAATGACCTTTGGTGTATTTCTCCGCCCAAGGAAGCTGGAGACATGTCCCTCGAGGAGTACATGAAAGATGTTTGCAAGCTTCCCATGCTTTAGAAAATACACTGTTCAACTCACACATCATCTAGGTCTCCCGAAACTCATTCTTCTACGACGACTACCACAACTTCGACTCTTTCCGAGATGAATACACTCAACGCTACGGCAAGAAGCCTTACGTGAGCCCTCCAGTCCGCTGGCAATGGTCAGTCTGCATTCTCTGTCCAGTTTGGCTAGCGAGTGACCTAACATCTTTCCCACAGGAATCTATCCTCCAAAATCACTCAATCAGAGCGAAACGTCGCCGTCGAGAAATTGGAGGTATACAAGGAATGGTTCCTCGACATTGTGATGAAATGTGGAAGAAGGGATACACTGGTGCTGATCCCCATCGAGAATATTTCTCCTCGATACCGCGATGACCCGCCCTTGTGAGTTCAGAGTATCAGAATTTCATCTGCTTGGAGACCACCCCGATAACAATCATCAGGCCTCATTTCAATCCTGTCGGTGTGCCAAATTTATTCCTGTCCCCAATTCTTGGCGCCCCTGAATTGACCATACCAAGTATGTCTCCCTCTAGCTGCAACCTAATCATGCACGTACTTACTGCTGCTTTGTGTACATAAGTCGGGACCACACCGTACGAGTCAAAGGTCACAGGCAAAACGGAGAATCTTCCTGTCGGAATTTCCATCCTTGGTGAGCCTGGTAAGTCTCTATATTATATTAGTAAGTCTCGTAGAATTTGGGATTCCCATGACAGACTGACGTGTACATTTGCAAGGTCACGACATAGAACTTTTCGATATTGCCTACAAGTGTCTCAAGCGAGCAGGGAGACCTACATCTGTGAAGACGGGATATGAGGTGTTCTAAGTTCGACAGAGGGATACACAGCATCACGATCAGCAGACACTGAAGGACAATGCCAACTACCTAGGTACCTAAGTACGTATGGATTAGATTGACGACATTGCAGGAAGAATTCAGAACTGTTTTTCATACTGCCGTCTGCCACTAAGAGCCATTCGCATCGGCCCCTGGATATTCAAACCAGCAGCCAAATTGCTCCACGGTCATAAAGTTTCATCAGATTACTTGGTCGTGGTTAGCAATGCAAGGATTTTCATGTCATGTGGCTACAATGAGCTCTGCTGCCATTGTCTGGGCTGCATAGTTGACAAAGAGTTCCCAATAGCAGCCGCCGTCGAGCAAGCCGTCACATACATACTGATTATCTGATATGATGTGCTATATATTGTTATTTCCATCATCAAAATGATATTTCTAGCGGCTTGGGATATTTTTTTCTCTTCGAGGACGTCTCTAGCGCCGCACAGGCCGGCAAGTGAAAAATTTCGCGTGGCCGGATCCAGAGACACAGTCAGCCCGCCAAAGCTTGATTTTCATCGGGCGCCGTGGCAGAGTGGTCTAATGCGATAGACTAGAAAACATCTAAGATGCTTTCCAGTTATCTATTCTCTTCGGAGGCGCATGTTCGAATCATGCCGGCGTCGAATCTTTTTGTTTGATCCACTAGGACTTGACTTTTTGCTTGGGGACCCGCTGCGGCTAGTAGTAGTGCGAGTAATTGTGATCCCCACTGGTGTGGGGTGCTGAGTTGTGGTGGAGAAGCTCCTGAGACTACTTGTAATACCCGGGCACCTTGGGAAGACATACATGCATTGGAGCGGAGACCCAGCTTGCTGGTCTCGTTCACACAGCAGGCTATTGGCGATGACCAGTTGTGGTGGAGATAGCAAAATTTACGAATCTCACTAATGGAAGTCTTGAGTCAGCAATCAGCAAGTAAATTGTGCTGTACACTCTCAAAGGATCGTCTGAAAGCTGTTGTGGCTCTTGCTGATCCTGCGAAGTTCCAGCATGCCTTATCCGTAGAATCAACACAGGCACCTGAGGCCTAAACCGCATTACGAGGTATATCCCTTTTTTTCTATAGTCTAACTGAATTGCGCTCTTGAGCGCCAACAACTGGTCTCGAGCAATCCTGGCAGCCAAGACTTTCAGTCGTATACTGGGTGCTAGAATTCCGCGGCACGGCTACTGTAGATGCAATTGTCTTTGCATGCTCGCTGCTTACTATGGCGGATCGTTAAGTCTAGAAATATCACGCGCAGGCACCAAAATAATCAAACGACATCCGATTAGCTTGACATGCTTGAAAAGTGACCAACTTCGAATTGAGCCACATGAAAATGTTTCTTTAGTAATTCAGTTTACATACTAGTCTCCTTCAGCCCAGCCTGCTTCCCCCAACGTCGCGGACTCCTCTGCCACGATGCCATACATGGCGCGGTCCACCTCCATATCGACTCTTTTGCAGCTTGTCGAGTATTATTACCACAGGGCTCAGTCGGGCCACCCAATGATGGGGTGAATGTCAAGAAGGGCCGCCCCTTCCATCACCACGAAGAGCTTTGTCGAGTGGATGTGCGTAGAAAAGCATACGACCAGACGGAGAATGGTGAATTGCCATATCAAGTGCCGCCAAAGTAGACCTGACCCCTTCAGGTGTGTAAGGATCGCACGAAACAAAACACGTCTGGCCTTTCCGAAACGGTCGATTGTATTCCATTGTACCTTTGGATGCAACGAGCCGATCGACGTGCTGCTGGAGGGGCGGCAGCTTCGCTGCGGGGTCCCCTTTGTACTTGCAGACAACTATTTGAAGCGCTTGAATGATTGTAGTCAGACCCGCCTTGGAGTAGATAACCTTGCCCATGACATGTCCCAGAAGGTCCGGATGTGGTAAAATGAAGTTGTACTGCTCGTAAATAGAATCCACTCGTTCAGACCGTGTCACCTGCTGGTATGAACAGAGACTCTTATCTTGCTCAGTCGTATGTATGAGGTTGACTTCTTCGATAGTAAGAGTGTGGACGTTTTGGAAGCCCCTTTTCCGCATGACGTCCAACATATAGGTCGCGGCAGAGTCATCACCAGCGAAACCCTCGACTGGCCACACACCAGGATCCCTGTTTATAGGATTCGACGATGATGCGTGTGTTTTTGGGGCGCGCGGTTGGCACACCATCGATGCCTTTTCCTATTCAACTGTTCTTTTGTCCTCGCACGCGTATCCAAGGTCACAGCTGACTTGGCCCTCCTCGTGCCTCTGCCAAAGAATCCTATCCGGCGCATGTACGCGTACAGGGGCGTCTTTTCCCTGTAGGCAGTGGTACCCAGACGGAGAGACCACTGTGCTGGTGCTCGACTGGGAAGATGGCGTGACGTAATGCATATTCTCTGAAAGGATATGTTTATAATTTTATATTTTAAAGAATAGTTTTATTTTAATTATTATTTTATTTATATTTCTAATAAAACTATTACTTTATAAAATAATTTTAAAATATCAAAATTTCTATGAAAGCTTAGGTATTTATAAATACCTAAACTTCCTTATCTTTACTCTTATATAAATACTTAGATATTTATATATATTAATTTCTATGAAAGCTTAGGTATTTATAAATACCTAAACTTCCTTATCTTTACTCTTATATAAATACTTAGGTATTTATATATAAAGGATTCTTTAAAATCCTGAGTATTTATAAATACCTAGGTTCTCTTATACTTATTCTTATATAAAACTTCGGTGAGTGATCTATCACAGCCGTGGCCCGGCTCGAGATCCACCTGAAGTAAAGCAGGCCTTTGGAAGTACCTGGTCCCCTCGCCGTTACTCGTGGCCTGGTGACCAGTGACCTGGTTGACTCGACCATGGATCGTCGCTGGCCTCAATCCGTCCCACTGGACACATCCCCGTCCCGCCAAGATGTTTGGATTGGATGGAGGCCTGGCGAAGGGAAGCTCAGATGACTTGTGGACCCACGGATACGTGAGCTGATATTGAGGTTTCTGCCAGAGTGTCTCGATGGCCATCTAACTCCTGCATAGATGAGCGAAAGAAAAGTCCTCGCCAATGTCCGCCTGCAAACTGGCGTTCATGACCACTTCTTTCCTCGCAGCCTCGATAAGCTTGTCAATTCCTGTTGTGAATGGATCGAACATCAACCAGCTGTACTGTGCGAGAGCGGTTTCCTCTATTGAGCTTGGCATGGGAATGGTTTCGAGTCTTGTCCACTGCATTCTGAGCAGTAATATCGCCATGCAGTCAATCGCTGCTGAGGGGCCACAAGAACTAAGAAGTATTAATCTCCCGCCATTACAGGCACCTCAAGTGTTATTTCATGAAACGGTGGAAACCATAACAGAAGCGTAAATGTAGAGGGTGAAATGCAAAAGTGAAATATCGAGCTTACTCTACTCCTGGCGAGGAGGGCCAGACAGTTTCCAGAAGGCGAGGGACAGAATGACCGGTTACTGCGGCCTCGACACAAATATCCCTGAGTCGTAATTGTTCATCCTCTCTCCTGTTGCTGGATGCCATGATTTGGGGGTGTCTCGAGTGGTGACTGGAGTGGCTCCCAATGTTACTTTCGTGTAAGTGGAGACATGTCTGGCCAAAAGGCTAGCTAGTGGAATAGAGATCTTGTTTGACTGGGCATTTTGCTATGGACACACGCCTCAACAGCAAGATGCTCGAATCTAAACAGGAGTCCGCTGCAAACGCAGAGATAGCCCCCCCCCCCCCGGTGCAGCTTGGGTGCGAGCCCCTAGTTGTGCTCGTGCGGAGGGCAGAAAAGTGGGACCTCCAGTGTTTACCTACATTTTGGCCTGCACTGGGCGCGGTCTTTGAGTTTGTTTTCGCTCTCAACACCAACGACCGCCCTTTTCTCTTGGTGCCCTCAATCAGCGTCGAAATCACACCAAAGCATCGGTTGTTTCGACGACAAAATGGCACACTCACAGGCGCTAGACTCCTACCTCATGGCATCTGAAGAGATGCGAGAGAATTTATTCAATGTCAAGGTGGAAGCCAAGACGCTGCTGATTAACTATCTTCTCCTCGACAATGATCCAGCTGAAGCTGAACTGCAGCGGCAATCTGAGCCGGCATTTCAGAAGGCGCTCATCAGCGTTTTCAATGAGTCAAAGACAATCCCAGTTCAACCGGACTATCTCATGGCGGTGAACACCGCTTGGGTGTGGTTGTCGGCATGTGAGTGGTCCCATTTCACCCCTCCAGTCCAGCTTGCCGCCCTACATCCCCGCAGCATGACCCTCGAGCTCATCCGACCAATCCTTTCAGGATTCTTGTGCGTGCTGTTCTGACGAGTCTATTCTACAGGCCAACATGTTGGGTTCGACATAACGAAGTTCTTCCCGGATTGCCCGGTGCCAATTCTAGAAGCCCCAATGTTCAACGGGGCCGTGCCACCCTCGCCGGAACACGAGGCCCTCATTCAAGAGGAAAAGATCAGGGAGGCAAGAGCGGTTCAAGAAGCAGCCAGGAGGACGAGAGATGCCCAGATCATGGCAAGGCTGGCCGCACAATCCAGCTCCGGCGCTGGCAGAGGAACCCACTCCGGTCGAGGCGGCGATGCAGGCAGAGGTGCCCTGGCACCTAACCCTCCAACCAGGACCGATGACAACCCACAGTCCAAACATGCCGTGTATGATGCCGGTACACAAGTTTCGATCAAGCAGGAGGATCATGCCGATATGTGGCAGGCCCCACAGGCCAGGGGTAATGGCAAAGAGGTGGCCTCGGCAGATGAGACCGAGATGGACCCCGAAGCGCCGGCCGGGAAATCTGAGGCGTCCAGAAAGCGGAGAAGGCTGGACTGAGCAAGACATCTGGGGAAAGCGCAACATCTGCGGCGGCAGAGGCTGAGAGAAACACACAATTGGGACGGAGCATGGTTGTTGACATGTCCAGGAATGCTCAACCAGCAATGAGGACCCAGAGCCCAAAGACCCCCTCGAAAACGATCCGTCAAGAGAGGGTTAGGGATGTACTAGCATGAAGGCTAGCAAGGCATGGAAAAGTAGCTGTAGAAACAATGAACGAGGATTATGCCAAGGGCAGAGGAGTGCTAGCTGCGTGAGTGCATGCTCAGACGCAGCTACTTGAGGATCCACCGATATTGGTGCGGCTGTTCTTCTAAAAGAATCTCGATGGCTCAGTCGCTCCTGCAATGGTGCACGCTCTTGTCTTGTCTATTAAAATGTCAAGACGCTATCAAAATCTGCATCTATCGACTTCCCTGGTAACGGAGCGTGGTTCTTTACGTCTCCGTGTGAATGGGGCAGGCTTTTAGGGGTCATGGCAGATCTGGCCAATGATCTTACATGAAATGAGCTGATCGCGTCACCTACGCCCCTGGCGCTGGGCTTGGAACCGCCTGAAGCAGTAGCATAATGACCGAGCCACTCATGCATGAAATAAACAAGGCTCGGGTATAAATTATCTGTGACCTCTTATTGAATTTGGGTAGCTACAACTAGGTATCTACGTACTTGAGTAGCTCTAATTGTGTGGCGAGCCCGGGATTGATGGGGCTGACCAAGTGTGGTTTGTTCTGTCAACAGGTAGGTACCTAAGTACCTTCGCACCTGCCAGCAGCTGCACATCCGTTTGCATTTGTGCTGATAGGGAGTCGGACGGGCCCCCTGCTCCTTGAGACCCACTGACTGCCTACCTCAACTACACACCTTCAATTGGCAACGTACTTGGGCAGCCCACTTACAACCATCACCAGAAAATACAAACACAAAAGCGTTACCATCAAGGACTTCGCCGGCAACTGCGAGTTGCCACATTGGCGGAAAATGTCCGAAACTTCCTCGCGAGGCAGAATGAGAAGCAGAGCAGCCTCGAGCGCCAAGAGGAAGCGAGGCGACGAGAGCTCCGACATCTCGAGCGACAACGGCGACAGGAGCATATCTGCCCAAGATGCTACTGATTCTGTCGAGGCTGGCAACGAGGAAGATGATGATGACGAGGAGCTCGTCATACGAACTCGACAGTCTCGGCGGCAGAAGAACAAGAAGAGGAAAGTGGCCAAGATCAAAGCCGAGCCCAGCAAGTCGAAGCGCGCTGCAGTAGAAGAAGAATCCGAAGACGAGGTCAGCCCCGACAGCAGCCCGCCATCCTCGCCGAAGGGATTGAAAGTTGAGAGACCATCTGTGGTCTTCGATCGGCGCAAACGGGAGGTCAAGAAGCAGGAGGCCATACTCAAGGCGCAGAAACGCAAGATCACCTCCGTGCCCCTAGACGTGAGCGACAGCTCCACGGACAGCACTGCTGAGCCTCCCAGCATTATTTTGACAGCAAAAAAGGGTGAAACCTTCCAGGAGGGAAGGAACAGGGCGGGAAGACGAGTGGAGAGAGCCATGAACAGGTCGGTCTTGAACCGAGACCTGGACTACCCGCCTGGAACAGCTAGTGAGTTCAGGCGCCTCATACCAAAGCCTCAGTACGACAACTATTGGACAGAGGCACAACAGATGGAGCTTGAGCAGCGGCTTTCCAATGATGAAGTCTTCAAGAAACAACTGAGCATCAGTCAGTTTGTCGTCGGTATTTGGAAGACGGTGTACCGCTTTACCGGAAGACTGGCCACAGACATCATTGGGCCCAGAACTGGCCTCGAGTTCAAGTCTGATTCTCGCAAGGAAGACCGTCTTGTATGGACTCAGAGGTTCTGTGAGGTCCTGGCGGACATCGTCCTCCACCCCATGTTCGATCTCGACACCGAAAAGATGGCTTTAGCGATTCAGTGGGCCGTCATCTGCCGCACAGGAGATACGAGGAAATACATGCTCAGCGGCTGCACGGAAGAGCCATTCCTTCGCAAACTGCTTTCTACCATCGAGAAATACCAAGATGGCAGCAAGACACCAAGCCAGCTACGAGAGGCGGCATCCTACGAATACATGTTAGCTCGTGGCACTACTGCCGAGCCTCCGACTTGGTCACAATTCATGCAGCACATAGAGAAGACGGCAGTCAAATACGCAAAGACAAAGCCTCTTCAACCCACCGACAATGTGGAAGATTTGGATGACTCTATGGAGGTGCCTTATCCTGTGAACACCACGGACCTCTATGCCGTTCGGAGTGCTCTCGATAGGGTGAAGCATCTCAGCTTGCGCAAGTTTGCCGACTCCCGCCAGGTCACAGACGCAGTCATGCCGACTAGAAGCATGCAGGATGTCCCGAACACCAAGCTCACCCACGAAGCTGTGAAGGCCATACTTCTGTTCAAGGAGCGGAACCAGGAGCGTCTGAGACAAGGTGGTCCGCCTGAGCCCTTGCCAGATTCCCACCTGGACCTCGAGCCTCCATCATAGTATGATGTGGGTCGAGAGTCTGGATCTGGGATTGAAGGCTACGAAGCTTTGGCCGGTGACAGTATCGAAGGGTTGTGTGGGGCAACGTTGCTCCAGGCGGGACAAATTACGGGCGCCATGCCCATAGCTGATAATGACCCCGTCGATGACATGGATCGAGTCACTAAAGGCAGCCTCGAGGATGGGGAAATTGTTGAGAGAAGGGCATCTGACGAACCCGCCCTCGAGCAGCGAATTCCCGAGGAATTGGGCAAGTCTCTTGCAAGCACGAAGCCGCCAGAGGCGCTGGAGCCGAGACCGGTGCATGGCGAGCTTGGGCGTGGTAGCTCTCTTCCCATGGACTGGGACAGACCATCCGTTTCAGGCCAGAGATCGCTGAACTACGGCAATTCACCTCAATATGCTCCTCAGGAGGCACAGTACTCAGGAGGATTGAGGAGCTCGCGTTCACGAGATCATGTCCGCTTGGATGAGGCATCGGCAGGGCAGCAGACCATCGGAAGACGTGACAGGATTGGTGCGTTTCGGTCTTCCGCAACAGTGCCGATTCCTCCAAACTGGTCGACATCGGATCCAAACCACAAAGACGAGGGTCAACAACCCTTCAACGGGCGGCCCTCTGTCCATTGGGGAAGGGCTGCCAGCCAACAGGCAGACCCTTCTTCCCTGCCGCTGGGTAGAAATAGCCAGAGGACCAAAAACAGCTCAGACGACCCCGAGTCGAGCAATCCCTTCCACGCCACAGGAGAGCGTCTTGTCTTTCCCCTTGTCGGCGCACAACCGAGGGCGCGCGGATCGAAGCCAGCCTCGCGGTCAGATATCAACTCTTTTGGCAGCGCTCGAGGAGCAGGAGATAGGCTTTCAACCGAGCGAATGTCAACAGAATATCAAGACCCAGCCTCCACACACCCGAGCTTGGAGACTCGAGATGCCACACCTGTCAAGAGCGAAGCATCAGTGCAGAACCTCAGCTTGGTGCCTGAGGACTCAGCCGCCAACTCGAACACGGTCAAGGGCCTGAACGAGAGGCGCGCAGATGAAATGGCCCGGATGCCGCCCTCTACCGACATATTTGCCAGGTTCTTCAGGGGTGAGGACGTCTTCAGTAATACCGAGTCGCCAAAGAACAACGCGGCAAGGCCCTCCTGGGATGACCGCAAAACTAGCAAGCCTGCGACAAAGCGGACCCCACCCCCGTGCGTCGCGTGTGGCAGCAATTTCCACGGAACGGGAGAGTGCCATCTTCCTGGCAAAGATGGAACCACCGTGATCTGCCCATTCCATGCTGAGTCCGTCCTGTGCAAGCCCGGTCACGCCCTTGATGGACACCGCAGGAACCCCCCACAGAACCCCAGAATTACACTTTACTGCCCGCGCATGATGGAATTTGAGGACGCATGGAGAAGCGCCAATGACTCAGAATACAAGAGATGTCTGAAACTTGCGTTCAACGCATTTGTCGTTGACCGGAAACGGAAGCCTTTCTGCCGCGTGGTCAAGATGATGCACTGCCCCATCAGCCTCGCCATCAAGTATTCTGACATCTTTTGCGACGGCAACATGCCTCCGCAGCTGAGGGATGGATGGCCCTATACTAAGCGGGACGCAACTAATCCTGAGATTGGGGCCAGCCTGAGAGCATGCGGAGAGCATGACTGGACAAAGATGCCCCCCGGTGAGCTAGAGAGCATGACTTGGTCGCAGATCACGGAGGGGTATCGTCTTGGTCTGATTGGGCTTCAGATTCATCACTAGAAGCCCAAGTGGCGAGATCATTCAGCCAGCACTTTACAGTCAAATCCTGGAGACCGAAACAGTGTCTCTTGAAGTCTGTGCAAAAGGGAGAACTGAAGAATCGCTAGCGACTGTTGAAATCAGCAAGACCGAATTTTGATTTGCTGGAAAGGAAAAAGAGAATAGACTCATATGAGATCCTTTGGGTCAGTGCTGAGTCTCGAAAAGTGTAATTAGAACGGTCATACCTACATAGAGCCCCAAAATAATTCCCCTCTTATATTTAAATTCAGTCGGGTGCTACTCAGTTGGGACCTGCTTGTATGTACCGAGTTCTCTTGTCGCATAGCAGAACTCTTTTACGCATGACGCGGACAAGGTAGAGTTAATGTGGCCCAGAATAACATGATCCAAACACATACAACTACCTCGCTTAGGAGCCAGCGGATAGTAGTGAGCTGTAAAATAAGAAAAAGATTAGACAGCACTGTCTGAGCGGCCTTAGCTTAGGGGGCTACATTTGACTCAGTGGTAAGAGACCAGATATTCGATAACATGCTCTAATTACACCATCCCTTAGGGCAGGCGCCGTAAGCTTAAGCCGGACTTGGCTCCATTGTTGGAACACGTAAGCTGCATATTTTACTGGGTCTCTTACTCTCAGTTCAACCGAACTATGAATTGACTTCTTTGTAGAAAATGCAGGTTTCATAGTTTCGCCGATTTGAGCTGCGGTTCTCACGACTTGAAAGATACCGTTGCTCATGTGGCCACCCGTGATATTGTAGTCACATAGTGTTTATTTATACTAAAGTATTTTATAAAAACCTATATATATATAAATACTATACTATTTATATAAGGGACTAAATACCTGGTTTGAACATTGGAACTCCTGTTGGGTTCAACCTCCCAAGTAATACATACAAATTAGCTGTCACAAGTAGGATGAAAATGAGACAAACATCTCAAGCTATGATTTTTAATGCTAGAGGCGATAACGCTCCACATTGCCGTCAGGATTGCGTGGATAGTCGACTCAGGGGCTCTGCGTTGCTGTCTTTCAACAAGTGGCTGGAGCTAACGTTACTCTCGCAGATGAAACTCTTTAGGAGTCAGCGCGGGCAATTATATCATAATTTCACCGATTCTACGGTCTAATGTACCAGTCTTTTCCACGACAACGGCTCTATTAAAGCCTACATGTCGATAAAGAGGCATTAAAGGGCGGGAGCCGTGTGTGGCTGCGGACGTATACGGAATACAAACCAAACCAGTTAAGGGCGGGCTGTTGTGGGCACCCTCGTAGGGGCAAGGGGCACCACCACCATCAGGCACAGGAGCCTGTTCCATTTTGTCAGTCTCAGTAAAGGGCTACTTGCAACAGATCTACATGAAGTCACTGGTACAAAAATTGGCAAAAGCCGTTCACAAGCAATGTGTTACCAAAAGAATCTTGATGACTTCTACCTCAACCATTCAATTCTTCAGCTACTCAAGCTATTTTTTAGCCCGTCGTTGCCTTCTCATTCCTCATCCCGAGACGATAGGTGGCTCCGCTTATTCTTTACCCAGTGACATTCTCTCCCGGTAGTCTAAGATTCATCAGTTCTCTTGACTGTCGCGCCCCTTGAGGAGCTGGAGATGGCTCATAGGATCATTGACCTTCGAATAATCGTCAGTCCCTTCAAATGCCAGTCGTACAGCTCTCGCAGACACGTATGTAGCATCAACGGGCCTCCTGACTCTGGCAGAATAATGGCCCTTCAAGTCTGGATGATCGTAGATCATGAAGTTGTACACACAGAACATCACTGGTGATCTTTCTCCTTTTTCCAGCTCATCACGGCTGTGGCAATCTTTCCACCAGATTTGGACCTTCTGTGACGCGAACGGCTGGCTGAGTCCGAGACCAGAGGCCAAGTCCCAGGCCGAGAAGGCCCAGGCACTGCTTTCCCCAGCGTGGTCCTCTTCATGGTACTCTATCATCATTATCCGATCCATGAAAGCTCTGACGAGCGCCACCTCGACAGCCAGGAACTCCTCATCCGTCAAAGGCATCTCGTTGAGCATATGGACCCGGTCCATGTCTGATAACAACGTGCAGATTCTGCTGAAGTCGATGAGGCGCACGTCCCAGTTCAACGTCCTTTGAACTTGTAATAGGAGACTATCTCCATTCAAATGGACCTCAGCATTGGGAAGCCATCCCATAGCGTGCACGTGGGTAATTGGTCCCCTCAATGCGTAATTGCTGATCAACATTTGCCACAGGCCAGCTGCTAGCCACATGGGCCCACGCCCAGCTTTCCCTTCGGAAATTCCCTTCAAATTATCATCGTACCAGGCCTTGTGCTCAGGCGTCGGCAAACAATCCACGCTGAAGTAGTGCTCTTGTGTCGCAATATCGAGCTTGTCGACCTCGCTGAGAACTGTAAAGGCAAGAACAGCCTCGACGACCGCGCCACTGGTCTTGTTCAAGGCACTGTACTCCCCGGTTGTATCCAACAGCTGCGCCAGTAGGTGCGCGCTGTGGAGACTCCGCACGCCTTTCATAAAGATGGCACCCGTACTGCGACCCAAAGGAGTCAACATCATACCTGCATAGAGATCTGTGGGGATCTGCCCTTGGCCCATAATTCTCTTGGCGGAGAGGTGCTCCAGCTGCTTGAGCACAACGCTCTGGTCTTCCGGAAGGAGCACGGGAACCTCGGCCAGAGGCAGTTCCGGCCAAATAAACTGACAGCATACCAGCAGCCGCGCCAGGTGCAGAGAGTGTGCGGGTGAAGACTCACAGTGGGCTGGTAAAAGCCAGAAATACTCCTCTTTCGTCATGATGTAGACTTGGGGCTGGGTGCCAGACTCTTGGTTGCACCGGCTGTGATAAAATATTTCGGCCCGTGATCGAGGAACGCCAAACAACGTTTCACCCCGGGCTATCTGACCCTTGTCATATGTGTATGCATCCGCGTATGGATGTATTATAACGTCACTCACCCGGCCGACCTGGCCTACGTAGGATAGCTGGCTTACCAGCGCTATATCACCGGCGTCATCCCCGCGCAGAAGCTCTGTTCGGTCTGCAATCATGGGCTTCGGACTCCAAGACTCTGTGAGGGAGAGCGGACCCAGATCCATCAACAGCAGAGTCCTATGGCCTTCCACTCGGGCGTGATCATTTGAGATCTTCGACGACCACATCTTCATCCCCACGATGCTCTCAATGCTGTTATTTACCATGTCTCTGACGGAGCAGAAATTTATTGTCGCCGTTCTTGAGCCTCTTGTGAGCACCGTGAACTCTTGCATCTGAACATCTCGCCACGACTTGCCGAAGTACAGCCTGTCGTCACTCGAAACGGTGCAAGCCATGACAACCTGAGGCCCATCTTGCATCGTGTCCTCAATAAACCTCGCCAGAAGCGGGCAGGCAAATGCCATCTCGAAGCTCATGTTGCCCCAGCCAAAATTCATGACGACGGTCGGGCTGCCACACGAGGCATCCCACTGCCACGTGCGATCTTCCTGCAAGCATCCACTCAGGAACGTGACCAGATGCTCAAAAGTCACTATGACTATGCCACGCCCTGTGATGGCCTCCCGCAGCGAAGGAGTTGCCACAAGCTGCGAGTCGATGCCCTCGCCAGGCACATCTGAGGCGGCGCCGCTGATCAAGTCCTGCTCAAGGAGCTCGACCTCGAGGTCCGTGCCGACCACCGCCCATGTCCTCCTGCCATTGGCGCGATCCGCGCGCCATTGCTTCGACACCACCAGGCCAAATGACGCCGGCGACCCGTTTGTCACATAAATGTGCTGGAGCCGCTGTGAAGCTGACTCCACCTCCTCTGTCGGCACCAATGGCCTGAAACCTTGAATAAGATTCAGCGCGGGCAAAGCCGGCTGATGCTCGCCCGGGGGCATCTCGTTGCCAACCTGATCCGTGGCCATTTTGACCGTGGTGGGTTGAGATGGTGAGTGACGGAGAGGTTGTTGTTATTGATCAAAACGGGTCGACCTGCAAGGCTGCAAGGAAGCTAGTGGTGGGGCAGGTCAGCCAGCTCTGGGGGAGGGACGCATAGCTACACCAAACAATGGACCTCTGTCTAAATGGCCAGTTGAATTACGCCCTGACTGAGACCATGAGCTCAGAGACAGGGACTGATGATTCCACTGGACGGAGACCGCCAGCCTAGACACACGGCACAAGTTGCGAAGACTCTACGGTACGCTCTCAACAATTGGGAAAGTTCTGGTGAAATCTTGTAACGCCTTATGAGTGTTTCCTTCAGGCTATCTGACTTTTTGCCCTGCTACTTCTACTATTGCGGGCAACAGAAAGGAAGTAGACACGATCTATAGGCTCCCTGGGCTGAAGTCAGAGCGGGCTTCGTGACAAACGCTTGGGTGGACGAGGCTTTGCGTGACACGAACCACTGTCACATTGTATGAAATGCCGAGCCCAACTGGTCCAATCAGCGGTACTATCCAACCAGGGCTCAGGCAAGACTTTTGCTCCGGAAGTCCAATGAGAACAAATGATGGCCGGTAACGGTCCCTAATGATCAGGATATTGCAGCTGTCATTTGGCTCCGTCGAAGCTCAGCCCAGAACAAGAGCAACAACGTTGTGCTTCTCATATATGATTGTGATGACAGACACCAGCTTTCCTACAAGCTCTAACTACAAGTGGCACCAGACCTAGCACCATCTACTGGTGACTGTCTTCTGAGTGGTATCATGCCCTGATCAAGTCCGCCACTCCGAGCCGGTCAGCACCCCTGAAAACACATCATTGGGGTGATCAGCAGACCTCATAGTCCAAGCGATTTTGCGGCTGTCACCCGATGCCCAAACCTTGTTGGCAGCTTCACGCAAAATCTCCCACCCTTCGTCCGTCTTGAGATCGAGCTTCATCTCGATACCGCCACCGTTCATCGTCTCATCCCGGGTCACGAAGTTCGTAGTACGCTTTGGTTTTAGAACATTAGTCTGGGTAGACAGCTCAGGTGAAGGTATCATGGTTACCTTTGCCGCACGCCTCTTCTCCACGGCTCGGTGGAAGGCATGGTCTATCGCATCGGAGCGACGCTTGCCTAACACGCTTGGTGTTCCACCGTCTCTTCCACCCTCACTCGGCGCCTGACTGGTACCATCACGCATGGTGCTCGAAGCCGCCACTCCTCCGCGTCCTCTGTCATATCCAAGGGCATTTTCAGGAATGTCCTGAGCCGCAGGATTGCTACCGCCAGCCTGCTGTCCCTGACCAGTGCTGGTGGGCGTGGCCTGGGACGCTGAGGCGCTTGCGTTAGATTGACCCACGCCCTGAGAGACTGGAGGGTTTATCTCCGAGTGTGAATTCCCTGCCGAGGCGACAGGTGTCGGAGTGTTCAAGGGAGTCTTGGCCCCGCGTCGACCGTTTGGTGCAGACATTTGCGTATTCTGGTTGTTGAACGACGGCGATCGTTCAAATCGAGAATGACTGCAGGCGTCGTTAGCGAATGTGGGACTTGGCTCCCAAGGAATCATTCGTTTTGTGTTGATGGTGGTATGGACTCACAGGTACCTAGGTAGGGTTCGTTGAAAGACGGAGGCAGGAAAGAAAGAAAATAACGAAAAGAAGGTACCCTCTAGGCTGGTGTAGTTGCTCAACGCAGGGCCTGTGTTCCAGACGGTGAATAAGTGGGGCGGCTCACTTGGGAGGGGGCAACAGAGCTGCGTGGCCAGTGCAAACAGACATTGACTGCTTTGTGGCCACGGAATTAACCCAGTGGTACTGACTTGCGCTGAACTTTTCAATCTTAAAAATCTAAACATAAGAACACTGGGAGTGGCCGATTAAAAGGCGTAAACGGACCGCTCAACGACATATCGCATGCAGAAAATTGCCATACGCTGTGAGAAGTCTCCGTAGCTAATTGGTGACATGACTTTGTCTCATCTTGTCTACATAGTTACCTTTAGAGTGCTATCTGTGCCTTCATCATGGAGTCCGTTCCGGCAAGTTAAGCTCACAAGACCAAGGAGAATGATTGTGGTAAAACACCGCCCTTTTGTCCAATCGACTTCATTTACTTAGCTCGTACTTTCTGGGACCAGGAGACGCGATTTGCTGCCGTTTTTATCATCTTTCTGATCTCATTTGCCTTCTTGAGCACTTTCGGAATATGGATGTTCCAAAGCATGGTGGTGACGTCCGCATTCTGAGGAATATACTCCAGAAGGTCGCTGATTATGTCCATACGGCCGTATCGTACCGCTAACTGCAGAGGCGACATATAGGGATACAAACAGCTCAGATCGTTTGTGCCTATACCATGTCTTGTTATGCAAAGGCAAATCCTTCTCTTCTGCCTCGCCGCAGTCAGGGAATTGAGGCCATCCAAAGACCCTTCTCTGAGTGTTTTCACTGCTTCGCTTTCCTTTCGATGAGCGTCATGCCTCATTTGGAACGCTTGCTGGGACTGGTCAGGCGACAAGGAATCAAAAGGTGTGACCCCATTGTGCATGAAGAAAGTCACTGCTTCCCTTCTGTCTCGAATTATGGCATTGTAGACGATCAAAAGGCGATGTGCTCGGCCCAAGTGCTCGTGTGCTTGCTGCCAAAGGCGTTGGATAATCCCAACGTTGCCCCAAGATGCGGCGAGCATCAAGTACGCAGCAAGATGTTTTGTGAACTCGTACTTGCTTGCGAGCCCGCGGTCCAGGAACAAATGAGCCAAAGACGAATGTTCCTTTTGCAGTATGTCCCTGTAGACGAGGCATTGGTCCTCACTAGACAGCCCCATGTCCAGGATGAGTCCCACGCATTCATAAATTTCCTGTCCGGGACTGAATATCCACGCCTCAGGATCCAGCAAGGGATC
This sequence comes from Diaporthe ampelina, assembly GCA_023522825.1. Taxonomy (NCBI): domain Eukaryota; kingdom Fungi; phylum Ascomycota; class Sordariomycetes; order Diaporthales; family Diaporthaceae; genus Diaporthe; species Diaporthe ampelina. Next base: position 124,877 of record JAMFTM010000033.1, read on the forward strand.
TCGTGAGTTAGATTCGAGCTTCTCAGTGATCGAACTGGCCATAACGAAGAGTTTGTTCTGATCAGAAACGCGCGCTCCATGACGATGCAAGACTCTACTAGTGTACCAGTCCAAGTCGGTAATGGAGCGCGCAAGGACTTCGTTCAGATGCTCGCGAGCAAGGTTCGTAGGTGTTGAGAGGAGCAGGATTTCGTGTATTCCAGATGTCTCTGTATCCGTCTTTGCTTCGCCAGCTAGGAACTGCAGCATGGTCATGTCGGATAGCATCGGCTGGTCGAGTCTGGCACCATGCTTGAGCAGAGGCTTGATCATCTTCATGCATTCCTCTCTGTCTCCGTCGAACCCCCACCACGCTTGTTCCAGCATTTCGGGCCTCACGGTAGCCCCGACAGCTAAAAGCGTCGACGCATCTTCTATATTGTCAAATGCAACGGCCAACTCCAGTGGGGTGGTGAAAACATGCAGGTCGCCATCCCACTCGCCAGTTGCCTCCATGTTGACATCGGCACCGAGTTCTATGAGTCTCTTCATGAAAGAGTTCTTCATGGAGTTCCACGTTTGCCACGAGCATCTTGGGCCAAGGCTGTTGTGGTAAACTGTGCGTAACGGCGTCCGCTTCTCGATGTCTGATGCTATCGTATCATGCAGCGGTGCGACCGTTGTTTCTGGGGGTTCCCATCCCGACTCGTCGTCCCCGTGATCGTCGTTGAAACGATCAAGAAGGCGTGGACAGATGTCCACGCCTAAGTCGAGCAAAGCATGCGCTATGGCAAAGTTGCCGTTAGCGATCGCAATGTGGAGTGGGCTCGACTCCCATCCTGTAGGGGCCCAGTCGATCTGTGCTCCGAGATGCACGAGTGTTTTGATCATTGGCACGTTGTCGTCGGCTATCGCTGCCCAAGGAAGTGCTTGTTGGACCCCAATCGGCAGGTGCATGTCGAGATCCTCGATGAAAACCTGGTTCATGTTGTGATTCCTGACCAAAGTTTCCACGACTGTGTCAAGGCCAAACAAAGATGCCTCTTGAAGGGCAGTCGCTACGATGTCACCGAAAGGCTCATGGACACGTGACAAGTATTCGAGCGGAGCTCCTCGGGATGCGAGAAGCAGCGCCGTCGAAGGCTTGCGGGAGCAGAATGCTGAGTGGAGAATACAAGTCTCTTTGATGAGACAGCGGCAGCGAGGACGAATCCTCCGAGTGATGTCGACCCCGTGGTCAAGCAACCAGATCACTGCTGAGTCTTGGCCATGCTCCACGGCTGTCTGGAGCGGGTTGAACTGGGGCACAGGAGAAGAACCCTCATCGTCAGACGACTGCTCCTCATCGACGGGCTCGATGCTGAGTCCATGATTGAGAGCCTTGTCCAGTGTTGCTATGTTGCCATGTTCTGCTGCCCAGTCGACAGCTGAAGACCATTCGCAATCTCGGTTCTGTGCATAGAGTGCCTCTTCGGCGACATGTTTGAGCCGCCGGCATGAGAGGGCCACTGCGGCAAAATCTGCTGAGCACCAAGGGCCGCACTTGAGAGTCAGGCTGCAGCAATGCGAATTGGTTAGTTTGCTTCCAGATTCCCAAAATATGGCAGGCTTCTTACAGGATGACCTCGTCAGGGAGATCACACAAGCCTGGCATGGTAGGTGATGACCGTGGATGTTAGGTGCGTGGAGGACGTGAGGGGTTGGAGGTTGGAGGTTCAGTGCTGTCTCGTGTTGTGCCCGCAGACTGTGGCCGCCCAGGTCTGGGGTCTGGGTCGCACAAGGATGCCAACAGCTACCCCTGCACACACCATCGAGCCCCACGAAATTTGGTATCTACAGCCCATCTCCAGTGTGTAAGTGACTGCGAAAAATCTTTGAAATATGTCATTGTCCTCTACAACCAAGTATTTGGCTGGCTCTGCCTCTGCTCAAGCCTCAGTCATTCTGTTACGGCTATCTCCGACAACCCCCAGTTCTAAGGGGATTTCTTAAACATATAAGCTTCTCCAGCCACCACTGGACCCAAGAAACAGTCCGACGCTCCTCTTCGTAAACAAGCACCTGACAGTCTCATGGCACCTTAAGGGCTTCTTTGTCTTCCCAGCCTCTTGCACCAGACGTGATCAGTATCGCCGTCCGTATCTGAGTAACACCCACAGTCATACTCCCGGCACTGCAGCCCTTCCATATCTTGTTCGTGTCACGGGGGGGGGGGGCATCACAGCTGGTTCCGCTTCTATTCCGTATACAGCCTGAGCCATACGCAGCGGACGATAAGTAGGCACGTGGCCTCAGCCTTGTGACGCACAGACGAGGCTAGGGAGAGACCGCTCCCGACGGCGAAGCAGGCGGCATCATAGCCATCACAACAGTGCCTCCTCGCCAGTAATAGTTGTGGCAGCAGCCATTGCTTCTCCATATCCTCATCCCTGGGCCATGTCAGCGCCCATGCCGTCGTTGATCGCGTCCTGTTGCATGGTGAAGTCGATCCAGTCCACAAAGCTTTGCCGGTGACCGAGATCGGTGTTTCGCGCCCAGCGTGCCAGAGTATTGAATTTCGCGATGGTTGAGAATAGGATCAGCGGAAATTGGGTTGTGTCGATCAGGTCTGTAGATACAACATCCTTGGGGATAGTGAGACCGATGTGAAGGAAATCGCCCTCAAAGTGTGCATAGATCTCCGCCGGGCTACGGAACTTGCGGGTACGGTTGAGAATGGCGGCCTTGTGACAAAAGTCCGGCCCAAAGAATAACGCGGCCGATGAACGGTGGATCATGACCTCCCAAGGCCTGCCACTGCAGGAGAGAGAGTCGCTCTCCTGGTACCGCTTCGCAACTCCCGTTGAATACCATAGCAGGGCCATGACCTCAGGGTCTGCATCCGGTACATCGAAACGGTAGTTCAGAATCGGGTCAGAGTCGGCATCACCCTCTACAAACCCAGAAATGACCTGCCTCACCCTGGCAATTGTGTCGGTCCTCTTGCTTTCCGCGGCTCGCATAGCCTCGTATGTTTGGGGAGGGCCCAAGGAGGGCAGCTCCGATACATCGCTTACTGATGCGACAACCGAGCCTTCAGGGCTGCTGTATTCAAGATCCTCTTGAGTGTCCGGTTGATTCCCCTGTCCTGTCTCAGTGCCCGAAGCCACCGCCTGACTTCCGTTGGGCGGGCCGCCTCTGACAGCGCCCAGGCCAACCTGCACGCCCTGGATAAGACTCAGAGCCCGGGTCAATACGGAACCCGATGTCGGTTGCTGGGCTGCTATGACCTGAGTCTGAGTGATCCTTGCTTGGTGATCTGGCGAAGCCTTGCCTGGATAGTCGTGCATTTTTGACGTTGGAATTTGGACGGGAATCGCCGGGTAGTCGAGATCATACCGACAACAGACGCCTGTGGAGCAGAATATTTAGCGAATAAGAGGGAAGAAGGAGGCGAATTGGCTTTGAACTGATCAGAAGGTAGTGCTGGAAGCGATGGGAAGGTTCGCCACTGCTTATTGAGGGGGTTCACACGAGTGGGAGTTACCTACAAGCCATGAACCACAGCTGGTGTGCGGCCAATGCAATCAGCCAGTCAGACTGGACTGGTACTATTGGAGAAGCTACCATTGCCATATTTAGAGCGTGTTGAAATGCTGGCATGAGTAGATTCCATTCTTCTTCCTCGGCTTCCTCGTGAGTGAAGTCGAGGTTCTTCTGTAGAAGCTGCTTCACCGCGTTCCTGACCTTCAGAAGTGCATCGTGCATCTCTTGGGATGCCAGCCGAAGAGATTCTGGTGCTCGAGATGGTGTCATTGTGTCGTCGATGCGAGATATCCTCCGAAGGGGAGTTTGGGTGGTGTTTGAAGATCAAAACCGTGGTCCCTGTTGTCGGGATCAAGAGAAGGGGGAAAGGCGGGAGGGCAAAGACAAGATGCATTTGCATTCGAAAATGCTTTTTGCAAGGGAAAAATTGTGCGGAGCCAGCTACGAAACCATGGTGAAATAAGGTGTGTGGGCGGGCAAGGACTGTTTGAAGTGGCGGCCGTAACCAGTGACTGACTGTATTCACAGTAGAAGCCAGTGAATATATACAGGTACCGAGCAGTCCAAACGACCCCCAATGCTGCAGATCCCCACGTCTTCCCGTTTGCACAAACGAGACAGCATTTTATCGCTTTGCAGGACCTGAGTACTTAGGTACATCAAGTGTTGAGGGACAGTGACACGCTGTGTGTTTGGTGGTTGGCTCTTGGGACATGGGCACAGCTTCTCACATGCGCACGTCCGAGAGCTGTACCGTACAGACCGTACAGTATGTCTGGATCTGGTCAAAGAATACATTATCCGTGTGCTGTCGAATAAATATTAAACTGCTTCCGTCGTCCCGTCCCGTGGCACCGATCGCCTATGTACTGTCCTGCGCGGACGTTTGGCTATATGCATGGCAAGTATGTGACAAGCCACCCACAGTACCATAGCAAACCTGGTGACAGTAATGTAAATAATTAAGAAGGATTGAAAGAAGTCTGTTCATCTATTCGAATAAAACCTTTGAGTCACATAGACGCTTGCTGCGAGATGCTGACATCGCGCACATTTGAGGCCGCGCCATTATAGAAGTCGGTTTCGGTAGACCTCGGGATACCTCGCAACGGCCGCTGACCCGTCCACGAGAGGCGCGAGTCCTACCCGCGGCTGCACACTGTAGAAGTCTGGTGTGACATAGTCGTAGACGCTGAAGGCCGAACGCATGAAAGGCACGCCGATGATAGAATCGCCGAACACGCGGCTCCAGGAGCTTATCTGGGCCTTACACCTGCCAAAAGAAAGATGCGTTAGAGATTTTTGAAGAAGAAGACAAGAATAGAAACGGGCTTGCACTTACATTTCTGTGCCATTGACGATCCCATGGTCGTTCGGGTTGATGATATCCAAGGGGTCAACAGGAAACCACTGGTCGTTGTACTTGAGCTCAAGCAGCTGCGGGATCGAGCAGTCAAAGTAGAGGTCGTGTTGGTTCTCGAAGATGACCGGCCCGTTGAAGAGCCCAGCGATGGCGACGAGCTCATCATAACGCACGAGGATATCTGAGCTTCCAGTGTCCATGAGCGACATGTAACGCCCAGCTTCGTCGAGAACTAGATTTAACCCCACACGGTCAGCGAGGACTTCTGTGGACTCCGGGAGCTGAGATGACTTACGCCCTCTAGTTAGGTTGACAGTTACGCCGTTCACGCGCAGCCCTTGTAGCTCGATCGCCCAGCCTTGTGCCTGCAGCGGCAGGTCGTCGTAGTTGTAACTAGCCAACAAATGTCAGAGGATTTAAGGATGGACAATACAGATTGACAGCATATTTACGCACTTGGTGCTGTTGATAATATCACTGTACGTGATGTTCAGGTCCGCGTACGCCGGCTCGATTCCGCCTAGCGTTAGCTTGCCCACCGGTTCGGAGTCAGGGTCACCAAGGCGCGGGAGGCTGATAGAGAAGACAGGCTTCTCGACGACACCGTTGGAAACAAGAGCGTCGAACAGGGGAGGCCGGTTGTTGAAATATTTCTGTCGGGAGACGGCGATCATGCTCAAGCCAATGAGGCCCGAGAAGCTTGCACCCTGAAACTGATTCCTCACTGCGTAGTAGATGAGACCTGCGGCAGAATTAGCCTTGCCGGATGGGGTCTGTGAATGAGGAGAACACACCTGTTGCAAAATCGTCCGCCGTGATGCCGCCCAGGCCAACGTCCAAGAGACTCTGGTTTCCACTGACAGGGCCCTCTCCGACAATTGTGTAGAATGACTCGTTGGAGACCAAGCGAGTGTTGTTCTGGGATCTTGTCAGTAACTAGAAGTTGAGCCCGCAACCAAGAAGTCTGATGGATAATGAATCCAATAATATTGGTCGAGCAGGTAGCTCATCGGCTCACTCACATCAATCACAAACTGCTCTGTCAGTCCAAAGCACCCACTCGACTCGTCAGTAGTAGGACATTCTGTCGAAGCCACGAACAGATCCGCAGAGCCGGTGTCTAAAAGCACAGGCAGGCTCTGGCCTTCGAAGTCTACGTTGACCTGTGGGGTTCATAGTCAGAATGACAGTTTTGGAGACCCGCCGAAGCTTCCTCACGTCAATGCGTTGCTCACAGTATAGTACCGGTCATCTTTACGATTCGGCGGTATCGCAATATCCAGCACGCCAACACCACCTTGGCGGGTCTTAACAGCCAATGGAGACCATGGAGCTGCCCGTACAGACGACACAAGGGTGGTGCTCAAGATTGTAGCGATGTGGACTAAAGATGCGATACCCATGATTGTCACAATTTTCTTCGTCCTGACTTGGTACAAGAACCTTGGAACTGGTAAAAGTCAGTAGAGGGAGGACTCCTTTACAAGACGTGCTTTTACGCGTATTTGTACAATCGTAAATGCCGGATAACTAATCGGAATCCACTGTACAAGGTGGTGTGGATCCTCACCAGTTGCGGTGAGGAGCACCTTGGGATACGAGGTTCCTCAAGCGGGGAACAATGCCGGAAATGTTAGGTAGTATTTACCTCGCAGGCAACACGAAATGTTAAACATTTACCCGCGCTAGACGTCAGTTTAAGCTTAAATAACGAGGGCGTAGTTACCAACTCCTCTATTTCTGAAGTATCTAGGCAGACACTGGAAGTATCTAAAGTGTTTCCCAGCAACAGACTAATGCAGAACATTCTGATCTAATCCCATCTTTGTCTCACGATAGCCCACCTATGGAGTCTTGGTATACGGTGCAAATGGTGCACCCTCGAGATCCGCCTTGATCTGGAACGCCAGGAATCTGGAGAAGAGTCTCGACATGCCCAAGTCTCCAGAGGTGTGCCAAATAGCCGGGTCTATGACATTCAGTTAGCATCCGCAGGGCGAGACAATCAGGGGCGGCGATCACTTACGTCCGTGGCGCTTCCAACCACCCCGAACCTCGGCCTCCTTGTCCCATCCGTTGTTATCTTCAAGCAGATTCCCAACTTCAGGACCCACAATCTTCTCCATCTCCTCCCGGATGTTGGTGTTGAAGCCGGTGGCGAAGATGATAAGGTCCGCATCGAGCGTGCTTCCGTCAGTGAATTTTAGGCCGGTAGGCGTGAAGCTCTCGATGGCTCCCCTCTTGGCCTTGATCTTGCCGTCGATGATCTTCTGTGAGCAGCCGACATCGAGGTAGTGCCCTCCCGCGCGCTCGTGGATCTTCAAGATCTGGGGCAGCTCTGCCGCGAAGCCCACCTTGTTGAGGCTGTCGAATGGCTCTGGGTCCTTGGAGTATAGGTTCTTGAAGATCACTGAGGACATGACTCCGAGAATAGGGAAGGGCAGGCCCCATTCTGCACGGTCTGATACCTCTACGTCTGAGTCCTTGTTGTAACGCGGTTGATGCAGCGTCTTGAAGTATTTGTATGGTAAGATGGCAGTGGGGCTTCGCTGGACCAGCGTCACTGACGACAGCTCAGCTTCCACCATGTCCTCTGCTACATCATGGCCTGGATATCTGGTTAGCATCTACGCCAGGTTTATGGGAATATTTCACTTGCCTGTGTTAGCGGTGCCAACGACGACGCCCTTCTTTCCCTTCCATGCTGCTGGATACTTGTACTGCACTGAGTGTATGGCTGTTCCCTTGAAAGCATCTCGGTTTGGGATCTCTGGCACCTTGGGGAACTGACCAACGGCACCGATGGCGAATACCAGATGACGCCCCTGGATCGACCAGTCCTTGCCGTTCTGCTTTGCGTAGACAGTCCAGACCTTCGAGGCCTCGTCCCACTTGGCCGACTCGACAGCGGTAGAAGTCCGCACGTCCAAGCCGAATTTGCTCGCGTACCTCTGGAATCCCTCAGACAACTCCTTGCTCCCTAGCAGGTAAGGCAGGTCATCGTCATGGAAAGTCTTGTCACCAGGCAATGTGGCGTAGTATTTGCCCGTGTGCAGCTTCACGTTGTCGTACCGGCCGGTCCAGTTGGCGCCGATGGCATCGTTCCTCTCGAGAGCCACGCCCTTAACACCTAGTGCCTTCAGGCGGCCTAGCGTGCCCAAGCCGCTCTGACCGGCGCCGATGACAACAACATCGACCGGCTTGTCGCCCGCCCCGTTGGTGACGCCATTGGTGGTCGACGCCTCGGGGATCTGGTTCGGGTTGCCGAAAGCGTCGATCTCCTCCAGGACGGTGTTGAAGAACCAGATCTTCCAGTCATCTCCCTCCTTGACAACGCCAATCGCGCCGGAAGCGACTCCCGGCAGTGCCCCGCCGATCCTGAACGTAAAGCGGCCGGCGATGAACAGCGCAGCCGGCCCCGGTGGAGCTACGTGAGCACTGCCCTCGATAAACTTGAAGTCTGATGGCTGGTGGCTTTCACCGACTTCCTTCCAAGCGGCCACGATGTGCTCAGCCTGGTTGAAAGTCCTGAAATTGTTGGTAAGGGCAAATAGATCTCGCCAGTGGCTGTTGGCCCGGAGGTCCTCCTGCTTGAGGTTCTGCAACTTTGCTACACACGACCTGACTGCGGCGTTGGCGTCGGTTCCTTCTGGTATGGGTTGCTCCGGAAGACTGGCCTTCGGCAGCTCGTCGACAGTAACCCGAGGGGTGCGCTTCCACTTTGTAGCCATGGTGAAAGAATTGATTTAATACGGGACTTAGCTATCTGTGATTTAAAAAGGACCACAGGTAGGCTGCGAGTGTTGATAGAGGTATAGGTATTGGTGGGTTGGCAATATGGTTCTATATATTCTATGCAGATCACGTCAATATGGATGGATGAACATGAGACATGTGAGACGAATTGCCGTCCCATTTCCCGTCTAGTCCACGGATTTACACGCACGACAAGGAGTCACTACTCATGGTTCTAAGAATATTTGTTGATACAAGACCAATGACCTCCCCGGAACCGATCAAGCTCCTAATTCCGTGGAATGGCTGTCTAAGCTCAGGAAGAGGAGCAAAGAGGTTCATGCGGAACTGCCCGCGGCCCCGCCACGACCCGACCAGCGCTACCCCGGAGACACGATTGAGTATTCCTCAGACCCTTTTGCCCGGCCGAAAGATCTCCCAAATATTCCCAGCATCCCGATACAGCCGGCCATGATTCGGTTTTGCTCAGAATTATGTCCGGGGTCAGAATATACTCCTACGACACTCGCGGCCGGCTGCACCGGCGCGGGTCTTGCGTCGTAACGGCGTTTCGACTGGCCTCCTCTAGTGCACCCATGATAGAAAGGAGCACCTATGGTTCCGTTGTAAAGTCAAGTGTTCTCCCCTCTGTCACGGGTTGCGGCCTTGAATGGTATCCGGAATTCATTGCGAACAATCTCCGTCAGCCACATAGCTATATATACTAATGATACCAAATTACGAGCTCTGCTCGAGTGTCGGCTTTGCGTTCATGACATCTATCTCTCAAATCATATAGGAACACCTCCTGTAGGCCACCCTCCTACATTGTGATTTCTCACCTTACTGTGTCTTGCATCAACTTCGACGCCAGCCTGGCACCCTCCGCAACCCAAGGATCCACCGTCGAGTAGTATCCTTCAACCTGCCCCGGGTGATGTGGATCGATTGCCGGCACCGGATTGGTTCTGTGTGGCCATTCACCGCCCTATATACCGGCACGGCGCGAGATCTGCCCCTTGGAGGGCACCTCGTCTGGCGTCACTACCATCACGCGCACAAGCCGCAACCCTTGCAGTACGATCTTGAGCCATTGGCCGAGACGTCGGCGACGCCGACAATCTCGCCCTGGCGCAGGAGCTCACCAGGAGGACGTGGTGAGCTCGGAGGCGAGCAGCTTGGAGCGCAGCACAGTTTCTACTGTATCTGCGACTTCGCAGAGTCACAGCACAAGCCTGCGCCGTGACAGTGAACATGACATGGAGGGGGCGCGGGCTCGCAGTCCCCTGCTGGAGAAGAGGGCGCGGTCACCGACGCGAGACCGACAGAAAGACGGGAGGAGCGCGTTTTGCCCGCATGGCACAACGTGCCAGTTCGGGTTTGCGAGGTCACAGGTCCTGGGGGCACCTGCATTATAAAGGACAAAAGGGCCTTCTATAACTGCGTTCTCGCGTGGGCGAACCAAGACCTCCTAGGATTGGCACCGCCCACAGGTGGCAGCACGTATTGCGATCCTGAACATGTTGCAGCAGCGCTGAGTGAGCGCGGTAGGATAGTGACAATGATATGGGGTCTGGCATCTGGCAGCGGTGCACTGTTCCATCCGCGGGAAAGGGTGACCTCGGAACGCCGGATCTTGGAGCCAGAGTGACGTAGAGGCAGAGGTCGGTAAAGGACACTGCCGGGGATTCCATTATAGGATATCCCAGTACAGATGAGTAGTGGCGCACCTGTTCAATAGAATGGACGACCTGTGGAACCATGGAGGAAACCGAGTATTTATTGAATTCTTCAGAGCTCAAACAGACAGCCCTCCACTGCAGACCTTACTGTCCGTGCCAATGCTCTCTGATCTTCAATCATCCTTTATCGCTGTCTTCAGCATCGCCTGCAGTCAATGCACACTCTTCTTCTTCTTCTAAGGCCTTCTTTCCCATCCGCACTTGCTTTGCCGTGTCCAGAACCATTGGAGCTGGACTCCGAGACCTATTCAGCCTTCATGCCATGTGCCAAGCCCGAATCATGAGTCGAATTGAGGCCTCGGATGATTGACGCGACCCCGTCACCACTCCTGGTCTTCTCCTGGGCCTATCTCAGCCAATGTCGCCTTGATATCCGAGAGCTCTTTCTCTCGGACCTCAATCATCCGCATGAGGTGCTCCGGTGAGGGCTTTACCTCACTGCTCGTCATGCTGACGCCGGGAATCTCGAAGCCGTGGCTTTGCTTCTCCCTTTCAGCGAGCTTGCAGCGATTACCTGTTGTCACGAAATTGATTAGTGGATCTATCTACCAGAATTGAGGCCAAGACACCGATCATAAGTGAGCCTCGATTAACAAATCGCCATGGATGGGCCGGGGCATGACGGGGCCGGGTGATAGGGGCAAGGAGGAACCTGGGTTTGAATCGGGGTCACGTACAAGCCGCGATCCACATGAAACCCGAAGTGATGACTATGAGCCAGTCAGGCTGCACCGCCGTGGGTCCTTGCAAAGTCATGGCCACATCGAGGGCATCCTCGAAGGCCTGGGCACGCATGTTGTCCGCTTCTGCCACCGCCGCCTTCAAGGTGAGCCCAAGCTTCTCGACGAGGAGTTTGGCCACCTTATTCAAGACCTTTTCACAAGAGTCTTTGACCTCTTGAGATGCCATTTCCCAAGACTTCGGGGCCTTCATTTTGACGATGATAGCCGAGATTCTTTCAAGGTTTGTCGAAAGAAAGAAAGGTGGTTGTTGTTGTAAGGAAAGAAAGGCAGTTTCAAATCGCGTGTGGTGAAAGTCAATAAACCGCGGCTGAAGGTCCCACTTTTTTGCCCCTCCAGGAGAGCCTTGGAGCTCAAAATTCAAGCTTTCCAGTGGCCAGGGGGGGGAACTCATGTGCGTTTGTCTCTGTCTCGAATTGTTGGGGGGGGGGCCAACCGTTTGTCTTTGGGTTCCTGGCGAGCTGTTTACATCCCAGGCTTGACCCCTTCCACCCTACCCTGGAGAGCAATGCCATGAATCAACGCATGCAAGCGAGAAATCATTCCTGCCCGTTGAGCAAATAAACAAACTCCGTAGGTTCTCTTCTTTCTTTTATCGGGCGTAAGAGGCTGTCTTCGAGTCCTATACTTGTCTGAATCCTAGCTAAGCACACAGCCACGTCGATTCTCATATAGCTGCGCCCTTATGCATTAGTACTGGACATTGGACTGAATACTTTGAAACTGTGATATCGTGGGACTGAGACCCGCATGCCTTAGGAGAGCCCTGGCTCCTAGAACTAACCCTTTCATAGTGGCCATCAACTGGCTGAAGGATTTGACCGGGAGTTCTTCGCTATAATATTAACATCGGGACTTTTTGCGCTCATGCTGCTCTCATCCGTAGCTCTCGGACTTGTCACCTTGGTTACCTGTCCATAGCTCCCCTTCTAATTCTATATAATGCCAGACATGTGCTTGAATTAGTGTTCCCAGCAGAAAAATAGGTCAGACCATCGCTCGCGACAGGATTCATGCCAGCAATCGGGCAGTCAACATCAGTGTGGAAGGCTGGATGGTAATGTTCATTCACACAACCTCGGGCGGCTAATCTATTTTTCAGCTCCAAAATCGTCAGGACATGACGCACTTCTAAAATTGATCGTGTTCTTGACGGGAATATTTAGTTTGAGTGCCGATCTCGCCGCAGCATTAGGGCCCCCCAGAACAAAGAACGTTGGGCTCCCGGTGCCATATAATCAATCCAGAACCTCAGGCTTGCCGCAATGGCCACCAGGAAGACTAAATGTCCGAGAGCCGCGCCATACAGCTTGACCATACAAGCTGTCTGGGAGCTATCAGGCTACATTTGCCCAGTAATCAGAGACCCAGATGCTTCCCACTGTACCAAACCTTTCCGGGAACATGCCACATTAGCATGCTACCAGTGCAACAGTTTCTCGGGGTGGGAATCTTAGATCTCTGAGATCGTGGGAGATGCAGCACCTTCGCTTGCTCTAGACAGGCACTGGCATTGAACTTGACTCTGGTATTCCATGCGCTCAGAGCCGCAATGCTACCAAGGTCTGTGTTGCACGGTGCCATCATCCAACAATTGATGGCTCTAACATAAGATGTGCTAGATTCGAGATGTTTAGCAGGTTTTTGTTTGTTTTAAGGTCGCCCACCAACCTCTCTCATCCGCGGGCCCAGAACAAGAAGACAGGTCTGGAAGCTCTCTGGTGCTCACATATCAACCGCCCGCATCCCGCCGCTGTTAATGCGGCTGCGGTCAGTGCCGGAGCTATGTGAAGGTAATGGTAATGGAAGGTGAAGCTACCCCTGCGTTAGCTTGGTACTACGACTTAGTCCCTGTTCACAGGATGGTGGTTGTCTCCCGAAATAAAGACGGGGAGGCCTGTTCACCGTCCATGCGCCGGTGGTCTTCCCGAGGCATAGCATTTCACGAATCCCGATCCTAGCTTGCGCTCAGGTCTTTGAGCACATAAGCTTTGAAATCAGTTCGGGAGCGGATTCAAGCATCAGTGGACAGCTGTCTGTGCATCGCATCTTTTTACGGCCGTCCCTGCGTAGAGGCCGTATCGATCGGATCGTCCGTCTGCTCCGTGCTAGTAGCGGATGGCACGGGATCCGGAGCATATATTTGGAAGCACGTCTCCGGGAGTGCATGCCGCCCCGTCGTCTTGTTGTGAGCTAAAGAGATATAAGAAGGCACTTTCCGCCATAAAATACGAAATCCTGGCTCTCCACCCAAATTAAACTCTTGGCCTTACACTCTCTTTCTCCAAGACTAGTTCCTCATTCGTTCACGTACTCTTTTAACACACACATTCTTTTAATCAACACATATAGAAAAACACAATGCTTTCCAAGGCTTACACCATCACTCTGCTGGCAGCAGTCCTAGCTGGATCTGTCGAGGCCGGCCATCTCCGCAATGGGCACAGTCACAACAAACGAGCCGACATCTGCGGCACGAAGGGCTACGACCATGACAAGGGAAACTACTGGTACGACGGCGGTGGGCAGTACAACTCATACGCAGCATGCTCAGCCAAGTGCCTTGGGGACCCCCAGTGCCTGAGCTTCGCATACAGCAACGCAGAGTGCATGCTCTTCAACATTCCTCTGAAAGGCAATTTCGATGCGGACAAGGGCAGCGCGGACACTTATTACGACCGCGGCTGTCTCTCTGCTCCGGCCGTAGAGAAGAAACCAACAACGACCTCCACCACCACGACGAGCAAGTCTTCGACTGTCACAGTTGCAAAATCCAGCAGCACATCCACGTCCCCGACTGCCGCTGCTGCCAAACCCAGCAGTACGCCAAAGTCATCATCTTCCTCCACGTCCAACACGGCTGCCGTGGCGACAACCCCATCTTCCGCCGGCGGCGCTGCCTCGACCCCCAGCACCACCACCTCAGCAGCCCCGGACTTCCTAACCGCCAACCCCTACGAATCCAAAGGCTGCCCCATGCCCAAGGCCCTCACCATCTCGGACCTCAAATCCACCAGCGACTCGAAAACAGGCACTAACAACCTCGCCTCGGTCAAGATTCAGTACGGCAACGGCACCTTCACCTGCCCGGGCCGCTGCGGGAGCTACGACGGGCAGTTCAACTGCGTCTGTGACTCGGACGGGCTGCTGAACGTGGCTTCGGACGGCAAGAACTGGATCTGGATCCAGGAGTGGTACTGGTGCGACGCGCAGGAGCAGAGGCCCACCAAGGCGTACCAGACGCTCGCCCTCAGCCTCAACTTCACGGGGCTGGCCGACTATGTCACCTGCAGCAAGTCTGGGACCAACACCACGTGCACCCAGTCCAAGCCGCTGCTTGCGCCTGTTGGGGGTTATGGTGGCGGCGGTACCCCTGGCTTCTCCCCTATTGACATTAACGGAAACGACCTGCCCAACTGCCCGTACAGGCCTGGTCACTCGCAGATCGTGACTGACACGGCTGCTTGCGCAACGGCCACGGCAAAGCCTTAGATTGACTGTTTTGGAGAGGGAATGAATGATGTAACAGTATAAAGGCAAATTGTTGGATATCAAAAGTTTAGCATAGATCTAGAATTAATACTTTTCCATAATATCTAATTGGATCAGAGTGTGCTAGTTCATTGGCTGGTTTGTGCATGCATCGAGACCCTCTAACCATGTCTAGTGGTCGTAGCTTCACAAGCCCACCAATAAGATAAATTGACAGTTCTTTCCCCTCGGCATACTCAATTCGTGTTCATGTGCCGCCCTGAGACAGAAATATGAAGAATCAATCAATTAAATGATGTTTACAACCATTCCCAAAACGCCAATCAAGACCAGAAACTATCGGATCCGCAGAGTTGCAGTCTGTTCATTGTGGTCCTGGTGGACTTCAGCTGAGCTGTCGTTCAATTTGTGGGTCTGCCTCGGGCTGACCAGGGGGAGGATGTCTTCAAGCCCCAATGCGGGGAAGAAACAAACGGATAGCCTGCGTCGAGATGAGACTGCCGAAGATAGACCTCATCCGAAGCCTGTTAGTATGAATTCGGGGTATCATCCGCCAGCGCGGCAAGCTCACCTCTGTGAAACTGCCTCGGAAGCACTAGTCAACAGACCAAGTCGGCTATATGAGGGGAACATATACTTCTGTTCGTCTTACATCTTACATCTTACGGGATAATCAAGAAATCAACTCTGCTTTACACTCCGAGATAATTGCAACATGTCTTCCAGCACAGAAATTCAAACGCGGGCAATTGTCTGTCGCCCACCTGAAGATGGTGAGAGGAAGTGGGTCCTCGAGAAGGTTGCCCTGTCGCCTCCTGCCGAAGACGAGGTCGTAGTCGAAATGGTGGCAACCGGAATCTGCCACACTGATTTTGTTTGCGGGAGCGTACCGGATGAGGCACTGCCTCTTGGCTTGCCGCCGTACCCGCGGGTTCTTGGCCATGAAGGTGCGAATTGCTAGAGATTCTTGTTAGTCAGAATCTTGCCTGAAAGGCTGACCACTTTTGATCAGGTGCTGGCCTCGTCAAATCTACCGGGTCAAAGGTCACCAAGGTCAAGGAAGGAGACAGGGTCCTCCTTTCTTTCTCTTTCTGCGAGGATTGCCATAATTGCAAGTTCGGTGGCCCGGGGTTCTGCCAGAAGTGGGGCCAGATCAACTTCAGCGGCGTCAGTGGTGCATTTTCCAGCTTGGAAAACTCCGGGGAGGCAATCGGCGGCTCTTTCTTTGGGCAGTCGAGCTTCGCGCGGCTGACCAGAGTCAAGGAGTGCTCTGTGGTCAACGTCACCAATCTGATCGAAAACGACGAACAGTTGAAGGTCTTGGCACCGTTTGGCTGTGGAATCCAGACCGGGGCCGGGACCATAACCGAGCTCGCCAATGCTCAGCCGGCAGACACTGTTGCGATCCTGGGCCTTGGGGCGGTGGGCTTGGCAGCTATCATGGTATGTTCACTTCATCGTCTGCCAGATCAGTGCACGAATTATTGACTTCGATATAGGGCGCCAAGATCAGAGGCTGTAAAACGATCATCGGCGTTGACCGGGTTGCGTCGCGGCTTGAGCTAGCAAAGAGCCTCGGAGCAACTCACACCATCGACACAGGGAACATCAAGGGCACTCTGACTGAGGAAGTCAGAGGACTCACTGAAGGGGTTGGGACGACTATCACTGTGGACGCCTCAGGGGCAGTCCCATTGATTCAGCAAGGTGTGGAGTTCACAGCCAACCAGGGGAAGGCGATTCTGCTTGGAGTTCCGCCGATAGATGCAATGTTGCAGGTTCATCTAGTTCCGCACATCATGGTGAGAAAACAGATTTTTTGGTTGTCAAAACATTCACTGACAACTGTGCAGTCGGGAAAGTCGATTCAAGGCTCAATGGAGGGCGGGGTCTTCCCTGAAAAGGTACGGGTCCTGACACTGGAAAACGGTTTGATGATTTGCTAATTCATGCCTTTTTCAGTATGTTCCAAATTTGATCCAGTGGTTCAACGCCGGAAAGCTTCCTGTGGAGAGGTTGATCAAATTCTATCCGGTCGAAGATTACCTCAAAGCGATCAAGGATATGGAGGATGGTACGACGGTCAAGCCGATCCTGGTCTGGTGAGCAATGCTGGGCCGATGCAAAGCGTTGAATTGCAGTGATTATTTTAGGGATCAGAGATTAGCACCTGTAAAATTCGAGGGTATACCAATACAAGCATAGCCCCGAATTCACATCACCTAAGTCCTATGGGAAGATCGCCTAGTAAGGGGTGTGCCCTCTGTTTTCGCGGGTGTGGATCTCTGATCTTTTATTTTTTTGCTTAAGAGAGAATTGGTGACCTGTGGTCTTAAGATCAACGTGCTCTTGCCTAACTAAGCCTTTGGGCTTGCAATGTCGCCTAGGCAGTGGGATCTCACCAGGCAATTCGGTCACGGAATACATATTAATTTGCAGCTCCAGTCGCTTTCGCTTTGTAAAGTGCAGAATGAGTTCCGTTGAATGTGCTATTGCATTGCGGAAGCATCTCTCAACTGACAGAGCTCATTAATGTTGTCGAGACCCAAAGGATGAGGCACACCCAAATGGACCAAGCTCAGTCCGTCCACCAAATAATGAAGTTCAAATGTGATGAAGGAACAAACAATTGTATATAGAATTATTCACTTTTACAATGTCTTTGTCCCATGTCGAATCAAGTCAGTCCACCAGGTTCCACAACATACCCTAGCTTCCAAGGTCGCTAGCGTGTGTCACGGTCGTGTTCCGGGCCTCACCGCCAACATAATCCCCACCGCAACCTTGCAGATCAACAAGGGCGTCTAGCTCAAATGGTAGAGCGCGCGCTTAGCATCAATCTTCTCTTGATTCAAGAGAGATCATCATGCGCGAGGTACACGGTTCGATCCCGTGGTCGTCCATTTTGCCGGATGTGAGGCCATCGTGGGCCACCCTGGCGGTGGCAGACAGACTTTTTGCCCATACAACACCGCCTGCGTTCAGTCTTGAAAGCCGGCTTCAACCAGTATGAACCGCTGACACACCCATACAAGCTGACAGTGCATGACTCTGGAGAGCGGTGCGACGCTAGGCCGTGTTGGCGAGTGCATAACATCGCAACCGACTTCCGGATGGGCCAATCAAAGCCCGTCGCATCATCTCCGCACACTAGAATGCGCTTGTGAAGGTCCGCTTACATCCGGTGAGAGCCAATTCTCTGCTGGACACCATGTGGCAATTATTTTCGTATCACATGTTCGTGCTTGGACACACTCTGCTCAATTATTTTGTACTAAATGAACCACTTGCACAATCGGTTTCTTGCAGGTGACTTAAACCGACGATAGTTGCAAAAGTCGGCCCAAGTGCTGGACATAAAATGATTTGTTCCCGGCGTCGAAATAAAAGCATGATGTGCGGACGGAGCAACGTCTAAGCCAGCTCATATAACACGCCTGAAGCTCCGAGGAATAGCACACCCAACGACGAGACCGCTCAAACTATGGAAGACCAAAATGATGACGACACGTCAGCCTGGAAAACTGAACCCTTCCCATCATTCTTCGACTCAGACTCTTCACAATCACCAACTCCCAGCAGCCAATCAGAAAAATCATCAACGAACGATCAGAGAACACTTGGATCCGAGTCCCCTCCCGACTTGATACAAACTCGTTGTCGTGGCCGCGCCAGTGGCTGTCATTACCCAGAAGACGACCGGCCTCACTGTCACCTCAGGTGCCCACCCCGAGCGTGCAAGCAATGTCGAGAAGTTCTAGATGCAGACTGGATTGAGAAGGGGCGCTGGCTCGAAGACTGCGTGAGCATACCGGAAGAGGAGGAAGACTGGCCCGGCGGAAGGGGCAATTCTACGCGACTGGTATTGAGGGTCATCGCCGCGGGTGCTCTTGCAGCATCGTTGATCGGGATTTTGTGCTGCGCGTGGCACGCTCGCACCAACTGGGCCTTGCTTCAGGAGTGGGCGGCCACGTGGGCCCAGCTCTGAGGTTTACAAATGCTTTCTAGGACATCCCTAAAATACTGAGCAAGGGGAGTGCGGCGAGACAGACTCACCCCGGACGGAGATCGTGTGAAAAGAGGAATAGGCATCTGCATCTGGGAGGCGCATGCATCAGGGTACAGCACAGGAAATGGTCGGCGTTGGTCTTTTCCACCGGGCCTTCTACCGAACATAAATTTTTAGGGCATAGGGTCACTGGGAAGCACCTGGACAGCCAGAATCAGACCAGCCCGGGCTAAGGCTGTAGTCCGTAATCCACCTGGGAATAAATTGCAATATGGAATAAATTGCAACAAAAGTCGCGCCAGAAAATCAGTGTATGTAGAAGCTCGCACACCAATATCTCCAGGGGGGATCCCCTTTTTCCAAACATCCGCAGAGAACTGACAGCTTCCAATTTTGTGATAAAAATAAATACATCTCTTTGCAGAACGCCAAGCACAGAACCCAACTACACTCAAGCTTATCCTCAACTTATGCCACGTCATAAACAGGCAATACTTTCGCTCTCCCTCGGAAGCCTGTAATACGGGTCTATCAATACAATTGCAGTGGTATTTCCTCAGAAGCAACATCGGACAGACGACAACACATTACCATCACCGCCTAGACACGTCGACATCATGTCTAGCTGCCAAAAGCACGCCCCTCCTCGGCTTCGGGCTACCACTGGCTTCCGCGGCTTGAAATGTATGCGACTAACTCCGCTGTCACATGAGCCACAACATATTCTGGACGCCACAAAGCAAT
Organism: Diaporthe ampelina; assembly: GCA_023522825.1. Lineage (NCBI taxonomy): Eukaryota > Fungi > Ascomycota > Sordariomycetes > Diaporthales > Diaporthaceae > Diaporthe > Diaporthe ampelina. The sequence continues at coordinate 144,206 of JAMFTM010000033.1, forward strand.
TTACACGACGGCCGGGCTGGCGGCAAGAAGGAGCCAGGTTAAAATTTGTCAAAATATACAAGAAATGGATAGGGATGACGACGCCCAAAGACTTGGAAGTATTCAAGGAATTTGAACAGGACCTTCAGGTCGCGATGCAAGCCTTGGATGAATTTTTCTTCAATGCATCACTCACCATGCCACGACCTTCGTTCCATCCACACAAGCCTCTCAGTGCTCCAATTTTGAAGCTCATGGCCGAAAATCACATCTTCGACAACACAGATTCCCACAAAGGTCGTGCGGCTCACCGCATGCCTGCAGATAACCCAGAGCCAGACATGCCTGGGATGACACATCCTGAAGAGGTAGGGAAAACAGAAATATACATCGATACACTCGTGTATGGTGACCATACAACCATCAGACATATTTTTGAGGTCCTATTTCACGAGATGGCGCATGCAATTTATGTCTCGTTCTCGTGTCGCACTGCAAGCTGCAAGCGTCACGCTCGACATCGCCAGGTTTTCGGTAGACGGGGGCACGGCCTGATGTGGAAAGAGATGGCCGAACATATAAGGGATACTATTCGAACCTGGGATGATTCATTGGTCGACTGCATCGAAGAGGATCAGATACAAGAGTTCCATGAGGGACTTAGATGAGTCCGAAGGGAAATTGGAAAGGGAAATGGGCATATTGAGCTACAACACCCACGGAACGGGGCATTGTTAATGGACTTTCCAAGGTTTATACATCGTGTCTTCATTTGATGCAGGCAGTACTAACTACATTTGATAGTCATTGAGATTTCCATCTTTCAAACATCCCAATGCTGTTGTGTCTCAGAAAACGTGCAATCAGCATGCTGAACCAATCGCCATCCTCCTGGTCTTTCGTGCGTCAATTCACATTATCTTTACGCTGGAGATTGTAATTTGGGAATTTTCTCGGTAATTCGGAGCTTGGATATCTCTGATGTCTGGGTACCTGCGGTTTCCGCCTCATGGCAATGAACTATATTTTGTGATTTATTACGTATTAGCCAACAAATCGATGAATGTGACCGCCTTGTGACCGCCTTGTGACCGCCTTGTGACCTTCAACTATCAACTCCGTGAACGTGCCTAAGGTTGATGGTAACCACCTGGGCAATTAGGATCAAATCAGACTGTCCTAAGGCTATGACCCACATGTATTGTTTGGCACGAGATCGCGTCTCTGATAACCAGACATCGAAATAATAAACTCAGGCTGCAAGTTTACAAACAATTATTCGAGGAGACCTCTTTGTTGGAGTCACCCTCGGCCATCTGCAAGAAGTGAAACTCTGAAAAGACAATTAAGATAGTCCCGAATGAAACATTGATATGAGATTCACATTGTTCTCGACTGGGGCCTTGTCTGCGCTGTTCTCAGGCCAGTAACAGATGCTTCATGTGCCCTACAATTGAACATAGGTATATAAGTCGGCACTATGTCGAACTTCCTGGCAATGCTTCCCAGAGACACAACAACATCAAATGAATCACCAAAACATGGAATCACGGCACAGATACGTCGGCATCATGGCACCTCACGATCCTCCTGAGATCAGCTTCAGCCATGACTCCACGGCCGGCTCTCAGCATGCCAAGTCGTTGAAATTCATTCCGTTCTCGCATAAGCCACATGACATACTGAGCGTAGTGCAACAATTCACAAACTCCGAGGACCCTCATCAGCTAAAGATCAGATCAGATTTCGTCAGACGGTACAAATGTGTGACTTTTGAGAAACCCTCAGATCGATCGTTAATGTGGGGACTCGGTTGGGGCAGTACGCCCAGAGAGTATCATGAGCTAAGGACTGTGGTGGAGGGCTTTGAAACTTACTTCTTCGGTCAGTCTCACTGGGCAGACCTGAAGCTTGAAGATCATATTTTTGCCTCGGGCCACGTCGGGTACGATCACCGTCCGCGGGGAACAAAGATACCAATCGGGTGCGCTGAGACTGGGGACGATGGAAAACCAATGATCTTCATCGACAGCTCTCGCGCTTGGCACTCAACAAAGAAAAGCCTTTTGGGAACACTGGTGCATGAGTTAGCCCATGCAGTATACAACTCATTCACCTGCAATTGCGATTCTTGCAATCGCACAAATCAGAGCCCGGAGAATCTTGGCCGACTCGGGCATGGCAAGTTGTGGGTAAAGATGGCCGAACACATGAGAGATACAATCCAAAGCTGGGATAAAGACTTGGTTAATTTTATGGACAGCGACGACATAGAATGGCATCATGCGGACTCGTGTTGATCCTGATGGAAGCCGGGACCTCAGGGAGCAGGAAGCGGCAGCCCAGGCATCGGGCCGTGAACAAGAACGAATGTCCCATACATTCAATCAGAAACGTGGATCCAAGGGGATTTTACTTGCAATTGCGGCTCTGAGTCTGAAATTGGGATTAGATTGGACGTCTTTCTTGAGCAAAGGCACCTGGGCAGGGGATCTGCAACGAGGAATTTTGACACAGCACTTTTTCGACGCATTCAGCTTAGGCAAATCGTGAGCATGTGCACAAGATGTCACCAAGAAAAAATATCAAGAATGAACCAAATCGTACAAATCTCTGGTAGTTATGTGTGTTGGAAGAAGATTATTCTGGCTAGTGGCCGTATCATATCGTTGATGTCACCGGTTCCTAGCGTCTAGGCTCTGTGGTCTGCAATTCCTGCAGCTGCTCTGAAGCACTTGAGCCCAAAGTAACCCAATAGATTTCAACAACGCTGAGATTTGTCTTATTCTTGTCCTCCTAGAGAAATGTTCCGGACGTATTCAAAACTTCCTCACCACCTCAGACCAAAAGCTCGACCAACCATGCTGTACTCACAAGCTCTGACCGGAGGGCAGCACCAGGCCGCACCAACCTCATCCTCATCCTCATCCACACCCACCTCACCCGAGACAGCCAAAACTCATCCAGACACAACGACACCCGACGCAAGATCTCCCAAGGAGACAACCACCAAACAACACCAAAAAGCCCCAGGATCCCGCCTCCACCATCAACACCAGCCCCAGCCCCGGCAACGGCCCCCCAACCCAGACCACATCCCAAACATCCCAAACACCCCAAACCACCCAACCAGCCACCACCACCCCAAAGAAACCCAAGACCAAGTCTACATCCTAACACTAACAACAACCCCCTCCCTAACAAACCCCCTAACAGCCCTGCGAAGGCGCCACTTCCCAGCCCAAAGGGACCGCGGGAATCTCCCCGCCCACCTGACCATGTTCCACGCCCTCCCCGGGTCCGAGATGGAGACCGGCCTGATCCCAGCGCTGGAGGAGGTCGTGTGCGGCGGACAGCAGGGCGGGCCGGGTCAGCCGGGCCAGCCGCAGCCTCGACAGGAGAAGAAAGGCCCGACACTCAAGCTGGCAACGGGGAAGGTGTTTCGGATGCGCCGTGGGGTCGGGATAGAGCTCGCCCGTGACGGTGAGGCTGCAGCGGCCCGACGTCTACACGCCGACCTCCAGCGCCGCTGGTGGGACTTTCTCAGCGAGCAGGACAGGCAGCCGTGGAGGCCCCACTGGACGGTGCAGAACAAGGCTGCCGACGACGCAGCGGTTGACGCAGCCATGCAAGATGTGCGGGCGAGTTTCCGTGGTGCCGAAGGCCTGGCGACCGGGTGTACGCTCTGGAGGTACGAGAAGGGCGGGAGGTGGACGTTTGAGCGAAGGTTTGATTTCAGTAGGGACAAGTAGGAGTGCACCAGATAGGAGACCATCACCACACCACCTCAGTCACAGCACAAAACAATTCACAAGGCACCGCATCGCATCAATTAGAACAGAAACTCTGGCTGTATTTTTAGTTTCCCGAAACCCCTTTGAAAACACCGCTGTACCCCTTGAATACTAACGCCTGTCCATTATGCTGAGTCTTTCACCCCGCTCATTACTGTGCCAGATCTCCTTTAGAACGAGATAGACCAAGGAAACAAGACCAAATATCCCATATACCCAGCCGAGCCAAAGTATGAACAGCAGAAATAATACCAAAAAAGTAATAGGGGTAAGCGAGAGACAACCGCCAGACGACGCGTCTGTCGCCGTTGGGTGGGATGACATAAACTAGTACAGAGTGATGGAGAGAGGTAAAGAGAGTTGGCGACGGCCAAAGGAAAACAAGCACCCCATCCGAGGTCTTTTGCCCGACCTTGTGTCCGCTTGCCCGGCTCGTCTGAGCCCCTCATAACCCGCTAATGTCCTATGCTTGAGAGACATGACATGGTATCCAGGAGTAACGTTGAAGATAGTGATGATCCCAAACCCACCAGAAATATAAACCAGGACCCAAACCCCAAATAACAATGGACAAGAATATCGAAACTGGCCCGGTCCGATCCAGGAACTATGGTTGCTTTTTGACAATGCGCCTGCCTTTGTAACTATTGTGACTGATTAAGCAACGGAGTCGGTCAATCGGCCCCCTTGTATGTGTCGCGCGGCCACGGAAAACGATCAAATTTGCTGCCGAGACGGGCAAGGTGGAACGAGGTGGATGCTGCTGGAGGACCTCTGCACTTCCTTGCCTTGCCATGGAACTTTGCATTCGCGCACTAAGCTGATTCTTTCTCCTGCAGGCCCGTCTCGCCGAACTTGTGGAGAAGGTCTTGCAACGGCTGGCGTGTGTCGGTGTCGGCCGGCCCGTCGTTGGTGGCCTGGGAGGAGCTAGTCCGCGGGCTGTTACCACCCGTGGTGAGCGCCGGCGTGGGCATCGCTGAGTTCATATCGGACTGAGAGCTTGGTCGTGATGCCGTCACCCCGTTCAGGTCACCGTTGGCGCTGCTAACACTGCCCTGCCTCGAAGCGGTGGCTCGGAACTGGCTCATCAGATTCTCAAAGGCCGCCCACTTCTCATCAGGGCGGCTGGGCTTCTTCCTCGAAAGGTAGTAAGGCCGGCTCTCCCTGATCAGTGTCTCCTGCTCGACACCCTCGAGGTGGAAGCAAAGCTTTTCTGTCTTGGAGTTAGCCAGCCGTCCGTGGTCCGCCGTGATTTAAAGCTGCAAAAGGGGTGGGGCTGTGACTTACGGACGACATAGTTCGCGTACTGGTCTTTCCACATTGTCTGCAGCAGGCCGCTTCCGTCTTCTACCCGGGTGGACATGATCAGGTTGTACATCTCCAGCCGATCCTCCGGCTTTCCGAGCTCGATGCAGTGTTCCATAACATTGCTTGCGTGCTTTTGCTTGGAGTAAACCAGGAACTGGTCGATGCAGAGTCGGATGATTTTGGCGCGGGCATCTGGCCCTCCCACCTTGAGCACTATCTGGGTGACGTAGTTTCCCCATTCATCCGGCACCAGCCTGTGCGCGTCTCGGAGGAACTCCTCGAGGATGAATGCCTTGTCATCCTTCGTCCCCTCCTCGAGCATCCGCTGAATCACCCTGCATGCGTAGTTGTGCGTGGACAGCATGAAGACTTTTCCGCGGATGCCGTTATAGACGAAGTCGATATGCTCCCTGGGTAGCTTTTGGATAATCTTTTGGATCACATGGTTCGAGTGGACTCCCTGCATCAGCCTCAGCAGGTCGTTCTCGAGCTCCTTGGCCAGCTCGACCTGCTGCTCGACAAGGATGTAATTGAAGGCCTAGAAAGGGGTCAGCAGGGGCACGGAATTACAAAACTTTCGCATCCTTCTCACCTCCTGAACACATCGACAGCCGTAGATGTTGAAGGAGAGCTCCACCGCACTGCGTTTCATTTTGAGAGCGAGAGTCTTCTTCTGCGCGAGCGTCCCGTACTCGAAGAGCTTCTGGATGATGTAGTTGCCAAACACGTCTGTCATCATCTGGTTGGCATTCACGATGATCTCCTGGAAGACTCTTTCCTTATCGTCGCTATTGGCACCAGGAATCTTCTCCTGGAGGAACCTCGATCCCTGTTGGTCGCCGGCGAAGTCAACCACGTAACCGAAGATGTCCTGCAGGCTGATTAGTACTAGTTTCGCTGGGTCAGAACAATGGTCCACATACCCTGAGCTGCCACTTTTTGTTGGCGCCTTTCGATGTCTTCTTGAACTCCTCGAGTAGCTGTGGCGTCGCTTTGAAGCCCTCGAAAGGGTTCTGGGCGGTGCGCCCAGACCGACCGCCGTAAGCGGCAGGAGCAGTGGGAGCAGCGTAGTATGGCTGCGCTTGCATGGTGTAATTCTGGAGATATACCGACTGCATCAGTTGCGCTTGGGCCTGCAGCTCGGAGAGCTGGGTCTGGCTCATCTGGCCGTACGAGGAGGGATCGGCATATGGCAGCTGCGCGGGCAGCCTTGGCAGCTGGCCCTGCGATCGTTGGAGCCCGCTGAGGGCGTCTACATCCACAGTGGCTGGGCTGCCCCATGGTTCGGCCGGCCTAGCGTACCCGGAAGCCCTCGGACTGTTCATGGCGGACTGGTTGACGCTCATCAACGACTCTCGCCTAGATCCCTGGGGGAATGTCTGGCCGACACCGTTTCCAGTCGTCCACGATTGATTGCCCCAGCTGAACATCTGCGCAGGTGTGCTTGCCTGGGCCGTGCTAAAGCGAGGGGCCGGGGAGCTGTCCGGCATATTCCTCGCGAGGGATTGGCGAGCTCGCTCCAGATCAGTCTCACCGAGCGGGTTCAGGCTCTGGGACCTCGAGGGCGGCTGCTGCTGGTAGTATGACGAGGGGGCGGCACTGAGAGATGGCCTAGAAGCATGCCGAGTATGTGACGGGATCGTCTGGGAAAACCCAGGCACCTCGTTGTTATATTGTACAGTCGATTCGCTCTCCGACTGCCTGGATGACGGCAGTCCCGAGTCGCGTGGCGCTGCGCCATCGTCGAAGGCAGAAGTCCCCGAGTTGGTTCGTGTGAAGCCAAATCCGGACTGGAAACTGTTGACCCTGCCAGCCTGACCCGAGATACTGCCACGACTGATCAAGCCGCTAGATCCGTGTGCGAGGGTGGTCGGAAAGGTGTTGCTCTGCCCGTTCGTCAGGCGACCTGGGTTGAAGGACGGGGAAGTGTTGGAGTTGTTCTGAAACGCGGACGGTGGGGAGGTGCTTCGTGATGCGTTCGGTCGAGATTGGACGTTCTCTTGAGAGGGCCAGTTCCCCAGCCCACTGGAGGGCCACCGGGTGGCCTCGGGTCCGCCGATGGCGCCCTGTCGCTGTGTAGAGTGCAGCAGCTGGCCGGCCGCTATGGGTTGTGTCAATTTTGCGCCCTCCATGTTCCGGTTCTTGTAAGCACCAGCCATACCTGAGTTGTCTCTCGAGGAGAGATTATCTGTCATGGGGTTGTTGGTCCATATACTGCCGCCGGTCCCTATACTGCCGGTCCCTACTGGTGCGGTGCCATTCAATAGGGAATTGTAGAAGTGAGGGGGTCTCGAGTTGCGGTTCGGTTGTTGGCCGTGAATCTGCTTCGAAGGGTCAGCCGCAACCTCAGAACCGGTGCCTTTGTGCCGACCACAGGAGGCGAATATGGTCAAAAGCGCAAGCCAAGGAGACGAAAGGACAGTGCAGGGCGTATCATTTGGACTAGGCGCATCCGGCATGCGAAAAGAATGTGCGCGGTGACAAGGCTAAGGCGACTCACTGGTTGAGTGTTGTCCATGGCGGGCGGGCGTCACTCCGGAGCGGAGCCTCGCGATCGAGAATCGGAAATTATCTTCCTGACTGTGTGCGGGATGATAAAGAGCCTGCGGCAGAAACCAGCTGTGTGTTAGACAGGACAACAAGAGGTAATTAGAACGGAAACAATGGGCGTGAAAGCGTGTGTGCGAACCAAGATGTACAGAGAAGGAAGATGATTTTTGAAGTATTGATGCAGGAGACCAAAAGTTGGGGGAATAGGACTCGGATTGCGAAGTTGGAGTGTGTGCTGCAAATGCGCTAAGATAAAGGCATTCAGCTGTCAGGCCAGGCACAGGCAGGCCCTTAGCCCGTGGGCCTGAAAGGAGGGAGGGAGCACTACCGCGAGCCAGTGGAGTTTGACTTTGGCCTAGGGCCGAGTCGCTCCACTCTCGCAACTCGCAAGGGTTCGTAGGTGCGCCGGCTAGTGTGTGCTGGTAGAAGCATACCTTGGTGGGTGTGGGTGGGCGAGGATTGCCCGAAAGGGCGTGCGTGTATGTGTGCTTGTGTGTATGTGTAGGATGTTATCCGTGTCTGTCTGTGCCTGTGTACCTTTGTAGATTTTTGCTCGGAGGACAGTTTGCCTGTGGTCTCCAATATACTTCTCCTATAGTGTGGTGCTGCTGTCCGGTCGGGCTGCGAGGGACAGGGCAGGGCGTAGGGTGGTGCTGGGTCAATCAATGCAAACAAAGTGTCGGGCGTGGGCTGCGACAATGCAGTTGACGGGGACGAGGCGGGCGGGAAGGTTAAGGTTGCAGTTGTGAAGTCTTAAGGTTGCATTCCAATGCCAAGGGGCAGCAAATGTGGATGATCCAGCCTGCGAAACACCTGAGACCCGACCGGGGAGGACCTGGAAACGGGCGACAAAGTACGCACAGGACGAGTGAGGTGCCAGCCAGACAAGCAGTCAGCCAGCCCACTTTGAGAGAACAGAGAGACAGCCTCGTGCTGCACTGCGCTGCTCTGCACTGCTGCACCACAGGCGCACTGAACTGGAGCTGAGCTGAGCTGAGGGGCGAGCTGAGCTGAGGGGGGCGAGGCACAGCACAGGCTCTGTACCAGACTTTGGACTGTGGTGATGTTCAAGCACTGACTGCACCGAGGACCACACCTTGGACGGGCCGAGCTCCAGAAACGCGACGAGAAGTGAGAGGAGAGGGAGCGGAGGCCGGAGAAGGGACCCTGAAAGGCCTGGGATTTTTGCGGGGTGAGCTTCTTGAATGTTTGAGATACTGACTCCGGTGTGGCTCCCGTCTGCCACAAGTCAACATTAGCGCATTGTTAGCAACATGTCAGGGGTAAACCCGTCCGAGACGATGTCACAAGTCACACGACTCACCGCGACGATAAGAACACCCTGTCAGTCCTGTCGAACGTCTTTCTGCCTTTTGACTTTTGCCTTATGCCTCCGGTCGTGTCGATGGCGCAGCCCTTGATGTGCACCGGCGACAGAGTCCGGCACTCTTCTACACAGTAAGCGGCAAGCGGCAGCGATAGCCCTTCGTGTCGTGCGAGGTTGCGGGTCGATGGAGTGGGCAGGATGCGGCAGCCTAGCGCTCCTGCGTGCGCACTAACTGCGCCGGGACGGGCAAACTCTCCGCAGCTTTAATTATTGCAGACGTGCAGGGGCGGCACCGGACTGGCCACGCATCTAATATGGCTGGTAAGGCTGACGCTCCCTCGCCCAACTAACAAGTGCCTGCTTGTCCGTGAATGCCGGACTCCTGGGTGAGTGTACGTGGTTCCCGAAAGTCAAGAGATCGGACGAGGCGGCCGAGGCGGGTCGGCCAGCTTGCTCTTAGTGGCAAGAGACTCGGATGCTTGCTTGCTTGCTTGCTTGCAACGGCTTCCTTCGACGTCGTTCGTCTCCAGATGCTCTCGCGGAATAAAGTGTGGCCTGCGAGGTGACGGCTGTGATGCTGGCGGTAGCTGCAGCGAGTGGTCAGCTTGCAATATGTTAATCTGTCCGCCTGCCTGCGTGCCTGCTTGTCTGTCACGTCACGTCATTGGATTGGATTGGAATCAGGGACGACTTACTGCAGGGCGACAATATAAGACTGAAACGACCAGGTGTGTGACGAACGACCTTGGTGACGAGCAGGAGTAAGGTATAATGGATAAGTAAATACGTTTGCGGCTTGGAGGGGTGACTGGTTGTTGCTGTTGGCGTTGGCCGATGATGTACAGGGCTATTTACAGCTTGATATGTGACGGTCAGCGAGGGTGGTGTGGATACTTTTCTTTTCTTTTGTTTCCCAGGGCTGTAACAGTCGCAAGACCAACGAACGACCAGCAATCCGAAAGACCTGTTTTTTTGTACGATGGTGTATTTTGTTGCATATGATCTGTAGGTACCAACAAGCTGGAGAAATGGACAAGAAAGCAGGTTGAGATGGAGGGACGTGGTGGGATTTTGGACATGTGTTCCCTTCAAGAGTACAGTTAGGAGGGGCGGGGGAAGGAGGAGAGAAGGGACGGATGCTTTGCGGGACGAAATGACGAGCTATGAACAACTACGCAGGGCAGCAGGCAGGGCAGCAGGGAGAGAGAGCAAGAGATGAGGGCGACTTCCCCATTTGGTCAGCCTCAGCTTTGGAAGGGAGGAACAGCCTTCGGGTCACGTCAGGTCGCCTCACCCACAGAAAGATAGAGATACTGTGCTCCGTACCCAGATGGCAGTACCAGATGCCCGTCAGATCGACGCATCGGTCCATGGTCGCGGTCGGCGGCCACCAAAGATGGCCTATTGGCCCCAACTGGTTCCTCCCTCTCCCTCCTTCCCCCACGGCGCACTCTCCTATCGCGCTCGAAGACTCTCCACTGTCTGTACCTTGCACCGCCTTGGTCCAGGTCAATATTGTGTCTATCTAATTTGCACCCAGGGCTCATTGGCATTCTATCCCGCCTGTGGACCTCCAGGTGCGGTATAGGGTGGTCTCTGCCACAGCAAATACTGGCATGTTGGCCCGCCACTAATAATACCCAACCTCTTACCAAGGGAGGCGGGAGGGACATCGGTGATGCCGTTCATGCATATCGTCAGAACAAAGAGACTTTTTCTTGCTCCGCCGCGCTCGCTTGGCCGGACAGCCAACCCATATCGGCTCAGATCCCTCCCGTATACACGTATCTGTTGGACAGCCCGTCGTCTGTTGCTGTCCACAAAGCGGAAACAGGGGGTCGTGACAGCAAGGTCAGACTAACAGCAGCCGAGGCGACTCTTGTGTAATGTGTGCGGGTGAGGGCCGCATAGCTGTCCGTGGACGGTCATGGTGAAATCGGAGCCCCTACCTATCTGTGTGAGATGCGTGCACATCAGGAACGTCGCAAATTTTAAAATTTTAAGCCACTTTCGCTGGGCAGAGGGGATCTACAAGCAATAAGCTAGGCTCGTATAAGTCGTCTTCTATTTCTTCTCTCCCCTTTCTATTCGGCACCGGCGCTCGTGGGAGTCTACCAGATTGGAGCAAAGTCTATATTGGAGTCTAATCCACTAGGCCCGGTCCCGCTGTTGGCTGTCGTCAAGGGCTGTCACAAAAATCGCCCTTTCCGGCCGGTACCGTAACAGATTGGACAGCTCAGAAGGGGGTTCTGTCAATTGTCAATTGGTTTCGAGACCACTCCGCCCCGGAATCCCCCCTTTGATGCACGCTCAGGCTTCAGCCGCGGAATGCCCCGCAGTTTTAGTGGGGGCAAGACCCGTGGACGGCTTCTGGGCGGGCGGATCTTGCATTGCCATCTGCATATGGGAGAAAAAGGCCGGTAGGCTGGTTGGCTGCCATGCTGGTGGCGTGCCCGCATGTATCCATAAGCATGCCTACTTACACTAGCAGCTACCAGAGGACACCGGGTCGTCTCGTACAGTCTTATTGTTATGATTCAATCCCCTCCCCACAAGGACCTGCACCTTTGCCTCCGCGGGAGGGGTCTGTCAAAGCTTTTTCGTAAAGACGCAGTGATCGTCATATTGCCCTTGACACCCAGGGCTGCCAGTTAGCTCGACGTTTCAGAATTTTTGCCTTCAGGAAAAGTGCACAGGACTACAGCTGACCAGCAGACAGGCAGACCAGCAGTGACCTGCAGGAGTAGCGGCTCTGGAACTGAAGCCTTTTCTGCACCAACATCCAACGACAGCCGCCCCCTCGTCCCCTGTCACAAATAGCCGTTGGCAAATCCTCCGGCTTGGGTCTAGCTTTGGGCCTGTTCTATTTCTATCCACCCAGAGCCTTTGACTTCCGAAGCTTCGCGCATGTGGCAAGGAAAATCAAACATCACCAACACATGATTCGGTTCCGCCAACAGCGTCTTGTCCCCAAGAACAAAGGGCACCGAGCAACAATCGTGCGCATTGAGGGTTGGGGGCGGGTAATGAGATTGCTCCACCATGACTTTCATACCGGGGCAAAGCTCCAAGGGGAGACAGGACCCCGCCCTTGTGTGACCCGAAGTGAAACATCGCCAATGGCAGTTCGGGCGACCTGTCCCGTCACGACGCCTCGCAAGATCGTCTTAACACTTCGGACGAAGTGATACTCGCCCGTTAGCGAGCAGCCTAGGCCCCCCGACGAGGGCCGATCCCGCCAGCAAAGACACACGGTGACTTCATGAGCCTCCATCCTTGCGTGGGTAGAGAGGCGGTGAGCCGAGGACTACCGCCTCCATCTTCAGGTCCCCGACAAATAGCAGCGCGATAAGATCATCAACGACAATCAGCCAAATCAAGGACGGCCGAGGTCTCTGCGGGAATAGGGGAACGTTGCTTTTCCACGGTCGTGGCCGTCTACTGCAGCATGCTGCGGGAGCACTGTCCAACGAGAGACCCCATCGCGTTGCATGAGAAGCAGTTCACGTACGATGCATTCTTGTAACTTGTTTGCCAGTCGTGCTGCCCCATCGTCTTGACCCGGGCTTGCGTCGGGCAAAGACGCCGGGCACGCCGCGGACGGGGCGGCACAGGCGACGGACAACAAAGTCTTGTAGAACAGCCAAAAACCGTTTCTTGGGCTGATGGCGGTCGGTTAGTGGCCAAGACAAATCTGCGGTTCACGACATGGTTCCGCAGCCGCGCAGGCTGCCATCGAGATTGCAGGGCGCAGGCCAGACTCGCACAACGGCAGATGCCATGGGTGACAAGACGTCCATCCTCAGCCAGCCAGCGGCCCGTGGGATAGGCTCAACCGCCTCATGCGCCGCGAACAAAACGACAGCACAAGCTCAGAGTCGGGTCACAGCCCGTCGGCCAGTGATGAGGGGGCCGAGACCGAAGATGTACGAACAGCCAGCGGTGGCGAGCGAGGTGAGCTTGGAACCAGTCATGTATGCTTTCGGCGACTGCAGGATCGGCGAGGAGACAGAAGTCATTGCCAATGCCGAAGCCCTCTGCGGCCGGCAGATGGCTTCCCTGCCGACACATGGTAACGCCGGAGTCCGGATAAAATGATTGGCGACGGCGCAAGGCGATTCGCTCCGAGGACGACTGCACGACCGACTGCCCAAACCTATTTCTGGAAACAGGCGAGCGCCTCTAAACACAAGGAGGAAAAGCGATTGGGTGGCCAACCCAAATGGCCAGTTTGGTGATTTACCGGCACCCGAGAGCTTGTGCTTGCATCGCTGCAATCCTGCATCGCTGCGTGTCAGAAAGGTTTGAAGTGAAATTCTGAAGAGGACTGAATGTGAGGGCCCAGCTGAGAAGGTCTAGACGACATGAATCGGGAGTGATCTCCATGATCTTCGCACAATGCGACACATGGCGAGCATGGACTCGAACGTAGGGCAAAACTCTAATACACAGTAGGGTTTCTCGTGGGCTCTCGTGCAACCCTCGAACTATTGGTAAGAGTTTTTCCTGCTCGCATGTTTGCCAAACACGTCAGTGCGGTGACGTTGCAGCTGCAGGAGCACTCAACGCCGCATCCAAGGCAAGCCCATGCAATCAACAAGTGAACGGAACGTATGGGGGTGGCCTGGACTCGGGTCCATGACTGAAATGGCTGAACTGGCTGGCTGACTGGGCGGGTCAGCAGCGACGCAACACGAGGGGAGGCGGCCCCCAAGCAGGCAGTGAGCCGAAAGGTGCAGCTGGCCTGGGCCACCGGCGGCAGAGTCTTTGTTCTATTGGTTTTTGAAGCTCCTTGTCGGAGGTCAGGGGACGGGATGAACGTCTGGCCCGGACATTAGGTACCGGGCCGACGTGCTTGTGCTGATTCCTGGTTGTCGGATTCTGCTATTCTGTGCTGGTGTGTTAAGTTAAGTTCAAGGTTGTTCGTTTTTAGAGCATGGATGCTGGCGACAAAGGGGGAAAGCGGGCGAGCGAGGGTGAGGACGAACTGGACGAGTACACACACGCCCTTGACCACGACGTTCTGATGAGGCGAGGCGAGGCGAGGCGATCCTTTCAGCCCATGCACATCTTCAAATCTGGACCGCCTCTCGAGTGGGCGCTGGAGCCAAAAGAGAGCACCGATCCCGGGCAGGCAGGGCATCGTGACCTTGAACGATCCTGATCAATTTGGTTTGCACAGCCAGAAGGGGTAAGGGGAAGGGCCAGGAAGGCCAGGAAGGACCCCAAGCAACAGGAAAAGCTGCCATGGATGCCAAATTGGGTGGCCCACTCTCTCCCTTCGTTTACAAACAGGCGAGGCGACTGATTGGGTGCGTGTTCCTGAGCGTTGAAATTGAGCTGACGCTAGGGCGGCAATGATCAGGGGTGCAGCCGGGCGCGGACAGCGAGCGGCCAATGGGCGCACAGGGCCTCGCGGGCGTGGTTTCCACCCGAGCTTTGGCGCCGTTGCATCCCCCGTGCGTACCTGCATTTCTGTCCCTGGCACCTGCAGTTTAGTTGCATCGAACCGAACCCCCATCGTCAGTCCGCAGTGGTGGAGTTGGGAGAGTGGACATGCACCCATCCTCCACCCACCCAGAGCCAGCCAGTCAGTCAGCCAGCCAGCCAGTTGCAGCCAGTCACCACCAGCCAGCGCAGTTGCCAGGTGCCCAGTCCCCAATCTGGGCCTTGCCAACACGGCCAATGCGAGCAGGCAAGCCGCCCGTGTGCCAGGGCAGAGGCGGCAGGGCAGCCAGGGCAAGGACGGGACAGGCCAGGGCCAGCCTGCAGTCAGTCTGCAGTTGCAGCAGTGGGCAGCGGTAAGCCATCGATAGTGTGCATCCGTAGTCTTAGTGGTGCTGGGCTGGCTGGGTGGTGTGGTGTGCTCTTTGTGGCTCGAGCGGCTCGATCTCATCTAAGGAGATGGTCTGCCCGTGTCCTGCCCCTTCCAACCCTTTCCTTTCTTTCCCTTTCCTTCACCACCTGGTCCATTGTCACCGGCGTCGTCAAGTCCACATTCGTTCCTTCCCCAATACTGCACATGTTGCACTTACACTGCTCGTAATCCCTCGAGATTAGACATTGTCCCCTCCCTCCCTCCTTGGTCTCGGCTTCATTCTTTCAGTCGGGTTTCCGTCCTTTCATTTTCTCTTGTGTGTACTTGACCTGGCCAGCGTCTGCCCCGGGAATTCCTGTCGACTGCGCTACTACACGATAAACAAATCAATCAGTAATAACTAGTGATCCTGACTCTCCGACCCTGACACTGACCGCCTGGGCCATTCTTCGTCGAGGTATGTCCTGCGCCCTGTTCATTCTTATACCAACGCCCCATGATTCAGATGCCCTTGCTCCCTTGTCCTACCGGCCGCGGCGAGACATGGTCCCAGAGAGACACGCTCTGTGCGAACTACCATAAACTGACACGCTTGGCAGGATAATCACTGTCGTTCATTGCTCGATCCAGAGTATCATCATCACTATCGTTTTTGCTCATCACACTCATTCATTAAACCCCATATACACACGTATCAAAACAAAAAAACCAGACCACAGCTAGGAACAGCAAAACCACATCCACCATGCCTGCCATGTCGAAGCTCATCGAACGAAGCAACCTCGCCATGCGCGACGGTCTCGCTGGCGACAATGGTGACAACTCCAACGTCATCAACCTGTTGATCATCATCCTGAGTGTAGTGGTCGTCCTTGGTCTCCTGCTCGGCGGAGTCCTGTTCGGTCTCCGCAAGATTCGCAACAAGCAACAGAGAGTGCGCAAGGACTCCTTACCCCAGTACAACGACGTCGTGCAAGACGCGAAGCGCAACAGTAACCACCGCCGTCTGACCATCGAGACCAGAAACGGCCACAGTAGCGTGCTGGTCTTCAACAAGGACGGGCAGCCAATGCTGTCGAACCCTAGCCAGCCCCCTCACTCGCCCGACAACGTCCCCGAGATCCACATCACCTTCCCCGAGGAGGAGGACGACAGTGGACGCCGCAAGAGTGGTCGCGTTCTCGTCGTGCGCGTCGGCGATAATGCTACCGTCGGCATGGAGCCCCTCGACGAGGAGCAGCTTCCCGCCTACGAGAAGGAGAGCAAACATCAGTTCTACTCCATTGACATGGACGATATTGGAGGGCTGAAGGAGAAGTCGCGCGAGGACTACCACTAAACCGACCGACATCACTCACCACCACCACCACCACTCGGACCGAACGTCACCGACTGATTACGACCACTCATATATATACCTGGGGGCTTGGCGAAAAACAAGCCCTCACCCCAGTAACGACTTTGATACCGATTTTCTGAAAGGGGATGGGGCGTTTGGAGGAGGTGCTCTCAGTTTGCCAATTTCCGCTGTCTGCAATCAAGGATACCCCTGCGCACGCTTTCGCTTCTCGATCCTGTCGACCAGTTGACCGACTGCTCTACCACGGCTTCAGTGGGCTAATGCTGGACGTGTGGAGGGACAACGTGGAGCGAGGAGCAGGAGGGAGGGTCGAGGACGGGGGAACCAAGCCAAGCCCCCCAAGCGACAAATGCGCCGGTCGAGGCGCTCTTGAGGTGTTCGCTCACCTCAGGACAATGACGGGCGCCTCGTGTGTACATACGGTGCGCGACTGCAAATCAAGTACTGCGTTTGCATTTCACTGCATTTGGGCGGTCGTTTTTTGGGGAGGTTCCCGAAGGATGAATTCCAAATCAAGCGAGCATTTGCAAGGGCTGTTTTCTTTGACACTCTGGCTTGCGGAATTTGTACATTCTAATATTGTATAATCATTATTCTTAGAGCCTAGAAGCAGCAGTGTTTCTTTCAAGCAATGCTAGTCTCAGGTTTTCCTACCCAATACCTATTGAAAAGAGGAGAAACGGCTGTTCCACCTCCCCGGGGAGGAGCTGCAAGCGACCAACGGTTCCAATGTTTACAATACCTTATATCGGACATAAACACGGATCCGGCTGGACCAAGTTTCGATGGTCCCTTCTCCTCCGGCGCTCGTGTTCCAGAACCCGGCACCCTGGGGGGCTATAGAAGACGTACGCGCGCTCCACTTTGGGCCCCTCCCGAGTCACGATAGCGCACTCCTCGTATGACACCATTGTCAACAGCAGGAAAGCAAGTTCTCGCTTGACATGAGGCAGGGAGGGCCACCTGCTTTCCCACTCCGGCGGAGCCCTTTTTGCGGAGCCGCACTCGGCTCTTGCGTGCGTGGAGAGTGGATGTTTCTGTGTGTGCGCGGGCAGGCGGGCAACCGGGCATCATAGCGCTTGCTATGGGGCCTTTGTGCTGGGGCTGAACAATACTAAGCAGCTTTGCTTGTGGTTCAGTGCAGACAATTGAAAAATGTTGCACACTTACCCTGTTTATACGTACCTGTGTTTTTATTAACATATGTCCACCTCAGAGGTCAATCAGGCAGATCCGGGGGCCATCACGGCGCAAGACAGAATACCAAACCTAATCTTGCCAAGCCGGAAATTTCCACACATCATTCATTCCTCGCTCGCCTCGCTCGCCAGCGCACGCGGGAACGGGTTGATCATCGCGTGGCTTGGGACTTTGGACATCAATGCCCAATCCCATTATCGACTTTTTGCTTAGAACAAAACACGCAATTGATAGTCCGTGAAACTTTTCAGAGACAAATGCCGCTCGGCCATGGTTCGTCTCATGTTGCAACTAGCCCCCCGGCGGCGCGCCGCCCTTTTTTTCAACTTAACCTGGGGAAACAGGCAGGGGGTCGTGGCGGGCGGCCTAGGCGCTCGGGGGTCGATGGGGGGCAGGTAGCACGAGTAGCCAGCCATGCGCCCCCAAAAAGATGACCGCGCCTAACTGTATTGGTCGCCAAGCTAGTGTTAAAGGGGTGTGGGAGATCAGAATCGCGTGCTAGCTTGCTCCTTTTCGCAAATCCTGCGTGGGATGGATGGACAGGATTGACTGATTACCTACACACATCTTCAGCGTCGCCTTGAACCCCCCTTCCGCCCCGGTTCCTGCTTTTGTCACTTGTCGTAAAAAATCCACGACATTGTGCCTGCAGCTCGAGGGCGGGAATGGACGGTCCAGAAAGAAATTGGGGGAGTGGGGGTTGAAGAAAGATATCATTGAGTATGAAAGTGCCCACCTGGTATATGATTGTTCCGTCCGTCTTCTTCCAGCCGATGAGTGTAGCCCATACTCGTTCTGGAAAGAGACCAAGCCCGTCTGGGCGGTACCGCCCCTCCAAACCAATCCTCCTGGTCGCTGTAACCACATTGGGCACGCCAGTGGCAGTAGGTGCATTTCTGCCACTTGCAGGATAGCCGCGAGTGGTAGGTCGGTGGGGAGGTCAAGGCTGGTCGGTGATGGCCCTCATTGGGTGATAGTTGATGGGAGTCGGCGGCGGAGGATGTCGTGCAGGTCTTGCAGTCTTTGCCAGGGTCTCTCTCTCATGAGTGTGCGGATGTCGCTGCGAAAACGAAAAACGACAAGCTGTTAGCGTGGCTTTGCCATAGCAAATTGGATTCAATGGCGAGGATAATTGACTGGCAGCTTGAACGTTCGCGCGTATTTCATATCAGAGGGTGTCGAGGTTGATTACGCCTCTTCCCGGTGGTGGCATGCGTGTTCCCATAGCGAACCAGGTGGAGAGGTGCGCGGAAACAATAATAATTAGTTTAGAGCTCTAGAGTTCCTCCAATACTCAGAGCTCGATGCGATCTACTACGTCCATGGCCGCTCCTTCAGCCGAAATCCAAATGTTGTGAATAGAAGGGTGGCATTTGGGTGTCGTTCGCCCCATTATAATTTCGTCTACTATGCGCTGCCTCGCCATTGCCCGCATGCATGGTGGGGATGATTGCAGCGCTCGCACTGCCCCTGGCGCGCTCATACAAGAGCGCAGGCGGGTTTGAGACCCCGTACATCGCGTTGTACTCTGGTTGCGGAGGAGGCTGCATGGACAACGGATCCTCGCACAGGTACGCGCCGGTCAGACCCAGGCCAACGCCAGACTGAGTCGACAGACAAGCTTGGGCATCTGCAGGGCTGACGAGGTTATTGTCCTGTGGAGGCGTCTCCGGCAGAGGGTCGCAGCCCCGTGCCTCTGCAAGCCAGATGGGGATCTCTGGGGCGCTGACAGGGAGCGTGATGACAGCCGCCTCGTCCGCGGGCCCAGCCATCGGGGGTGTCATCAGCGCCGGACTCTGTTCTGTTGACATGCTCCTGTATTGGCGGAGCCAGCGGTCTGCGAGTGACTGGTTTCTCTGGCGCTCGTCCTCCGCTGTTTGTAGTGTCAGAACACGCTCAAGGAGGCCATGTGGAGCGGGTAGTCTGAGATTGTCTGACGGCCTGGCTGCGGGCGTGCTAAATTTCGGGTCAAAGTTAGAATCCGATCCGGTACACACTCGCGCGAGGCATCGTTGAGCTCAATATACTTACCCTATCGTACCCCCATAACCGTTCTGAGTGCCAAGCGAAAAGTTGTCGACCTCATGCCGAAGGTCTTTGGTCTGGGCGCGTTGTCAGCTAATGGTCGCAGCTTCAGTATAACGGACAGAGAGGGCCAAACCCACTATATCCAAGATGCGAGGGAAGAAGCGAGCGAAAGGCGATATTAGTTGCATGTTAGACCGAATAAGAGCCGCTAGGGCCGCATCGTCGACAGGTTCCTGGCGGACCAGGGGTGCGGTGCTAAAGTCAAGGTTGTCAAACAAACGGCGTTGCCTTGCTATTAGTAGCATCTTCGTCGGCTGAACGACATAGATTGCAAACATCTGATCTACCGTGAGGAGTTTCTCGGTTCCGTCTCCGGGTGGGCGGCGGGCTACGATGTCCTGTAGATTCCGCCAAAACCGGGCCAAACTGACTGCGTAGCCAACCACCTGTCTCTGAGACTTGTAAATAAAATCTTGGGGCAACTCCTCCAACAGTTTTGGATTGGCCTCCTCGCGGATACCTCGTATTGTGAAGCGGTAAAGGTCAATGTGGAGGACCCAGAAGAGCGAGTGCAGCATTACAAAGCTTGGCCCCTCTGGCGAGTTTAGAAAGTGATTGGTATTGGCCTCTGTCAGCGTCAACTCCTCTGACAGTGTTGATTTGAAGTGGAGTAGCTGGTTCTGAAGTTGATTGACCAGCTTTATCACCTGGGAGGCCTCCATCTGCTGCCTGCGAGGATGCGAAAGAGGTGGGCTTGTCAGTCGCTTCGTGAAGCCGAGTATGTGATGCCTTAGCCGGTGGAGCCTCAGATGGTAGCCATCCAGACACAACTTCTTGGGATTGCTCGGCTTTATACCAGGCCCGCACGCGGTAGCATCCTGTCTGCTTATATCTGCGCCCTTAGCGGCTTCATACCTGACGGTCTCATACAGTACCTCATTGCTGACGGGTAATTTTAGGTGCATGTCGTTGTCCCGTAAGACGAGGTGCTCGTCGAACCCACCCGCTAACAAACGGTCCAGTATGTAGCACGCCCACACCAACCGTCGATTCATCTCCTGCTTGACGAGGGTGTCACCGGCGCCGTCCCAGTTAAGCTGTAGGGCGGTGATGAGGCGTGCGGCAAGTCCCATATACATCCACACCTTGCCCATCTGGTCCTCATGCCAAAAGTGGCAGATAGCGCATACGAGGATGATCAGGTTTTCGTGGACCGTCTTGCGCAGGAACGAGTTCATGGTACGGAAAAGGTAAATGTCCACCTGGTCTGCACACTGTTCGGCAAATGGGATCTGCTTTTGGCCGGGGGCGATGATTCGAGAGGTGATGGCGCAGACGGCGGCGGCGACGATAGGGTGGAGTTTTCGCTGTTCGATCTCGGCGTAGGTTGTCTCTGGATGCATGATGCCCATGCAAGGCATGGGTGCCCACAGTGAGAAGAAGACTTGGAAGTGTCTCACCAAGGTGTCTTTTCGAGCTAGCAAGTCTCTGCGAACGCGTCAGCTGGAACCTCCACTGCAAATAATTGTAGGTTGAATACTGACTCTCCGTATGGATTCCCTAGCGAAGACCGCCGAGTCTGGGACGTCATGGCCGGAGAGGGGGCGAAACCGACAGGTGAAGGCAGTGGGGTTGCGTCTTTGGAGGTCCCAGAACTAGGTCCAGCTGCAACGCCCTGGCTGTCGCTTCGGGCGTCTGACAGCGGAACAGGCGCGTGGGAGAACTTCCTCTTGGTAGCGACATACTCGCACTTGAGGTTGTGGGCCTCGCAGCGCTTGCACCGTGGGAAATCTCCAGAACACTTTGTCTTGTGCGTGTGGCACTCTTGGCACGCCTTCTGTGCCCGTTTCCTGAGAGT
Organism: Diaporthe ampelina; assembly: GCA_023522825.1. Taxonomy (NCBI): domain Eukaryota; kingdom Fungi; phylum Ascomycota; class Sordariomycetes; order Diaporthales; family Diaporthaceae; genus Diaporthe; species Diaporthe ampelina. The sequence continues at coordinate 165,428 of JAMFTM010000033.1, forward strand.
CCCTGCCTCTGTTCGGTCCCTCGACGGCGTGACCCGAGATGGCTTGCCTGATAAAGCGATAGCCAGGTCAGTGTGTTTTTATCATCTCCTGGACGGAGTGAAAGTAGCACGAGGCAGTCTCACCTTGCTCAGGATCCTTAAAGCTGCAGTCATAACCAAGTCTCTTACAGGAGCCGCAGGGGGCGTTGATGTTCTCCTCAGGTCTCCCGCTACATTTGACCTATGTAAACATGTTAGCGAGAAATCGCGTTACACAGCAGGCGAACACATGGACCAGCTTATCAGCCAGCTCGCGAGCCTGTGTGCACAGATGGGGCCGTTTCTTGTCTCACCTTGCGCAACCTGCACTGGTTGCAGCCTCCCGTGGCAGCCCCCGAGCGGCGCCTTTTAGCAGCAGGTGGCGCGGTGCCCGGGGTTGCCACCACGCGCTGCTGCTGCTGCTGCTGCCCATGATGCTGAGGCTCAAACGCTGGGGGCTGGGCCCCTCCACCGCCCGAGCCAGGGACATACATCGATGGCAGACCTGATGCTGCACCTGTGGCAGGTGCCGCAACAACACTCGGTGTCTGTCCGGCTGTCGCTAGGTCGGACAAGTTCCCGACTCGTTCGTTCATCGCGAGTTCCGGCTGATGTGGAGTTGGACGAGCTTAATTTGGCGTGCCACGTGGGGATGACAGATAACAGATAACAGTCTAAAAACAGTCCGCTTTGGGTTGCCCTTGCATGGGTGCCATGCATCTTCCAATATAAATATACAAGAAAGAAAGAATGTACAAGGAGCCTGAACTGATGAGATTCGAATTCAATCGATGTGTTCGACTTTGCCTGAAGGAGGGGTGGAGGAAAGGCATCAGCGACCTCGCCGTGGATATATACCGAATTCGTCATAGCACGCTAGGTTTCTCGGGTCTGCTGTCAACAACTAAGCACGAGTGCCCATTTTGACGCGGTCCTTCAGACTAAGGAATCTGACCGCTAACCCCACGTAATTGTTCAGCCGATCCTAGCTACTAAGGTACCTATGTACCTAGGTACTGTCAGCACACGAATTCGTTGCTAACTGTGCAGTGACAAATTCTGCGGCCCTGATGGTATAAATGGCTTGTTGCGCGCACCTTTTCGGAGACCAGTACTAACGGATCACCATTTTGACCTTGCATGAACTCTTACACGGCTGAGCAGCCTCTCCTCGCACGATTTGTGCCCTTCAGCCAATATGCCCTTCATTGACGCAATCGTGAGCCAGGGCAGTAGGACGAACCTCTACTTCAAGCGCCGCTCAGCTGAAGCCGGCGTCGCTACTTATGCTTATCACGGAGTGCACCACACGGCTTGAAGTCGGAGCTCGCCCCAGTCAAAGCTACCTCGTAAGAGAAGAGTCACCGGCGAGCCCAGCGGCACAGCGCCATCTATAGTCTGGTCCCTGGACACGTTCGCTGCAACCGTTTACGAATCGCGCTTTCGATCGCCTTATCAACCCCGGTTCTAAAAAAGAAACTCCTCACGAAAGTTTGTGAAGCATGGGAGTACCTTGGATAAGGCCTCAAATGGAACTCGGGTACCCACTCACGGCATGCCAGGCTCATGCTTTTCTCACGCCTCAGCCCCAGCGACAGCCACCTGAACAAGCGCCAGCTGGGCAATGAGTTCAAGTAGGAGCTTCTACGTTCAACTACATAAGGGCTGAGGTGTCGCTGAGAAATATGGGAATGGTCTTCCCGGAAGGATCACGGCGAGTGGCATCTAGCCGCAAAGGTAGTAAAAAATGCCCCCTATTGCAATCGTAAACCAAAGTGCTTGCCTACCGGGGAGGGGGGAAAGGGGGAAAAGAAAAGCCAATCACGCGCTTGATCTTGAACACCTACCATTCAGTGGATAAATCACCTTTCTTGATGCTAATCACATCAACAGCTTGAGGACCGATATATGACCAAAAATGTCTGCCGATATCTAAGGTTCTGTTGGTTAAGCATAGCAGAGCTGTAATGAGAAAGCTAGGCCAATCCACCCCCGGTGGTGATAGCCGTTCTGATACTTTTTATTTTCTAGAAAAACATCAACACGAGAAGAAAAAAAAAGGTTTCTGCTTTTAGGAACCACTGCCCTCAGGGTCCCACTCAACAAGGTGCGCACTGGCACAACCACCGAATCAAGACCATAGTATACGAGATGCCCGTGGGATTCACGGCGTCCTGCCCCGGATCCAGCTCGCTCATGTTGAGTTGCCTGGCCACTTGAGGGCTTGTGGCTAGTGTATTTATCCAGCAGATGTGAAGTTGACGACGGCGGGATCATGAAAGTCATAGGGTTTCTTTATCTCCTGGTCCAAAAGGACGGGCAAGCTGAAAACGGATTTTAGAGGTTTTAAGCACATCGCCGATGTAGAAACCAATTGACTCGGAGCTCAGTGATGCCAAATTGGCTTCGTTCTTATCCCGTATACGTCCAAATCCATATATGGCGCGTTCCTAAACTAATAAACGCTCCAAGACCCAACGTCTGTTTTTCTTTGTTTAAAAAACAATCCTTCCATTGTGGATGCCAGTAATAACATGATGCCGAATGATTTCCCGATGTTGCTATCACTTTACAGCAGCTCACGCTTCAAGAAGCACTCATCCCGAGATGTTCTCATGAACGGAGAGAGGCCCTCGGGTTCAAGGCAGCACTGATGACGAACGCTCTGGTATCAGGTGGTGAAACGTGTCCTAGGGCAAGACTTGTTAGCCGAGCGCCAATAGCCTTGTTTATGTATATCCACAAGTTTTTATACACGCCAATTACCCTAGTAACCACCCTAATAAAATGTCCCATTCCCCACAATTGTACCTAGCCGAAGTCAGCTGAAGACCGGCGGCAGAATATCTCGCGACAGGCATCAGGAGAAATGAGATCTAAACCCTTAGCATAGGGCTTGAATCAGAGAGCGGGTTCAGCCCTCATCGTGAATCACAGTTTCACGTGAGTCCCCGCAAGGTCTACCTAGGTACTAACGACCGGCTTGCCATAGCCTCGACGGTATCACAAGCACAGGCTATTACGAATGCTTATATTCGCGCGATGGTCCATTTCTGGTGACTCATTTTATCTAAACCTCTAAAATAAAGCACGCACGCCAGCTCCTCATCCAACTCAAGCACCACCACGGCCACCGGCGGCCTTCGCGCTGGCGATGTCCGCCTTGATCTCAGGCAGCGGGCGGCCCCTCTCGGACGGGGCGCTGATATACTTGGTCTCGGTGAGATACCGGAGGTACCGGCCGACGTCCTCCCTCGACACGCCGTAGCCCATGCTCTCGTCGACGCCCGTGTACCGGTCGGCGTCGGCCTTGAGCACGGCGACGGCGTTGCGGTCGTCCAGCTCGGGCGCCCGCGTGTTGGCGGGCAGGTCGTTCATACAGAAGTGGAACAGCGGCATCAGCGCGTGCTGCTCCTGGTCCTTCTCGATGGGGCCCGCCGACACGAAGCGCTCCAGGTCCTCCTTCCACGCGTCGTACGACACCTCGGGCGTCTTGTACCCGTAGTACTCGAGGATCGACAGGTACTCGTTCATCCGCAGACGCGGGTGCGCCGTCACCTGTGCCACGTGCATCCCGCCGCCCGCGATCGGGTTCAGCGCGCCCGCGACCACCACGCGCGCCACGTGCTTGACGGGGACCGCGTTCACCGTGTTGATGATGCGCGGCCGGCTCTGCAGCTGGATGCAGCCTGATGGTGTCGTTAGTCCTGCTACGGGTCCTAAAGTGTTGTATTCTAGGACATTCCAACTTACCTTTGAGCATCCGGATCATGAAGTCGTCCACATTACACACTCCAGTCTCGGCGTCGCCCAGGATATAACCCGGCCGGATGATGGTTCCCTGTAGCCCGCGCTGGCCAGCAACGCGAATCAACTGCTCGGACACCCACTTGGTTTGGCCATAGCCGGTGCCGAGGCCCGTCCGAGACCCAAGCATGTCGTCTTCTTCGGTTATCGACCCTTGCCCGGTTCTGGTTAAGTCCTCTGAGAGCTTGATGTAATGGTCCGAGTCTAGCACGGCTGTCGAGCTGACGAAGGCAAACCGCTTGGCCTTACCCTCATTGCATAGTCTCATAGCGTCGATGGTCGAGAGTACGTTAGGAGGCATCATCTCGTGATAACGCTTGACCCAGTGCACTGACGCACCATTATGAATAACGACGTCAACCTCCTTGCTCAACCTTTTCCATGTGAGGATATCGATCCCCAGCTGTGGTTGGGACAGATCTCCCACGACACAGCTCAATCTTGAGCTCCACTCATCCTTCCACACACCATTTCCGCGGAGCGAGCGCTGCAATCGCTCCAATGCTGCAGCAGGGTTCTTGGCACCTCGGACGTGAGCAATTAGCTTGATATTGGGCTTCGCACGCCCAAGGATCTCGTTGATGAGATAGGCGCCCAGGAACCCTGTGGCTCCGGTAAGGAAGACGGTCAGGTTTTCCGCCCCTCCAACGTCGGCCGACTGATACTTGTCGGCCAGGATCTCAACGAGCTCGTCGTAGGACTTAGCGTACTCTGGGTCGCCCTCCTCGACGTCCACGCTTGCACCTCCCTTGACCTTCTCAATCTGGCCGCTGAAGCCATGAAGGGTCGGGAACTCGTAGAGCATGTTGATGGAAACATCAACACCGAACTCCTTGCGTGTCATCAGTAGGAGCTGCTGAGCCAGCAGACTGTGTCCGCCGAGGTCAAAGAAGCTTTGATCCTGTCGGATGGTCTTGGGGTTCAGACCACGCACGAGCTCTGCCCATTTCTGAGCAACGGCGCGTTCTGTCTCGCTCAGGGATTCCCAGTTCTTCAGGTCCTCCTCTGATGCCTCCTCTGTGCGTTCAGACACATCAGGGAAGGGCAGGTTGGGCTTGTCAACCTTTCCGTTCGGGTTCAGGGGAAGCTTGTTCAGCACAATATAGATAGTTGGCACGGCGTAGACCGGCAGGCGAGACTTGAGATGGTCTCGCACTTCGGTCTGCATTCGACGGTACTTCTTCAGGTAGACCCTCACTGTACCCATCTCGACACCCTCGTCCTCAACGTCCTCGTAGTTGAAAGAAGAGAGCCACTTCTGCCACTCCTTCGCCTCGGGGACGATGTAGCTCACAAGCGTGGGCTCCTCGTTTCGATCTCTACGCACCAGCGTCTTGCAGTCTCGAATCAACTGATGCTGGCTCAAGTTGCTGTCAATGTCGTTGAGCTCGATACGGAAACCTGTAGCATTCGAGTCAGCTGTCAAGAACCAAAGAAGCTTCATACTAATTCGGTGGGCAGTAGACCGCAAGGTAGCCATAGATTGTCTCAAAATCTGCAGCCCTTGGATTCTTTGTTTGACAGGCTATAATGGGGCATGTTGTTCTTAAGGGGGTAGAAATGGTGTACAAAAGCTGCTTACCGCGAATCTTGACCTGGTCATCAGCACGACCCGTGCACTCGACGTCTCCGGTCTCCAGGTATCGCCCAAGGTCACCAGTCCTGTAGAGCCTGTCCCGAGGGCCCTTGTAGTATTTGCGCCAAGGCTCGTCCTTGCTGTTCTTTGCGTCGAGCTCAACCCACTTCTGGTTGTCAACGAACCAGTTGTCGAGGAACTTCTCAGCATTCTTCTGCTCGTCTCCCAGGTAGCCCTCGGCCAGACCTGCAGCACGGCAGTAGATCTCGCCCACCTCGCCGACCTTGCACATCCTGGTCCTGTCCTCTCGGCTCACCACCAGGAGCTGGACGTTCTGCATGCCCTTTCCGGCAGGGACGGTATCCTTGAGCTGGTTCAGGTAGTCAGGGTCCTTGGCCGCGCTTGGGATCTCGTAGTAGCTGACTGCTCGCTGCGTCTCGGTCGTGCCGTACATGTTGATGATATTTGCGTTCACAGCAAGTCGCCTGAGAACTTTGCAGTCTCTTGTTGTTAGAACATCGCCGACAAAGAAGACATTCTGGAGGCTGGGGAACTCCGCTGAGGCACCGCCTACCAGAATCTGACCCATAGCTGGGGTCAGATGGCTGACTGTCGGCTTGTGCTCGCTCATCCACTCTGCAAGCTTCTCGTGCTGGATATCCTCCTTTGCTGGAACTAATAAAGTTGCGCCCAGAAAGAGAGGAGTGAAAATATCGCGCTGGATAGGGTCGTGTGCAATTCCAGAAAGCATGGTGAACCTGCTTTCAGACGATAGGTTGAAACGCTCAGCCATCCAGCCGTAATACCGTGTCAAACTGTAGTGCCGACCCAGCACACCCTTGGGCCGCCCTTCGCTCCCTGAGGTGAAAGACAGTGTGGGGTTCGAGTCTGGCCCGACCAGGACATCGGGTGGTGAGGAAGCCTTCTGCCTCGCGCTCTCAAACACATCCTTGCCATCGACCTCTCCTCCAAAGAGGAAGCCATCGTCACGGAGGCGGAGCTCGGGCACTTCGGCCTTGAGCTGGAGCGACTCGTCGATGTAGCTCTGGACCAGAGGGGCCAGGGGCCCGTTCTCGTCTGTTGCCCGTCCAATTCGGATCAGCGCTCGTGGTTGAGACACCTCAAGGTAAACCTATGGGGCTCTGTTCAGTCGCTTTGCTCAAGGAGTGCTCTAGAGGAGATTTGGCCAGCTCTGCAGGAGCTCTGCCGCCTCCCTGGGCCGTGACTCACCTGTTGACGGGCTGGAGGGTATGCCGGGTCCAGCACAGTCATGGTGGCACCAGATGCCTTGAAAAACTCGTTAGAAATAAGTTCTTTCAAATTCAAGTGAGCATGCAGCAATTTACCAAAGTTCCCATGATGCACACGACCAGATCGACAGACCTGTGTGCCCAAATCATGACCACATCCCCATTCGTGACGCCCGCATCGTGCAGGTAGTGGGCGAGCGCATTGGACGCCTCGTAGATCTGACGGTAGGTGAAGACCCTCTCAGGGGTCGTAGACGTCTTGGTCTCGACGATGCATGTCCTGTCCGGGTGAGCCTCGGCGGAGGCCCTGAAGCGCTCGTGGATTGGGCCGACGAAGCCTGACCAGTCAAGGTCCGCTGTGGGATCGGGAAGCTGGGACGACATGGTGTGAATGCTCCTTGGACAAGCTTCCCTGTGTGATGGGTTCGGTCCAAGTGGAGTTGAGGAATTGAGAAAGACGTCCTGACAAAATTTGTTACGGCGTCGTCCCAGAGCCTATGACTAACCTGCATACCTGTGAGTCGCAGCAGATCTTGAAATTCTGACCCCTGTCAAGAATGATGCACCTCTTCCGACTGCGGAGGGGCAACGCGGTACAGCGGTACTTGCTTGTTGCGTGGGGGTTATCGCCTAGGTTTGATTGGTCAATTGACTGATAGTGCACCTGGCCCACCACGCTGCAGAATGGCAGGGGTGAGTGCTGCTATTCGTGACTTACACCTCGAAACGTAGGTATATATATGGCTTGGCTTCATCTTTTGGTGTCGGACTGGGAGCTCAACTGGTCCGAATACCTGGTAATGCTGAACCTTTCAATCACCATATTTCAAAGTCACATGCAAATCCAGAAGTATAAAATGGGCCGGCTCACAACGACGAAACCACAAGGTGGCATAACCCCCATTGCCGAACGCCCTGCCACGTAAGTAGCGAGGTCTGAATGAAAGATGATTTTGAGCATTCTACAAGTCACTCGAAAAGGAGACGAGCAGTTACTTAGGCCGAAACTCCACTACAATTTAGTATACCGTAGAAAGTCTAACATTATGATAGCGTCAGACTAGGTGGAGCTCGTCTCTCTCGTGATGGCTTCTTCCACAAGCTTGACCACTACTACGAATCTAGCCATGTTGGCTGAAGAATTAGTAATTGATTATTCCTGACAAATTTCCTTACGATTTCAAGTTGCTGTAACGTTGCATCCAGTACTTACAATGGCTAACAGTCACAGCTGAGGCCTGAAACTTGTAACCGGTGGCTTCTTAGGGAACATTGATTTGTAGAACATTAAGAAGTCATTATCCAAAGGTTTCATGGATAGTGGGGTGTGATTATCTATCAAAACATATCATCTTTCATAGTATAAGATTACCGGACCTATCGTGAGTCCACCTCCAGAGAGGGACTTGAAAAGTAAGCGTCTTAGTTCCTCGAGTAGGAGGTGGCCATGGCCGAGTTGAAGACTCAGCAAAAGGCTAGAAGATTTTAAGTGCAGAGCTTTAAGAACATTTCTGGATTTGATTTGGAACTATGTCAAGTAGATAAAATCTGTAATATTTGTTTGAACTTTGTTCTTTCCATTTTCTAAGAGGTCTTTCAGTGGGATATTGAACAAGCAGTTTCACCATTTGTCGTGAGTGCTAGAGCATCCGAGAATGGATACTTCCACATTACATGCTTTTTAAGATTATGAAAGTGACACAACCACCTTAAAAAAGTATTTATTATGAGATCGGATATTCACAGGGCAAAAAATGGATGGTACAGGGTAATATGTACCCCCTATACACCAACGTTTTTTTATACCACCTATTTATTATACAAAACAATAATATATAGTTATTAACTATACATATCTATCACTATATATATACTACTATTATTACTTCTACTTACTACCATCATTTCTTCTCCTCTAGTATTTTACTTCTTTCCTTATCTACTAGGATATTCCTTAACTAATTTAAGTATTTAAATCTCCTCCTAGGTCTCCTTCTTATTACTAATAAGGTTATCTACAATTAGGTCTACCTATAATAGCTAGTTAACTATCTTATAAGTATTTATATAGTACTTCTTAGCTACTAGCTTAGGTGTTATAATTATTATTAGTAAGGTTATAATTATAGAATATTACTTTAAAAGTTAATAAGTAGCTAACTTTATAAGCTCTACCTCTAACTACTTATTTTATTAGATTACTTCTTATTAGTTCTTCCTACTATAAGAGTCCTTCTAATTAAGGAACTAAAGGGTCTTATTATTCTATTTAAATACTAAATTAATTTATTATATAAAAGTTATAATTACCCTCATTTTATTACTTACCCTACTACCTAGACTAATAGTTATTAAAATTATCTTCTTATCTAATATAGCTTACCTATAATTAGTAAAAATTCCTTCTTCTTATATACTAAATATACTCTTATTATAAAGCTATCCTTTTATAATAGTAACCTTCTTAGATAAGAGGACTAGAAAGAGAGGATTTATAGTTAAGAGGTTATAATTAAGCTAGTAGAATTTAGGGATATCCTCCCTTATTAAAAGTAATTTTACCTTCTCTCTCTTTATAATTTAGGTTATATAAGGTAAGCTAAATTAAATATAAATAGGGTAATTATATATAATTAGTAAGTAGTTATTCTATAAGATCTTCTTTTAATTTATTAGAAGTATAAAATTCTTTACTAGTATAAAATACTTTAATACTACTTATACTACTTAAAGTAGAAGCTTACTAAGCTACTTTTACTTATTAAACTTCTCTAGTACTATTATCTTCTAATAGGCTTCCTTAGAATATAAGGTATAAGAATTATTACTAATTATCTTATTAGTAGCTTAGATTAAATAGAGAATATTCCCTATTTTATAATTAAGAAAGACTTTTAACTTATAGTATATAGCTTTTATAGAGGAGATTATATATATACTAAAGTTGAGGTTCTTATAAGTCTTATATATAGCCTATTTAGTAATAATCTTCTCTTCTTTATTAATATATTAGATTTAAAAATAGTTAATAATTACCTCCTAGTCTAAGAACTTCTCTTAAAGGTACTACCAAGCTATATTATAAATCTTATAATTAGTTAAGTACTTTATAAACTTTAATAAATTAAATAGAGCTTAGTAAGTATAGGGGATATTCTCTAAATTAGGGACCTTTATAGGTATTATAGCCTTATTTCTCCTTAGTATATTAAGTAATACTAAATCTAGACTCTCTTTCTTATCTACTTCCTCTTCCTTATTTACTTTCTCTTCCTTATCTTCTACTATTACTTATAACTTCTTCTACTTCTTCTTAATATATAGGGTAATATTTATATTAATATAGAAGATATATAGTTAGTAGTATACCTAGGGGAATTTATACCTTAAAGTATTAATTAGAGTAGTATTATAGTTAGTTATATAAATTATTAGGTTATTAGCTTAGTAATAGTAAAGGAGCTTATAAACTTATTTAAGAAGCTACTAAAAATTAGGTTTCTTCTTACTATTAATAATATCTTAGAATAGGGGTAAGTTCTTCCTTATATAGGTTATATAAGTACCTTAGAAGTATAATATCTTCTTATTATTTATTAAATATATATAATTTATAAATAAGTACTATATAAAGTAATTCTCTTAGATTTATACTATCTACTTATTTATATATTAAAAGATACTTATTATATTATTCTTCTTATTAGTAGTAAAGTAGTACTAATATCCCTTCTTCTTAAGTAGATCTAATAAGGCTTAGGTTAGGATATAAATACTTTACTCCTTCTTATATTAGTCTACTAACTAATTCTTTATTATATTAGGCCCTAATTATATATTTAAATAGTATTATTAGAGTACTTATTTAAGCTTCTTTAACTTAGTAACTAATAGGTTATATACTATTTAGGAGAGGAATTTATCTTAGAAAGTTATTAACTTTACCTAATTATATTAGGCTCCCCTAACTTCTTAAGGATTATAGGACTAATAATCTAGATAATTAATATAAAAGACCTATTTACTAAAAGTCTACTTTATATAGTAAGTAAGTACTAACTAAATATAGTTAACTTTAATTATAAAAGAGGAATAATATATTATAATAGTTGGGTATTTAATACTATAGTAATATTATAAATATATATAGTTAGCCTTAGAGTTCTCTTTTACTATTATATAACTAGCTTACTTTATAACCTTATCTAAATTAGCCTTAAGTTCCTTATAAATATTATATTTATTATAGAAAAATTTTAAGTAGTTAGGAGGTTAGAAAAATATTAAAAGTTAGTTATTTATAGTACTAATTTAGTTATTCTAGTTATAATAGTTTATTTATTATTATACCTTAAAGTAAATATAGTTGGGGACTTATACTATTACTATAATACTAGTAAATTTAATTCTAACAAATAAATATATATTTTTAATAATAATATAATTAATTGTGAGAAGATCTAGTTAATATTATATATAGTAGATAGTTAGTGAGGGAGTATTATTTAGTAGTAGAAGGGGGATTGGTAGGTCTGTAGGTTGGGGGTATAAAAAGCACTTAGTGTAGGTGGTGTGTGTGGGAAGTGAGGTTGAATAGGGTACTCTAATTGGTTGGCGGTACTTCTTGCCCTGTACCATCCGTTTTTTGCCCTGCGAATATCCGATCTCTTTGTTATTCAAATTCATAGCCACTTTGTAATACCATATGAGACACGGGTGCAGTGGAGTTTTGAAGGGGGGTAAAGGAGTCCGGAACTGAGCGCGGAAGATGAAGCGGAAGTCAACGGTACTCAGCGGTACTCAGCGGTCCCCAACGCTCGACGTGGCCCCGTCTTCGACAAGATGCTGTCTCCGAGTCTTAAGTCCGGACTCATTCACGGTAGATATCCACTGCCGTGGACACGGGGACAAGCTCGGGCGCTCGTCCCGGGCACATCGGGCAGCATAAACAGCCCGAAATCTACGGAGATGACAATATATGAACATCGTACCATCTGGCATAGTGCTCAACGGTAAGAAGCGCCACGAAGCCAGCCACGAAGGAAAACCCACGTTCACCGAGATTCAAGCGACACACCAGACCACACACCATGTCGCCAGAGCAACAACTCCCCGCGGGGTTCACCAACCGGGGCTACTGGCTCACCTCCTTCAGCAAGCCCGGCTCGGTGATCGACCTGCCCACCCCGCAGGCCGGGCCAGGCAGCGCCGTGGTGCAGGTGGCAGCGACGCTGATCCTGCCCTACGTGGCCAAGGTGCACCGCGGCGAGATCCCCCAGCTCAACCTCGCGCTGCCGATGGTGCCCAACGCCAACTGCGTGGGGCGCGTGCTCGCCGTGGGTCCCGATGCGGCGCGGGTCCGCGTGGGCGACTGGGTCTGGGTCGACGGCACGGTGCACGCGCGGGACGACAGCCTGGTAAAGATCGTGCAGGGCCACCACGGCGGCGAGGGCGAGGCGGGACGGGTGCTCATGCAGGGGGAGTGGCGGGACGGGAGCATGCAGAAGGTCATGAGGGCGCCGCTTGAGTCGGTCCACGTTATCAACAGGGAGTACCTGTTCGGGCGGGAGGGCCACGCGCCTGAGGAGCTGACGCCGATTATCCTGTACAACATTGCCGGGGGTGCGATATTCGAGACGGCAAAGGTGCAGGTGGGCGAGACGGTGGTCATCGGCCCCGCGACGGGCAGCTTTGGCGGCGCGGCCGTGGAGCTGGCGCTGTTGTCTGGGGCGAAGGTGATCATGCTCGGGCGGTCCGAGGCGACGCTCCGGACGATGAAGGAGAGGCTGGGCAGCCCCGAGAAGCTGGAGTATATCGCCATGAGCGGCGATGTGGCCAAGGACGCGGAGGCGATCAGGAAGTTGGCTCCCGGCGGGGTGGACGTGTTCAACGACTGGACCCCCGGGTGGTTCGAGAAGCCGCTATATCTCGACGCCGCGCTCAAGACGCTGAACCCGTGGGCCCGGATCGTGCTCAGCGGGGCGCCGTACGGCAAGCTCGAGCTCCCGTACAAGGAGGCCCTCCATTTCAACTGGCAGATCCTGGCCAGGTGGGCCAACACGAGGGAGACGCTCGTCAGGATCGTGAAGTTGATCAACGATGGTGTCCTGAAGATTGGAAAGTCGGGCGGGTCCGAGTTCAAGACTTTCGACTCGATAGAGGAGGTCGAGGATGCGAAAGAGCACGCCGAGAGTTCAAGCCGGTTCAAGTCTTACACTGTCTTGAAGCCGAACGGGGACTTCAGACCGTAGTCAGGCCCTACCGATATGTCCACATGAGGAATGTAGTCCACGTTACAGTAACAATATACAGGATTAAGTTCACGTCTGCCCAGTGACAATCTCCTGCAGCCCTACCTACCAAACAATGAGGTGTGTCTCAGTCCGGCCGATGAGCCGCCCGAACGAGACCATGTGCCGAGCCGATTGGCTGAATCCGTTCGCCGTCTTACACTCCTCAGCCGGCACTACTCAGTCGTAGTCTGTCACGCGCGCCACACCTGGTACGCGTGCTCATCATTCACTTGGGGCACCTTATCTTCAAAGAATCAGGCAGCAGAGTCCCGGATTCCGTGCCTTCGTCTCCCAAGATTCATCAGGTATCGATGGAAGCCATCCGCTGCAAAGGCTCAAGTCTCACTCACAACCGCCCGGTGATATGAGATCTGCTCGCCGAGCAGTCCGACGGCGAAAATGCGGTCGGTTCCGCTCATCATTTGTGCTTTGATTTCATCCTGCCAGGCAATATCGGTACCCTTCCAACACCATGGAATCCAACAAGTCCTCAGCAACGGCCCCAGCACCAGCGGGCACACAAACCGCCAAGCCCGCGGCTTCATCGCCCTGGGCGACAGCTACAGCGCCGGCATAGGCACCGGCACGGACGACAAGGAGATGCCCACAGAGGGCGACTGCCGGCACGGCGTGCACGCCTACCCGCAGCTAGTCCACCGGGACCTCAACAACGCCACGGGCCGCAACACCACCTTCCAGTGGCTCTCGTGCACCGGCGCCGTCACAACTGACATCCTCTCCGGGGGCGGGGATCCCACAATCAACGAAAAGGGACTGGGACAGCAGAGCAAGAAGGTGCTGGGCCAGGTGGACCTCCTCAATGCCTCCCTGCCCCTCGACTTCGCAACTTTGTCTGTCGGCGGGAATGATCTTGGTTTTTTTGACGTAATGAACGCGTGCATCTTCAGGTTCTACTCCTTCTACAGCGGGACCTGCGAGAAAGCCCTCGAGGCGGCCGACGCCGCCGTCAAGAGCAGCGTGTTCGAGCAGCGGCTGTCCGTCATCCTGCGCGAGGTGCTGGACGCCGTGTCGTGGGAGAAGCGGCCCCGATTTAGCATCTCGGTGACTGGGTACGCGCGGTTCTTCGATGCCGACACGCCCGGGTGTGACGAGATGTCCCTGGGCGTGTGGTATGGCGGGCCGAAACTGTCGCGGGATATACGGGGCCGCATGAACGCGCTCGTTGATGCTGCTAATGACAAGCTGCGGCGGACGGTGGAGGAGGCGGAGTCAAGGTTTAGTGGGTCGCGGCCGAGGGTTCTGTTTGTGGATTATGATGATCTCTTCGAGGGCCACCGCTTCTGCGAGGAGGGCGTGCTGGAGCCGGCTTATAATCGGACGGATAGCTGGTTCTTTCTTGTCGGGGGCCCGGATAATGCGAGAAACGAGACGACGTGGCCGAACGGGACGAATGGTGATCCCGAGTCGATGGGGTATTCGAGGGGTGAGAAGATTTTGTCGCCGCTGTCACCGCTGGTTGATCCCCATACCTGTCTTCCACAGGCCCAAGATCGGGGAGACTGGGGTGAGTTGGCGTTGTGCTACATGGCCATGGCGAAGCATCGCGACCCTTCACTGCGGCCGGCATACGATGGCATCACGCCGCAGAATGGGATGTGGTGGGTGCCAACCTACTACGGCAAGACGTTCCACCCGCGGACCCTCGGACACGAAGCCATCAGGGACAGGATATACCAGGCGTGGGAGCACCACGGCCTGTGACGGACAGGCCATGATACCCGAGCACCACCGGACTTGAAGAATACTGTCTTGGGTGTTCTTGCTATACTGTATGCTATGATGTTATACACATCCCCCACTAGATGAAGAGCATAGTACTACCTAACCACCATTTTGTCCCGATCTGCACCTGGTGAAAGCAGAACGCCCGCCCATATAAAATTTGATGACTATGCAATGCCTTGATAATAAGCAAACATCGTACACGCCCCCGTCCTAGGTCAGCATCTCTACTCAGCCATGCCAAACACCTCTCCGATAGAGAGCGTGTTGCTCCTCACACCCGTCAGTGTGATCAGGATCCCTACGAGGTCCACGATCAGCAGCACCATCGCCGCCATCATGAACCGCGGGTTGAACACGCGGTACAGCATGAGGTGTCTCCTCAGCCAGCCCGCCCACGCCATCGTGGCCAGCGACTCGACGGCGTAGTATGCGATGAAGATGCCCAAGGCGCGGCTGACGCTCTCCAGCACGCCCTTGCGCTTAGGCCCCGTCTTCCACAGCACGACCAGCGGTACCGACGCTGCCGCTAGGATCTGCCCTGCGTACGTGTTCAGGATGACCAGCAGCGGCGTCCACGGGTACCGGATCGAGAAGAGCGGGATGAAGGCCGCGTCCCACTGGATGCTGCTGAGGACGGCCTGGTGGCCCGTCTTGAAGAAGTGGAAGTTGCCCAGCAGGCCCAGCATGACCGGGCCAATGGTCTCGCCCGTGAGCTCGTTCAGGTCCAGGATCTCCATCAGCGACAGGACCTGCCACATCATGATCCCAATAGCACCCCCGCCCATCGGCTTCGACAGTATGATACAGGCAGTCATGATGTTGAGCGGCAGGAAAAGATATCGGGCACCGTTGGCGTTGGCGTAGCCGAGGACGGCGATCTGGGCGCGCTTGGCGTTGGTGGAAGTCGTGAGGATGGAGATGCAAGGTGGCGCCCAGATGAATGCGGTCGTGCCCGCAACAACGGCGATAGCAAGAGCCAGCTGTGCGGTGTAAACACTGAATATCTTGAGCGTGCCTTCGGAAAGGCCAGTAGCCCAGTTCTCGTTGTCGGCCGTGTCCATGGTCCAGTAGGCAGCAGACAGGAAGAGCGCGGCGCGAAGGGCGTAGCTGATCCATGTTGGCGCCAGGCCGTGGTAGGAGCGAGTAGGCATGTAGAAAGCCTTGATGATAGAGGGCAGAATGGCAAAGACTGAGAAAGGGATGGCCAAGTGCCAGGTTGCCGCTGTGGAAGAAGCTGAGGACGCATAGTAGGTCGTCATGCAGTAAGGATACTGCTCGTCCCGACAGAGTTTCGAGAAGGACACGGCCCGGCCAAGCAGGACGAAGAGGATAGAGTGGTAGACGGCAAAGTATCGGTCTGTCAGCTTCTCAATGTTCAGAGACGCAAGCGCACTCGCAAGACCAAATGTGCTGGTGAAGAAGAGAAGAATACTGTCTTCCCAGATGGTGTAGGAGTTTGACGCAAAGCCGATGGACTGGCTGATGGTGAACACGGCAGCCATCCAGCCCCAGAAGCTCGATGGGATAGGCAACACAAAGGAATTCCGGAGGAGAGCGCCAATGACTAGGATGGTACTCGCAACACCAGCTCCCGCAGCAGCGAGCCGGTAGTCAGGTGCGTTGGTGACCGCAGCATATGCAGCTCCAATTACGGCTCCCGGTACCGCGCCAGCCACGGCAGCCAGTGTCACAGTCTTCTGCTGAGTCTGATCCGAAGTAGTCTCCGAGTCAGCCCCAATGCCCTCGGCCTCCAGCTTCCTCTCAGCAATGTCAAGCTCGATGTTGTCCAAAGCGGCGAAGAGGTCATCTTCGTCCTTGGTGACGTAGAGAACCAGGGCGACCAGGCCGAGCCCAGTGATGACAAGGCCAATCAACATGCTTGGCACATCGAATCTAGCCCATAGGCTCTTGCATATCCTCAGCGTCTCTGCCTGGTAGTCCATGAATGCGGCATACACAAGCTCGCGAGACTTGCCCTTAGTGTCTTCCTTGAGGACTTTCTCGGCGTTACTGAAGAGGGCTGCCGGCGCTGCAGCCTCAGCTGTCTGTTCGAGGCCACGCGCGGCAAAGTACGACGCTTGGTACCGATTGATACCTGCAGCAGTCACACGAGAGGCAGATGCGAGGCTGTTCCAAGCGTCCCCTTTCTTGCCCGCGAATGCCTCTTCAATGGGTGCACCGAGGTTGTTATAGGGAATAGGAATACCCAGAAGGAGAGCAAGGGTCGGAACAAGGTCGATCTGGTTGACAGGTCGTACCTTGGCCGTGGCAGGCGGGGCGACAAACTCAGGCTTCGTCCTCCCGAAAACAGCCTTCTTCGAGTACATCCAGAGCGCAGCTTCGACTTCGTCGTCGCTCTCTCCCCCGTGGTCGCCCTTGGGGTCCATGCCGTGGTCACCCATGACGACCAACAAAGTGTCGTCGTCAATGGTTTCAACGAGGTTCCTGACAAATTCATCCATCTGGCGCAGCTTCGCTGTCATGGCAGCGTGAGCGGGTCCGTAGCGATGGCCGGCATGGTCGACCCCCAGCAGGTGTCCGATGAGCAGATCCCATTCTCCCTTCCTGTCCGCCTGCAGCAGTGGGAATATGTGTTCAAGAACTCCATTGTCGACCGAATGCAGATCCCAGACGTTGAAGCTGTCGTACGACCTGCTGATATTGGGCTGGAAGTATTCCGGGAACAGGGCATCCCAGGTGTCATCTCCCAGGTGCACAATCTTCTTCCCAACATCCCGAAGCTGGATCAGCAGGTTGTCCTCCTCGATGGCAGTGCCTGCGAAGTTGCTTCCCATCTCCATGAATGTAGGTAGTGTCCCGGTTGTAAGCCCCTTGAGCCTCTGTAGCGTCGTCGTCGGAGGGTCGGCGATGAAAGGCCTTAGGAAAGCGTTGTTGGGCGACTTGACAGCGGTCTCGTACAGGAAGGGAAAGGCATTGTGGAACTCGGCGTCGTCTTCTATCGGCACCGTGAAGTCGTACCGCAACGCATCGATCAGGACAACGACTGCCTTATCGAACGTCTTGGGGTGCCAACACCCGCCGTCCACCGTGCCCCGTCCCTTCCAGTCCGACAGAATGCTCAGGTCCTTCCCATCTGTGCCATCTACGGGGTTGACATCGCAGCTTGACTTCTCGTCCAGGACCAGTCTGGTCAACAGGAAACCGGAGGTGAAGTATGCGATGCCTATTACATGTATACAGAGCATCCAGACCCAGAAGCCCAGCGTCCATCCCCATCGGCGCTCGTAGGCGGATTTTCGGCGGGCCTCGAGGGCCTCACGCTGCCTCTGCAGGATGCTTGCTTTCTTTTGTTCCTCGCGCGGGTCCTCCTGCTTGCTGTCGGCCTCTGCGACCTGCTGGCGGCGCTTGGCTGCTGCGAATTGGGCGGCGATGGCCTTGTAGTCGCCAGGAGGGCCCGACGACGGGCCACTGTCTCGAGGGTTCGGCGGAGGCATTGTGCCGTGTCGAGGGAGTCGGGGTGGTGGCTGGAGTGGAGATGCTGTTTGGTAGGATGAAAAGATTAGGAAAACATGGTTGGAATTGAAATAAATCGCTCAATAAGAGGTCAGGACTGGGAAAATGACACTCTGCGTCGAGGTCCAGATTACCACTTTCCACCCAAGATTTTGGAGCTCCCGAGATCCCCTTGAGCTCAAGTGCTTGTCTGTCACAGCAGCTCTAGGGGCCCACTTGGCTGCAGCTCCTCCCCACGTTTCAACCCACGGCAGGCACATTTGCTGCTGCACTGAATTGCATGTGGGGTTAACCCTGCTTCCTCACCGGAGGCTTCCGGGCGGGCTAACGACTTCATCTTCCTCAAAGACAATTTCCCAACATTGATATGCTTCATTTTGCCGTTTCCGCTGTACCTCAGACTCTACACTTCTTTGCGCTCTATTTCGGTGATCATGCTCTCGAACTCTGGTGCTCAGCCTTCCGGCTCGCTGCTCGCAGCAAAGCCATTCTAGACGACATCGAAGACAATAGGACCTGGTAGGCCTTTGCTCATGGCCGCTTTGGTAGCATTCAACATGATCTGCGATACTGGATCAAAGTGGCTCGCAGGAAAAGGAAAAGGCTTCCCGTGGCAGTGGCTTCCAGGGCCAACAAATCTCGCCTTGATGTGCAGACAATCAACCTCAGCCATGCTAGCGCCTAAATATCGTAGGCAGCGCTCCTCTATACCAGCAGCTTGGGAAATACGCTGCTGCTCTCCGATCTCTGCTTCTTCTGAACAAATCGGCCTTAGATGGATCGTTGGCACAGATCCGCGCCTTTGCGAGAGCAGCAGTGGCACGACCCAGTCTCCCACCTGGGAAGTCGGCGGTCCAAGCGCCCAGTAGGAGCGTGTGCTTGCTTGAACCCTTATTATGGACAGATGGCGCAGGCTGATGCTGATGTGTTGAAACTCCGGCTTGTTGGATGCAACCAAGGCTTGAGGGTTGTCTCTGTGGGCATGCAGTTCCTCAAGGAGCTGCTTCATATGGGACTCCAGACTTGGTTTGGGCCTCCAAGTTCTCGTCTTCAGACATATGACCTCGTCAGCTTCTTGGTCTCTCTTGACAAGTATTTGGGCTAGAAGGGCAAGTAGGGAATTCTCGTGGGGGTCATAATTATTGACTGATTCGCGCGAGAGGACTGTCGGTATCTCCAAGGCTTCAACCAGCTGGTGCCAGAACTCTGGTCCTGTGGAACAAGTAATGACCAGGTCCGCCTTCCCACACTCCTGAAAGAATACCCGAGTGTTATATTTGAGCCGCAGTATCTGCCCGATGACCTCGGTCTTCATACAGGCTGGGCCGTTCATTTTGAGCGAATGAAACAAGTTGGCCCGGTCCTTCTTGGCCGAGTCCGAGAGCTCAGAGTCAGAGGCCGGCCACAGCATCTGATACAACTCTTCGTTGATCCGCTTAAAGTTGGTGCTCCTAGGTATTTCGCAAGAGTAAAGCCTCGGCTCACCCGGGCCATATGGGACTGAGCTCTTCCGCCGCGTTGACCAGTTTGGAATCCAAGACGGGCAGTCAAGGCTTCTTTGCGTCTCGACTGGCCCAAAGTGGTACAGGTGCAGCAGCACGGCGTTGGCCGAGGCAGGGTCTTCTGTGGGGTCGAATGCGGGTAACTTGTTGAAGAAGTAGGACGCCACATCCATGTAGATCTCTTTCCAATTCCTCGAGCTATACTGCAGTGACGGCTTCATACCGTCAGTCACCAGGGCATAGACTGCTGCTATCCTGTCTCGTGGATCACTACACGCAGAGTCTTGAAATTCCCACTGCGGTAGTCGGTATTAGCCATCAAGTCACAGCGACTGTCACAAAAGCGTTCCAATCGAGTGCCCAGATAGTCTACAGTCTGGCAGATATATATCTGTGAAGTCGACTGGCCTCGGAGGCGACGTACCAGGAGGTAAAGCAGCCCTTTCTTTCCGAAATGACGGGGTCCGATGCTTCTCACCAGCATACGTGCACCGTAGCCCACCGACTCAAGACCCCCAGCGCTGTCTAATTTTCCGAGGGTAGACTTTAGCTGCGACAGGAAGCTAGTAGGCCTATGGATTCTTGCTTCAAAGCTCACTATCTCATGACCTTCAGCGCCGTCTATTTTTCCCAGGGCAGATATTACCCGGGATAAGCTGAGCTTATGGATTCCACAATGGAAGGCCGCATCGTGTGAGAACACTGCCTCCTGGATGACCCAGCGCCTAGTGAACCAGGGCCTGTTGAAAAGCTCGGCAAGGCAGTTTAACTCCTCATTTGTGACCTTGTGCTGGTCGTCACGTCCAATGTTGCGAATGATACTGAAGGCTTCTCGGGCCTCGTCGACGTCATTGTCGCCCAGCCAGATGCGGACCCGTTTTGCGTCGTCGTAAATCCGGCCCATCAGGGGAATCTGTTGAGTCTTCTCGATCTCATCCTTCTGGTTTAGACAAATGGCGTCGATCCAGAACAGTCTCGCCTTATGGGGAGCGCGAAAATGACGGAGAAGTGAGTCGACGTTTGCTGTGATCTTAAGGTAGGTCCAGAACTGAGCATCGGACCGGACAAGCAGCTGGTGGGAGAGCTCGCAGCCGCCCCATGTGTACGAGACAGCTGAGTACTCGCAACCACTCACGCTGCGCGATTGTGAATCCCGCTGGTGCTGGATGATGGAGCAGTAGAGGGGTGAGTCGAAGTGGTCTGCGGGCTCCACGACCAGGACGCGCACCGCGTCTTCTGCGATCAGCGGCTCATATCGGTACTCGTCATGGAGAAGGGGCACGCCCGAACCTGGAACGTCTTGCTCCAGCTCCATGATCTCGAGACCCGAGCCTGGTGGAATCTATCCCTGAATGGCGAATTATGCCACTGGGGCCTTTTCGAAGCCGGGTGAGGACATGTGCTGAGTTCTGCTGCCTCGCATACCCACTCATGCATGCAGAGCAACCAACTGCAGTGGGTGGGGCTGCGACGGCCCTTCGCAATTCAACCTTTCTTGGACAGCATTATCGATGTTGTACGTTATTGCTGCTCACGTAGCGCAAGACTCTTCGACGAAGCCTATCAACTGCACTGCTATCATCTCCAAGTCACGTATCCCACACTCAGACATTCCTCACGAAAGTAGCCAACGAATTCCACAAGCGCGCGCTTAAGGCAGGCGCGAAGCAGGCATTTATTAGCGAACCAACACCCACAGCCATGCAGCAAATAAAAACCTCCAGTCGCTGGGAGCCGAAACAAGACTTGCGCCCCTCTGACTTGCATGAGTGCCCCCACCAAACGGAGAACGGATTATACAGCTGACCAATAACCGGCAGCTTTTCCCATCGTCCGCAGATCTCAAAAGCACCAACGCTCGGTCACGTCGACTGGAAACTGTGCACACTGCAATCACGGACGCCTAGATTTCTGCTTGAGCAGGTCGTCGTCAATCAATCAACCAAGCCAGCCGTGAAGTCAGTCATCCCTGTACGACCGACATTTCAGCCAGCCTCCCTCGTCAGCCATGCGACTTATCCATACCGATACTCTAGAACTCGTGGAGTTCTGGGGCAGCGATGTACCCAAATATGCGATTTTATCGCACACCTGGGGGCGTGAAGAAGTGACTTTCAAGGACTGGAAGAGGCTGGAAGCTGCCAAGAAGAAAGAAGGCTTTTCCAAGATCGAAATGGCGTGCAGACAAGCTCGAGATGATGATCTCCGGTACCTCTGGGTCGATACAAACTGCATAGATAAGAGGAGCTCTGCTGAATTGAGCGAGGCTATCAACTCTATGTTCAGCTGGTACCAAAAAGCCGATGTATGCTATGCCTACTTGGCTGATGTGGACCTCTTATCATCGGCGGCCACCCAGGATTATTGGGGCCATTTTCGCAGCAGTAGATGGTTTACTCGTGGTTGGACACTTCAAGAGCTCTTGGCTCCCCTTAAAATGGTATTCTATGCGAAAGACTGGTCAAAGATAGACCGACGCCACAATCTGGCGGGCGCAATCTCCGCGGCCACTGATATACCTACGGACTATCTCTCAGATCGTCCGGCCGCGGTGTCTCAGGCCAGCGTGGCTCAAAGAATGTCATGGCTCTCTTGCAGGGAAACGACAAGGATTGAAGACATGGCGTATTGCATGCTGGGTATTTTTGATATCAATATGCCTTTGCTCTATGGGGAAGGTTCCAAGGCATTTGCTCGGCTCCAAGAGGAAATTATTCGTACCTCGACTGATCACACGATATTTTGTTGGACCTGGACTGAGAAAGTGCCATTAGGATGGACCAGTCTACTGGCCCCCTTCCCACACGCTTTCAAGGATTCCGGGAGATTCATCCGCTCTCGGCATAATGTGTCCGATTTGCAGGCTTTCACCATGACCAACGCGGGGCTGTCAATTCGTCTTCCAGTCATTCAAGCCTACTCCTACCTATTTGGAGTCTTGAATGCGACCCATTTAATAGATGACATGAGGGGCTCTTACAAAAGATTCGCCTGCGTGCCCATTACAAGATCTCAGTATGAAGAAGGTCACCCTGGAACGAGACAAGTCATGCGGAGGATCACGTTTCCTCCGATCCCGCTGCTCATGCCACCTTCTTGGGCAGTGGGCAGATCATCGCTGTACATTCAGTCCTACCATCCGGGTCCTGACATATACGCCTTGTTCAACGAACGGAATCCGAGGCAATCCGGGCGGTCATTTCTGCTCCTCTTCGGTGCAGCTCATTCGATATCTGGACCCGGACGCCTTATTCAGGAGACTCGTGACTGGACATCCTTCAGCAGCGTCCTTGACTTGGAAAACGACCAGAAGTCTGTCGGCATCGTAGTTTTTCCATGGGAAAAGTTTGATCGGGACAGGGGTTCAATAACGCTTGCTAAAGGCTCTGAGACCGACGGGGCCTTGATAAGAGTGGACAGTTCTGAAAGTTCCTCTCTGATCTTTCTCGGAGCAAATTCCAGGCCCAGCTATACAGGACCTCGAAGTTTTGGAAAAATCATCGCTCACAAGTCGAGCTTTGCAAGTGACCTAGGGCCCATTCTCCTGAATCTCATACAGGACCTATCGACCCAAGAGACACTGATCGGGGTAACAGCCGCTACTCAAACCGAACCAAGCACTGAAAGTGAAGTTGGGCTTAGCCTTGCGGATGAGATATTGTTTGATAATGGCTTCATTTCTCCAGTTTTTATTACGTATCCAGAGAGGAGCTCGGATGAGGACGAGGACTCAGATGGCGAAAGACAAGAAGAAGGCATCATAACGCCCAAGGATCACAAATGTTCGTGCTCGAGAGACAATGATTGGTTCAGGTAGTTATGAGGTCTCCCTCTGTGGAAATGAATAACAGTGTGTTCTGCCACAGCATTCTGAAGATCTATACACTCTACAGCCAATTAATAGGAAAGAGTGCCCTCCTCCTAAAATGGTAAAGACAGTATGTATTTGGCTCACGAACATTTGGAACCTTGTGCATCGTATCCCCGGTCAGAAGCTTCTACAGCAACGGGGGCGGGGGCAGGGAACTTAGGACAGATATATCAGCTCTATGGATTTGTATGAAAATTTTGTTGATAATGTCATGGATCAGACCGACCATGGCTGGGTCACAACCTCGTTTCGTATGTGCGGGCCCAAACACACCGATTGCTGATGTGTTAAGTCTCAGCTGTTGGCCCGAGATAGTCTGCATTTCACAAATATGACACTGAAATTATACAATCT
The DNA here is from genome assembly GCA_023522825.1 of Diaporthe ampelina. Taxonomy (NCBI): domain Eukaryota; kingdom Fungi; phylum Ascomycota; class Sordariomycetes; order Diaporthales; family Diaporthaceae; genus Diaporthe; species Diaporthe ampelina. The sequence continues at coordinate 189,319 of JAMFTM010000033.1, forward strand.
GTACCGGTTTACATGGCAAAGCCGGCCCAAGTAACCCCGAAACAATGCCATGATGATACACCTCTCCCACCAGAACACAGGCTGCTAAATGAGGAGCGTCAGCAGAGTCATCAGTACCGCCGTCCTGCACACCAGCCTCCCTGACAGCCATAGGCGTCCGAACCCCGGGAAATACACAGACCGCATCCCCGGACCTCGCGCCCGGGGCCGCAAGCCCAAGGTGCCCGCGGGCTGACACAAAGACCCGCCGGCCCCGGGTCGCACGCTCGCAGTGGTAGGCGAACCGGGAGACCTCCTCCCTCTCCGCTCTCCCGAGACGCAAGGATTCGAGCAAACCCGCCTCGGCACTCGCACGGCGCTCCGTGAGCCAGTTCTCGAAACCTCGCTCCGTCGGAAGGCCCCCACCCACGCGCTGCTCATGCTGCTTTTGTGACACTGCGGGCCCGCTTGCGGTCAGCGTCCTCCAGAGGGCAGTCCACTGGGCCGCTTTGGCCTTGTTGGCTTGTGGCTGCTTGCCGGTGCTGGTGAGGCTGCCAAGTCCCGCCATTTCCAGGACCTCTTCCATCCAGTCCACCGAGTCTTGCACGTAGCGCAGCCGTCCTCCACTCCCAAGTGGCAGGCGTTCGGAGCTCACTTTTGATATAGTGTCAACTACGCACCCGGTGATGGAAAGAACCGTAGGCAGATTTGAGTCGTATGATATTACGGGCCTTGTCTCCTGGTCCGTCGCTTGGTAGTTGCCAGCGGCTGCAATCTCCGCTAGACTCGTACCTGCTGCTACAGAAGTCCAGTCGGGCACCCATGAGGGAAGATTCAAAGATCGCCGATGACCGAGACCTGCCACAGAAAGGATAATGGGCTCGGCATCCCTCAGAATAATGTGACTTGCAACTTGGGTATACAAGTCCTCAACCGAGACCCTGTAGTTGGGCCGGAGATCGTGGTCAACCTGGTCAGCGGGTAGTGCCACTGGAGGAGCACGCATTAGCTTCTGTACTTCTCGAGGCGATGGGTACTTCACTTACAACCCAGGAGAGCAAATATCCTGTCACGAGGATCAGTGGTCTCAAAATTACGAAAGCGGAGGAGAAGCTGCTGCAAGATCGCCGGGTCCTTTGTATCACGCTGGAGGTCTCGAGCAGCCATGATGCTGCCCGGATTCCGGAACGGAGCCTGGAAATAACCCAGCCGATCCGTTTCTATGCAATGCTTCTCTATCACCCGGAATAAGATGCAGTTGTTGTCCGCGATCCATTCACAGAGCTTGCAGAGCTCATCCCACCTGACAGCGTGGCGGCCACACACCACCATCACATCCCGGGCCAGCGCGACCTCCTGGACGATCCAGCGCCTGGTGAACCACGGCCTGCAGAGCAGCTGCGCGACATCCGCCCAGGAAGCCGGTGGTATACCTGCCCCGAGCGACCTCTTCTCAAAATCCTCGACGTGCAGGGCCGGGAGGACAGCGCCAATGGCCTGCATGAAGCCCCGAGTCAACTGGAGCATGTCCATCGCGCGAGTCGATGCATGGTCTGCTTTTCCAAGGAAGACTATGACCTGCTGTGCCTGTCTGTAGATGTCCCCCATGATTTCGACCTGGCTGGCCTTTTCGTCGGGGTCCTCCTGGTCGATGCAGACAGCGTCGATCCACAGGTACAGCGTGTCCCCCGAGGGCACAAGGGTGCTGACTATATCGAGGACCACCTGGCTGTACGCGAGTGATGTCTCGACGCCATTTGAGCTGACAAAGTGGCCGACTGCCGACGGCTCACCCCACGCGTAGGAAATGGCGACGTATGTTGGGTTGTCCTCCAGGGAGGCGTGCACTAGTTGTCCGACAAACCTCGTCTCTTCGGAAGCAGACTGCGCAAGGCGGCTGACCCTCAGGAGACGGACCTCCTTTCTCTCCTTCTCTAATGGGACATAGACCGGAGCCTCGTCCGAGACCAGGTTTTGCAGCTCGTCAACACAGTACGATGCACGATCCCCGGCAAGGAGACCCCATAGCTGTTGCTCTACCTGGAACACGTCAGCCGAGGTCTTCGGCCTCTGGGGATGCCAGAACCAGCGTGGCATGTTATGCGATTCTCCAGAGCTGCGATGTGAGGATCGGCCCAAATCGTCTTGTGCTTGGAGGTTGTAGTGACTAGAATTTGGTAGGGACCGAGTAACCGGATTCTCGTTGTGAAACAAAAAGGATTGTTAAGAGCGCTGACCAGTATATGTATGATTACCGGCCAGGAGGCGCAGCACGGTCCATCCTTCTGGCCAGGCATCGACCGCAAAGGCTGAACATCAGAAGGGGCGTAAGCAGTCCCTTAGGGATGAGTTATCTGGTTAAGAGATTGACAAGTCCCGATGGGCGGCTACTAAGACGCCATCCTGGAAGTGCTGTCGACTCATGGAAAAGCCGCGCGAGCAAATTTTAGATGTACTCATTTCTATTTTCTTGCTTTTCTTTTCATTTGTATATGCCTTGATAAACCAGCTGCTGGAACACCCTTCAGACAGGGTTGGCCTGGGTCCAGTAGACGCGCCCATCTGCGCCCTGGACCGCGTAATTCTGCCCAACGTGGGGGCTGCTACCACCTCCGACCGGCGAGACTTGCCCATAAAACTGCTGGTACTCTTGGCCCGAGATCCTGGACGTGTCCCAGAGATACTGGACCTTCGGGGGGCGCTCGACGTCGACGGGAGTATCGAGACGGATGTAGTTCTGGTCCGGCGGTGGGTAGGCCTCAGAATTGTATTGCTCCATCGCCACCGCCTGGGGCAGAGCCTCCTCAGCGCTCCCCGACGACACACCGGTCTGCCGCTCCTTGGACTGTCTGCTTGAGAACCGCGACCTCGAGGCGGCCCGGCCGCGCCTGTGTGACTGCCACCAGCTCCGCAACTTCGAGTTTGAAAAGTTGGACAGGCGGAGAAAGCCTGTTACGCGGCTGATGATGGTCCAGCAGACCGGGAGGCTGGCGCAGAGGATCCCTATCGAGGCTGTGGTGGTTTTACAATCGAGTCAGTGCCGGTCTTATCCGGGGAAGGTTGGACGAAGTGACTCCATACCATGAACCGAGGCCCAGACTTCGGTCAGGTCCCAGTGAGGGCTTCGGGCGCCTGGGTGATTATTCCACCCTTGGACTGCTTTCACGATACCTGTGATGATAACGCTGAGAAAACGGCAATTTAGCCAATGGTTAGTGAAAAGTCTGTGTGACTGCTTGGTGACCTTTGAACGGGTGCAAACTCACAGCCCTCCCAGCAGGAAGATAGAAGTCACTCCGACCTTCTTCTGAAACGAAAGCTGAAGTTTCATGATATGCCGCACAGGCAGAGCGAGGATACAAACATCGAGTATCTCCTCGATAATGCCCGTGGCCAGCCAAAAGATATTATAATTGATGCAGTGCTCGGCGGGGCTGAGGCTGTTGAGCCAGCTCCAGTAGATGGGCCAGCAATTGAAGAGAGTCCCGAAGGTGCCCGTGGCCCAGAAGGCGGCGTTGACGGCGCCCAGGACCCAGACCTGGGTGCGGAAGTTTGTGCTGACGGAGAAGATGCGAGTGTACATTAGAAGCAGTGAGGCCTTGGCGGCAGCAACAACAGTGAAGTACAGCACGTCGGCGATAAAGGCCATCTTGAGGTCCAGCTGGTTGGCCGGCGTGTAGACGTAGTCCGGGTCGTTCGCAGAGAGCAGCCACGCCGCGTCCGGGTCGACAAGCGAGGCTGCGGCACATGTTGGCGTCAGCGGATCCTTCAAAACTGCACAATCAAGGGTAGAGGAGAGAGATGTATTTACAGGCCAGGACGAAGACGCCCGCCGCCACAGCGGACAACACGGCGGCGAGGGCCAACCAGTCATCCCACCAGAGGCCGGACCTCTTGTGGATGCGGGTGTAGAACCTCAGAGCAGTTGCAACCACGGCGAGGACGATGGCAATAGCACTGACGATCGTCGTAGTCATAGACGATGCCTCCGCCGAGGCCTTGTCTTCCTCACTCTCGGCCATGGCGGCGACGCAGACAGGCTGCTTTACCTGGAGTGCCCAAGTTTTCGTGCCCAAACATTCCAGACTCGAGTACTGGAGCTGGAGATAATGGCGCGGGGGAGAGAAAGGAAGGGTGTTCAGCGGTAAACATCTCTCGAAGAAACGGCCCCCATCAGGACTGACAGAGCGGGTGTCTATCTAGACTAGCATATCTCAAGGCATCCTGTCTTCCTCCATGCAGGCTCGCTTAACTCGTGGGATAACCGGGACATGTAGTCGGCTGAATCGCGGATACCCAAATTTGGTACTTCTGTTGCTGCCTGGCTGATTGACCCATGAAGTTGCTCCATCCATCAGCCCTATCAGCCCACCTGACCCTCGGTAGTACTTCCAGACGCAGCAGCCATGGTGGGCAGTGCTGGTTGTGAGCACACCTTTACAGGCCCGAGAAACCAATAGTCAGAGGCCTGAAAGCTGCAGAGTGGGATCGTAACACGATATGATTGCCCAGAAGAGCTTGGTTCGCGCCGAGAAAGGCTTGTTGCTTACTGCATGAGGACGGGCCGTTGTGGTTGGCTTGCTCGGTTCAAGTTGTGGATCTGACGGAGTAGAAACGGGACGCTCCGCATCCTGCTGTCGATTGCTTGCCTCTTAGGGAGTGAGACCCATGAATCTAGCCCCCACCCCTACCTGCCCCGTTTTCAAGTACCGTCTCTGACCCATAATAGCTCCGGCGACACAAAGAAGAGCAGGGGCGTTTCCGAGTCCCAAAAGTTCTTCAAGGTCAGTCACAGTTATAATGAGGGTATTAAGGTCCTAGCCTTTGAATATTGCCGATACTTTAGTATAAAAACTAGTTAATAAATATTATTCCTTGTGAGTTAGACACTTCTGATATACATCTACCCAATTGATTCAACTCCTAAGCAGCCTACTTAATTTCTCCCTCCCAGAGAAGGAGCAATGTGAGGAGCTTTTGGGCGGGTCTTTCTTAGAGGAAAGTCTTCCATGTAGAGAGGGTCTTGTAGAAGCACTACCTGGGTAGTCTTGAAGGGAGAGACCGTTAGACGTTTTGTGTCACCAGACCTACAAGGGAAGTGGAACGTTTTCCTCCCGAAGGCGGCATTTTCCCACCTGAGGGATAAATTAATGACTATCTTCAGACACCCCACAAGGGGCGCTACGGCAGTCAGCCAATGGTCTGTCTGTTGTGCTAATGTTCCACAACAGGTCCCTGCAACGCAGCCTCCGCCCCCACCCCCAAAGTCCCATCGTGCCTGTCTAGTTCAGTGAGGCTAAACGGCGTGATGGATTACTACTCTTGACCAGCCCAACTCTTGTTGACGGCCTCCCAGGCATCTTGGCGCAGTATTGTCCAGAATCTTCATCGTACTGGCCAAGGCCGACAGCGACCATGTCGTTTCTCTTCTCAGCCAACCAGTTCCCCGTAAAGGGTAGAGTAAGTAGCAGAAACGAGAACAGAAAAAAATCAACATTCTTTCTTCCTACCTCCCCCGTAAATTCACATTCGATGCTTACAAGAGAACACAGACAATCCTGATCACGGGGGCATCCCGCGGCACGGGTCTCGAGGCAGGCCGTCAGTTGGCCGAGAAGGGCGCCAGCGTGGTCGTTGTCGCCCGCGACGAGAAGAGGTTGCGCGAGGGCGTCGAGTATATGCGCGCCGCCGCCTCCAGCGATCACCAGCGCTTCCACTACATCAGTGCCGATCTCACGAGCCCGACCGAGGCAGCACGAGTTGTCGCCGAAGCCACTGCCTGGAACCATGACGCCCCTCCAGACATCGTCTGGTGCACCGCTGGCGTCTCGCACCCATCGCTGTTTGTCGACACCGACCTGGCCAAGTTCCGCGACATGATGGATGGGAACTACTTCTCTAGCGTGTACATGGCCCATGCCATCCTGCGGGCGTGGCTGCGGCCGGAGAAGACACCTTTTGGAGAGTATCACGACGACGACGGGGAGGAGGAAGCTTGCGAAGAAGGACTCAAGAAGGGGAAAGAAGAGGATCCCCCTGCTGCTAAGGTCACTCGCGCCCTCACACCCAGACACCTCATCTTCACAGCATCCTTCCTCGCCTTCTACCCCGTCGCGGGCTACGCGCCGTACAACCCAAGCAAGGCCGCCCTCCGCTCCATGTCAGACACGCTGTCGCAGGAGATGAACCTCTACACCGCCGCGCACCCTGACGAGCCCCCGTGAGGGTACACACCGTCTTCCCTGCCACTATCCTCACCGAGTCGTACGAGGCCGAGAACAAGATCAAGACCGACCTGACCAAGATGCTCGAGGACGCCGACGGCGGCCAGACCCCCGCCGAGGTGGCCCGGGGCGCCATCGCAGGGCTCGAGGCCGGCCACGAGATTATTACTACTGATTTTCTGACCCGGTTCGTCTCGTGTGGCATGCTGGGCACGAGCGTCAGAGGCGGCTTCTGGAAGGGCCTGGCAGACTATATCATGGGCTGCCTGGGCCTGTTCGTCTTGGTTATTGTGAGGTGGACAATGGACCGTCAGGTACGCCAGTGGGGTCGGCTTCATGGGGATTCGGGCAACAAGACAAAAAGGCCCACGCCTCCTCCCATGAGCCGAGTCTAGATATGTCACATATTTTGTACATCTTGTATTAATTGGAACCTTTCCTGTCATCACACTTACAGTGGTCACACTTAGCAAGTTCAGCTACATCAAGGACAATGACCTTCCCGAAAACACTCAATCGAATTCATAGGGAGGCCCGCACTTCACGCCATTGCTGTTAGCTTCGTTCCCGGCAGGAGGGGGCTTGACGTTGTCAGCCTCTTGATGGGCGCCCTTATTAGAAGCACAAGCAGTGACTCGGTCTAATTAGTAGGTCCTAACTAGCTTGTGTTGTGTGAAAGGCCACGGCGACGTCACGCAAGCACCTTTTTGTGCTGTAAAAGATATCAAAGATTCGTACGCGCAGAACCAGATGATGCACCCAAGTCCGATGAAATAGCCTCCTATAGGACAACCTCCTACAGGGTGAACTCCTATAGGATAACTTCCTATGGGAGAATGTCTCCTAGGATGAACTGCTATGGAATAATTGGTTCGGTGCGAACCTGAGCACTCTGATCTCCGATTTGCCGAGTATAGGTGTATCCTCTGTTTCTGCGAGTGCTAATCTACTGTCTCTAGAAGAATAGTAGAGGGGGATGGGCATGTGACTGTAAGATTTTCAAACCAGTACAATCTCCTGAACGCTATCCATACCACCCCAAAGCTCTAGAAATATTTGAGCGCACCCACATACATCCGAACAGTCACCATTGTAGTACTTGCTGTCAAGCGGCTTCAAGCCCGGAAAATAAAAGGTTCCCAGTCGTGAGAACTGGTTACCGCCCTCGTTCAGCAGCACCAGGCCCCTTGGGACGATGTAGTCAGAGGAAATTGCACAGTCGTAGCCGACCAGGAGCAGGACAATCTGCTTGCTTCGAATACCTCGGTCGGAATTTGCGAGCGGCTTGGGGGGCAAGCGTTCCAAAGACCACCGGGCCTTGTCTCGAAAAATCCGCTGGAACTTCCTAGCCGGATCCTCGTCGAATTGCCTCGGCTCATCATGTTCGAGCCCGCCGGCGAATACTCTCAATAGCGACCCCAGGAATCCAAAATCTTGCTGTCGAAAAGGTGCAGTTGTGATGAGACCTCTAACTCTGAGCTGAGCAGCCGTGACAGGTCCATATCTGTGCTTTGGCGATTCATACTTGGCCACGTACTCGACGATTCCAAAATGCACATCAACTTGAAACTGGACCGTCGTCTTAGATGGGAATTTAATTTCCCCATTATATGACGCCCAAGTCCACGAAGGTTGTCCCGTTCCATTACTTCCTTCTGCCGCGATAGTGTGGTTCCATGGAGATTCACGCTCCCATAGCAGCTCCCACGGTGCCTTCGACTTCCAGATTCCACACCAGTACTCGTCCTCGCCCCCGAGAATCCGTGCCATGCGGCGTGAAACAGCCGAAATCGCTGATAGACGGTCGTGTTGAAAAGACAGAGTCCTTCGTGAGTAAACTTGCACCATGTCGTACCAAAGTTTGCGTGCTTCGTCAACGGACTTAACCAGATCAGGCTGTTGCAAAATCCTTCCGAAGCCTCCCATTCGAAGGTCCTCGCTGTCGCGAAACCATCCATCAAAGTCTTCGTAAGGTTCCTCAGAGCAATAGCAAACCCAGGTTGTTTGCTTCCTCCCAAACAGAAGCTGGCGCCTTGACAGCAAGTCTTCCTGCATAGTCCAGGCCCTCAGTTCCCATGGCTCCCGTGTCACTAATTCGCAGGGATCTGATTCTATTCCAAGCAAGACGACCGAACCCTCGACTGCACTTTGCTGCTCACCTGAGCGCTTGAAGGCGACCTTGAAGACATCGCAAATGGAATAACGTCCCGGAAATTTCCGCTGGTGCAAAAAACCCTCGCCCACGCTCCTGGCTCTCTTCGCCACAATTGTTATAGACGCATTTTCGTAAATTTCATCCATCCGGCCCAGTTCACCATGTCTGAACTTAGCGTCATCCTGGATAATGCATAGAGCATCAATCCAGACATAGTGATAGCCCAACTCTCTGGTAACTCTTATGGCGTCTTGGATTGTAGCGTCAAGTTCCTCTGGCCGGATGCCGTCTCTAATGAACTCGGCCTGATTGGCCTTTGTGAGTGTCTTCTTTTGTGGATTTGGCCCCCAACAGTACGACAATGCGAGGTACTGGTGCTTCTCACCAGGCATCGATTCAATGAGTCTGACTAAACCGCATCTGCCGACTTCGTCAACCTTCAGAAGCATGGCTGGCATAAAAGATGGGTATTGGTCTGATATGCCACACCCATGCTCAAGCGCACATTTCTGCATCCAGGTGCGCATCAGCTCGAACGATTGCATACTCCCTGGATCAACATTGTGAGGCCGAACTATGGCGCTTGGATAGTCCTTTGAGATCTGCGGGCCACCTAGTAAAATATAAGTTAGGCCTATCTCCCAGATATCTTAGCGAAGGGCAAGTAAATCGGCAAATACCAGGCAATTCGAATACGGTGAAATCAACTCCAATCTTGTATTCAATGCCATCCTCGAAGGCACGGATTTCCATTCTCAAGTGAGGAGAGGACCACTCGATGTCGTCGAAAGAGAACCAGATTTTGACGTGGTCGACACAAGCCTCGGTGCGGGCGGAGATACAGACATCGGGCGCGTCCTCTGATAGGCATCGATGACCGAGGTTTTTGAGCTGTTCAGCCTCGCTGTAGCTGAGCTCCATCTCCTCACCTTGGCTAGGGTTTAGCGAAAGAATTTGGACCATGCGAGCATTTTGGAACTCTCATGCTATTTTGGCACGGTGTCTGCATACCTTGAAGACCATCGCGCTTGTGCCACAGTATCGCGCAGTCTACTTCATCCAATACCAGTGACCACAGTCTACAGCCGTCCGCGATGCGTTGTCTGATTTCTTCCCTGTTTGCGACTACAAATATTTCGGGCTCATCCCAACGACCATGGTTGGAAGGGACAAGGGTGAGCTCGTCGCAGTGCTGGCACGAGTGTGAGCTCGGAAAACCATCAGCTGCAGCACGGCGTTTCAACCTCTCAAGCTCCTCTTCGTCGGGATAACCCCGTCCTGGTCCGATAGATGAGTTCATAGCGAGATGTTCGAATTAGATTAGGTGTCATATCACTAGAAGTCGTAAATAGGAGCGCTTGGGATCCCAGAGGTGTTCGTTGTCGCGTGGATGCAGGCAGCAGGGTGACGGTGGGAGAAGTGCGGCACAGCAAAAGATACAGTGGGTCTAACACCTCGAGCCCACTTATCTGAATGCCTTGCGTTGCAGACCACCTAACTAGACGCTTCCTCGCCATCTGCAAAGAACACAGCTCCACTCAATTAGAAAAGGTGGGGAAGAAGAGCTCAGAGATTCACACCTGTAAGAATAGGGGTTACACCTATACAAGGCTAAGAACCTAGTTAAGTAGATACAGCTAATAAGAGCTGGAGAAGGTACAGAACAACTCAGATCAGGCCAATCCTACACCATGTATCTTATAGGAGGTCATCATACAAGAATCTATCACATAGGAAGTTATCACATAGGAGTTTATCCTATAGGAGGTTACCTATATAACAGTGTCCTGCAATAGAAGGCAAGACTGCTAGGTCCCTCGCCTTAGACTGCTCGGCCAAAAGACCTTAATAACCAATCAGAAAGAGAGGTTATTCCTATCAGTATATACGTTCCGTACCGTCACTTGTCCTTTAGGAGGTCATCCTATGGAGATTAGGTGTACCCTCTCTTTTTTTTTCCGGATGCGAATCTCCGATCTCTTATACAGACGTAGTTTAGAAAACGAGATTAAATGATTGGAATCGTCACTTGCTAGTTCCAAAAGAACCCTCAATAAATTCATGGTGAAGTCAACATTATAAACCATTTAGCAGCATTGCCAAACAGCAGGATATTAAAGAGACTTTTAGTGGCCGACTGTGGCTACCATTCACTTGCAAGGCACACCACTTGGTTGTGCGACCTAATAGAGCAGCCCCTCGCCAGATTATTCCCAGCCACTGTATCCGAACGAGGGCTTTCTTGGTGGCCTTGCTCCAGTGCGAAGTTAAGCATCTGGAGGCTCCGTCAGGGATGCTAGAATCATCGTCGTCGGTTCAGAGGCTTGCCCTGCGTGAATGCTGCCGGATCTGGAACTTGAGAGCTAGACGCACAGATCACAAATGACCAAAACATAGTGCAGCGAGGTTGTATTCCCCGTGACAATGTGTCGTGCGACATGGAAATACAAGCGGTCGACCAAAATCCTCTGCTCAAGTTGCCCCGGAGATGGTGGTCACCCAAGCAATAATAGGTTGTGCGGCTCCGCGTCAGTGAGCGCTTCACAGAAGGTCCAGAAGAGCAAACAAGCTTGCACGAGGATGAGCGGCGGCTGAAAAATCGATGGGGCCCTTGCTGTTCGCTGAACGCGACCACTAGGTGATGGTGCAATGGTGCGTACAAGCCCAGGGCAGCTCTGCGCCCCTTGATGCCTCTCAAGAATTCACAAGGCAAAAAGAAAATAGATGAGGTCCAGGGTTCAAGTGGCAAAAGGTTCGGTCCAACTGAGGCCTACTCCTGTTATATGGCAGATATATGGCAGATTATAGTATACAACGGTTTTTTTTCTTTTTTTCTTTTTTTTTATCTTTTTTTTTCTGAGCTGTGTGCGAACCCTCCCTCCCCCAGCTGCCCCTGATCTTTCTGTTTTTGGTTTTTGCTTGTTTTGATTTTTTCTTAAGTCTTGCGTCTTGACCACTGCACTATGCTCTCTTTTTTTCTGTGGGCAGCTGGTATCTGGACCTGCGTTGCCTCCCTTATATAGGCTAGTCAAGTGACCGGTTGGTGTTGTGGTCGGTCTAGTGTTGCCTAGTAACCCGTGGACCACGGCGATGGGGGCAAGTGAATGGAGGGGAGGACGCGCTTTTTCGACAATATCCCACCCTAGGATGCTTCTGTATTTCAATTCCTACCATCTAGGCCAACCTCGAACACAAGTCGAGCATACTTTGTCTAACAACCTGTCCGTCTTGCTCGTGGGTCAGGGGGGCAACAGCACAACATCACGGTCGCTACAGCATGACGTGAACTGGTTGCCTCAGGGACGAACTGTGCTGATCAACCAGATTGAAGCGAGGACAAGATCATGCGTCTTCGATGTGAAGCAGGTAGGATCAGGTCAAATTTCGTATGATTGTAGGTACCATTGGAGACAACACAATACACGTACCCCTTCTATGAACAAACAACATGTTGATTTTCTTTTCCTTTCCCCTAATCCAATTCCAAGCGCCAAAGCAGATCCTCTTTCCCCTCGATATCCATCTATCTAAGCCCAAGACTCCAGCCCCTTGAGGACACACCCCTCCCCACCCTCGCTCCTCTTAACCAGCCGTCCAATCCTGTAGACCTTCTCACCCTCCGCCTCAAGCACCTTAACAGCCTGGTCCGCATCCGCAGCAGAGACCACAGCGACCATACCAACACCGTTGTTGAACGTCCGCGCCATCTCCTTGGGCGCGACGTCGCCCGCCTTACGCAGCCACCTGAAGACGGCGGGGACCTCCCAGCTGGCCACGTCGATCTCGGCGGCGAGGGTCTTGGGCAGCGTCCGGGGCACATTCTCCGTCAGGCCGCCGCCAGTGATGTGCGACAGGCCCTTGAGGAGGTTCTGGCCCAGCACCTTGAGCAGGGGCTTGACGTAGATGCGGGTGGGGGTGAGCAGGCTCTCGCCCACGGTGCCGGCGGCGCTGTCCCAGGGGCACGCGTCGGCGTACTTGAGCCCGGCGCGGTCGACGATGCGGCGGACCAGCGAGAAGCCGTTGGAATGCACGCCGTTCGAGGCCAGGCCGAGGAGGACGTCGCCCTCGGCCATGTCTGCCAGGCGGGGGAGGCGGGCCTCCTTGCGCATGACGCCGATGGCCGCGCCGGCCGCGTCGTAGTCCTCACCGTGGTAGATGCCCGGCATCTCCGCCGTCTCGCCGCCGACGAGCGCGCACTTGGACTGCCTGCAGCCCTCAGCCACGCCGGAGACAAAGGCCGCCGCGTCGGCAGGCTCCAACCTGCTGCAGGAGTAGTAGTCCAGGAACATGACGGGCTCGGCGCCCTGCACGATGAGGTCGTTCACGTTCATGGCCACCAGGTCGATGCCGACCGTGTCGTGCTTCTTCATGCTTTGCGCGATGATCAGCTTCGTGCCGACGCCGTCGATGGCACCAACCAGGATGGGCGCATTGGGGTAGCCAGCAGCCGACAGGTCGACCTCACCGCCGAAGCCACCAATCTCAGCATCGGCACCGGGCCTGGCGGTCGACCGCACGGCCTTCTTGATCATCTCGACAAGCTCATTGCCGGCATCGATGCTGACACCAGCCTGGGCGTAGGTAAGTCCAGCGCTCGGGGCGGCGCCAGATTTTCTGAATGCGCGGTGTGCAATGTCCTTGCGGTAGAACATGTTCTCAAACTGGATGAGCTTGATGCCCTCCTCGTATGCCTTCTTCACGGCCTCCTCGAGGCTTGAGCCGACAGCGTTGGCAGCAATGACACGGCCGCCAGATGTTTGGAGCTGGGAACCGGCCAGCTTGGTACCGGCGTGGAAGATGGTGATATCGCTACCCGGAGCAGGGGTTCCCACGGTCATGGGGGTTCCCTTGGCGTAACTGTTGGGGTATCCACCCGCGGCGACGACAACGGTCGCGCTGAACCGGGGCTGCACCTTGAAGTCCACAGAGCTCAGGTAACCCTTGGCGCAAGCCAGCATGATCTCGGCCAGATCGGTGTCCTCTGTCAGCAGAGGGAGGACCGTCTGCGTCTCTGGGTCACCGAAGCGCACGTTGTACTCCAGGACCTTGACACCCTTGGGGCCGACCATGAGACCGGTGAAGAGACAGCCCTTGAAGGGCATGCGGTCGTTCCTCAGGCCGGCGATGGTAGGCTCAAGAACCTCCTTGTCGATAGCTGCGATCAGCTCGGGTGTGGCGATGTTGGTTGGCGCATAGCAGCCCATGCCGCCGGTGTTGGGGCCCTGATCACCGTCAAAAATGCGCTTGTGGTCCTGGGCCGGCGGCAGGGACTTGATGGTGTAGCCGTCGCAGAAGGACAGCACGCTCAGCTCGTCGCCGGTCAGGAACTCCTCGATGACAACCTCGCTGCCAGCGTCACCGAAGGCCTGGTCGACCATGATCTCCTTGAGCGCTTGGTGGGCCTCCTCCTTGGACGTGGGGATGATGACGCCCTTTCCGGCGGCCAGACCAGTGGCCTTGATGACGACGTCGTGCTGGACGGAGTCGATGTAGGCTTTGGCCTTTTCGTAGTCTGAGAAGTTCTCGTAGGCGGCGGTGGGGATGTTGTGCTTCTTCATGAAGTCCTTGGAGAAGGTCTTGCTGCCCTCCATGCGCGCAGCGGCCTCGGAGGGCCCAAAGCACGGGATGCCCACATTAGTGAAGAAGGTCTCGATGCCGGCGACGAGAGGCGCCTCGGGGCCGGGGACGACGAGGTTAATCTTCTCCTTCTGGGCGAGGGCGACAAGGCCAGGGAAGTCCTCGGCAGAGACGGAGGAGTTGTTGGTCACCTTGGGGCAGGTCGCGGTGCCGCCATTTCCTGGGACCGCGATGATGGTCTCGACGAGGGGCGACTGGCTGAGCTTCCAGGCGAGGGCGTGCTCACGGCCTCCGTTGCCGATAAGCAGGATACGGATGGACTGGGAAGCCATTGTGGTGGGAGAGAATCAATTCGAGTCGAAGAGATCGCTCAGGGGGGGTTGTGGCAGTCTGAAGCTGGGGACTGGATGGACCACGTCCTTGTGAAAGTGATCCTCGACATCTTTTTCTCTCTTTCCTGCGCGAGACGGAGGGAAAACGCGGCAGAAACGAGTCGCGAAATTTTAGCTACCCGCAGGACCCCTCCCCCGCAATTCTGGATTCTGCCCACACGTTCCAGCCAAGTCCCTGCCAGATTCTGATTATGGAAGGCGGAACCTTGCCTGTGCCGTCCTCAAGTACAGAGGTACAGAGGTACCAAATCTCTCAGGTTGACAGACTGACGTGATGACCTAGTCTCGGTTAGGCTAGCTTCAAAAACTCACCAACTCAGGGTCTAACCCTCAGCTAGCCAGAAATCAACGGTGAACTACAGCATTTCGAAGACGATAATTATTTGACTTACACGGCTCCTTAGCAAAGTACTTCTTGGTCATTTATTCCTCCACCTCCTCTATTCACATCTCCCATGGCCAACACCAAGCCAAAACCCACCCCAAAAACACCCCCAGACCTAGCAATCCTGCAGGCCTCCCACTCCCACCTCTCCACAGCAGCCCAGCTCCTCGACGGCTTCGTCCACCGCAACAAGAACCAGCACCGCGGCACGCGATGGTGGGGCCCCTTCGACATGCTGCGCCGCAGCGTGCGCAAGCTCGTGCCTGACCTGGAGGATGCGGTGCAGCGCGCCGAGTACCTGTCATCTTCTTCATCATCAGTAGTACCTGCAAAGCGGAGGAAAACCAACGACAAGGGGGCCGTGGCTAAGCGGCCGGAGCTGGAGAGGGTGGAGGTGAGGGCGCAGTGGGTGCATGATGTAATTGCTGTCAAGGCATATGAGTGAGTCCCTGTTCCTTTCTTCTTTAGCGACACTGAAAATGACCATCTGGCTGACGTGGATCGGTGACAGGGCCTTCACGCAGCTCCTGGCGGACAGGCAGTTCGCCCAGCTGGGCCTGATGCTTATCGGCGTGCTAGCGCAGGTGGAGGCGGCGGTGGCTCCGTTCGTGAGTCCTGCCGAGCCGGAGATTGGTGATGGCGATGATGTGGCCGGGCTGGTCCCTGTCCAACAGTCGAAAGGAGCTGGAATTGCTGCTGATAAGGGTGGTGTCACGCCTCAGATAGGGGCCGCCGGGCAGGAAGACGACCTAGGAGTAGCCATCTCGAGAGATGAGCTCGGCGACGATGACGACGATGGGTTAGAGGACGTTGTTGCCTCCAAGCCCCGGCATTCTCCGCCGCCGCCGCCGACCAAGCAAGCGCCTACCAAGGAGAAGAAGCCCGAGAAGGGCGAGAGCAAGGGGAAGAAGAGGTCCAGAACGGAGGATGTTGGGGCATCTAGGACGAGCAAGTCAGAGAAGCCGGCACGGCCGGAGTCTTCGAAAGAGGAGAAGAAGGTCAAGAAAAAGAAAAAGAAGAAAGGAGGCGATGAGTTTGACGACCTGTTCAGCTCTCTCATGTAGGGTCAGTGAGCCGAACGGCCGCCAATCTCCGTGCCCAGTTTGGGGCGAAACAAATCTTAATACAGCAATTGCTTCGGCCAGGCCTTCTCACAGGTCACGAGTCGTTTTTCACTATTCTCATTGATACTCCCGCCTAGGGCTTGGGATCACTCCTCCCCATGAGGGAAGTGAGCTTGTGCCGATGAACTCGGCACTCTGGCCGCGTACGGTAGGCCCCATCACCCACTTCACACTTACGCCCACATGGGGACCACGTACACACACAGAAAATGGAAAGTATCGTTGCGAATTGGAAATACACATCTAGTCATTACGAAAGTCGCCCCCGGAACCTTGCCCAGGCTCCTGCCCATAAACCCACCCCCTTCGCGCAGACTTCCATTGCCAAACAATCCCGTATCCATCTTCAATCGCATTTTTTTGTTCTTTTCAACTGCAGACGCCCGACCAAGACTTTTTACCCAAACTCGAAGATGAAAAAGTTGCCCTGGAGTATCCTTCTCTAAGTGTGCGCGGGCAGCCTGGGTCATCTGCCGCTGTTCGGGCTGATGCGGATTCCAACACAAGACAGACAGAACGTTCGGCCTATACTTCGCACCGGTAGACTGAACAACTCCAAAGTCACGGGCATCGTGGTTCAGACTGTCAATGGGATCCACCCGTGGATAGAATCCTTGATCGAATCCTTGCCAGTGTGGCGTAGTACCTCGCCTCCCTCGGGTTATTCTCCACTGTTATGTCCGATGAATGCTCTGATACATCCGTATCGCTCCCGTTGTTTGCGTTTGGTTCTGCTGGCGTGTCCGCCTAAGGCCCAGTTCGGGTGTACGACCAGATACGAGCACGCATGTCTCCAGAGCCGGTGGCGAAGTAGTTTCCGGTGGGGCTGGGAGCGACGGAGATAACACTGTTCTTGTGGCCCTGCAACATGACCTGCGTATTCCCGGTCCTGGGATCCCAGAATTGCACCCCTCGGTCCTTGGAGCCTGACATCACCCACTGGGCATCTGGTGTCAAGGCAACGGAGAGAACAAAGTCCTAAAAAATTGTTAGATTGCACAGTCCGAAGGTATCGCTTGATTGATGTACTTACCCGGTGGCCTTCGAAAGTCTTGACACAACGCCCACCCTTAGGAGCCTGGTTCATTTGTCCAGGTCGCGAGGAGCTGAGCTCCCACATCTTGATAGTCCTGTCCAGACTGCCGCTCACGAGGTCCTTGCCACTTGGTGAGAAGGCAACGCTATAGACACTGTCCTTGTGGCCATCGGGGCCCTCCAAGCGTTCGACAAGATGGCCGGTGTTGATGTCCCACACACGAACGCTCTTATCCAGCGAACCAGCAGCGACAAGTCGACAGTCAGGAGATATCGCAACAGTAGTGACGCCATCCTCGATCGTGAGCGTGAGCACGCTGCTGGATGATTCAATGTCCCAAAGACGAACCGTGCGGTCACCACTACCTGACGCAATAGTCCTGCCATCTCGGGAGAAGTCAAGGCTGTAGATGTCCTGCTCGTGGCCAGAGAAGGTATTTCGGATGGTGCGGGTCTGAATGTCCCAGACGCGGATCAGCTTGTCCTCGGCACCGGTGGCAAGGTACTTGCCATCAGGACTGAAGCAGACGCTTCGGATGTACAAGTCGCCGCCAGTGTCGGCGTTGTCGTCCTGCAGCACGCAAATCTTTTCTCCAGAGACAATATCGTAGATCTGAGCAGACTTGTTACAGCCAGTCGCGACGTACTTGCCATCCATGCTGAAGCGGACACAGCAGACGACGCTCTCGTGCGCCAGGGTGTGGACCAGGTCCACATCGAGCATGCGCGGAACAGTCGGGTTGAAGACGACGAACCAATCATCCCTTGCCTTCTTGTGCTGGGGGGCAAGACGCTCAACATCGAGGTCACCAAGTGCGTTGTTGGGAGGGTGGTGCGGCTGAGCCATCCGGGCGTGGTCCGGGGTTGGGTGGGTGCCGACCTGGGGAGACTGGCCCGGGCCTCCGGGTCCTGGGTACGGGATAGGAGTGTTGATCTGAGGAGTCGCGGGGCCACCAGCTGGGGGTCTGCCCGGGCCACCGCGCTTACCAGGGCCGGGGCTGGCGGTGCTCTGGGGAGGCTGGGATGGGAAACCACCCGGAGCTGGGCCTTGGGGGTACTGCTGCTGGAAAGGAGGTGCCTGCGATGGCGGCGGAGGGGGCGGCGGGGGGCCCTGGAGCCCCGGCGGAGGCTGCGGCATCTGATGAGGAGGGCCCTGCTGCTCCTGAGGTGGTGGAGGAGGCGGGGGGATAGGACCGCCCTGTCCACCCTGGCCGGACATGATGGCGCTGAAGGCATTCGTGCCCATGCCGATGGCCGGAGGAGGAGCTTGTGGCGGGCCCTGGTGGGGAGGAGGGCCGACCATGGCACCCTGGGGAGCGCCACCTCGGGCCTGTTCGAGCTGTCGACGAAGGTGGGTGACCTCTTCTTCGAACCTGTGGGGCATGACTGTCAGCGCATGTGCGGCGGGCGCGACGGCGAGCTTGGGGGTGACCTACTTCTGCTTGAGCGCCATGTGGGTTTGCTCCATCGCGTAAACCTTCTCACGAACCAATTGCATTTCGTTGACTTGGGTTTGGACTGTGACACATGTTAGACGCTGGGACTGGAGAGGTTGCGCTGGGATGGCGTAGTTGTGTTCCATCGCCGTAGGGTCAAGGCATGCTCACTCTGGTGCTCGTAGTTTTCGCATTGGCGAACCTGGGCGTCGAACTCGGAGCGGACCTGGTCGAGCAGCTCGCTCAGGCGGGGGGACGCGCCGTTCCCTCCGGGTGGGACGCCCCCCATGCCTCGGTGCGGATACATGGACATGATTGCGACACCTGGTGTTATATGCGCTGCTGTTGACGATGTTTGAAATGGCGACAGGGCCTGGTAACGGCGCTGTGGCGAAGATCACAGCTGATGCTGCTTAAAGCTATCGTGTGTAGCTAACTCTTTGAGACGGGCGCCGGTCCGGGTCACGATGGTTGAGTCGGACCAGCGGCGGTCGTGCTGGGTTTGGAGCTGAGTTTGTGTAGGATTGCGATCCAAGCGCGGGCTTTTGTCGAGTGTTTTTTCGCGGAGAGCGTGGGATGGTGAGCTCCACCGTCGGCTATTGACGACGTCGGAGCAATGAAGAGGCAGGCAGGCGGCGAGATGGACGTTGATAAGCAAGACGCCTTCCAGACCTGGGTGGGTTGAAGCCTTGTCGTGTCGTGTCGTGTCGTGGAGGAGGGCGGGAGCACGGCAGGGGCAGAGGAGAAGAGGAGAGGCGCGCGAGATTGAGGAAGCAAGAAGCAAGCACGCACGACTGATTTTAGGGAACCCGAGCCAAGCCCCAGCCTGAGCACCAGGTGGCCCTGGCGGTGGTGCCCTGGTAGGTACCGCAGTACTAGAAGGTGGGAACGGGGCATTGGGGCAGGGGTGGTGTGGCATGGGCACGGACATGGATGGCGATACCTAGGTACCAACAGGCGAGGCAAGGCAAGGCAAGCTGCAAACCACCAGCCCGCTAGCCCGCCATGCCCGCCAGTGCCCATCACGCAAAGAAACTCACCTAACCTCCCGCTTGGTTGCTGAAAAGAATGGGGCGGCGCGGCCTAGCGCAGCCGAGTGGGTCCCCACCCAAAACAAACCCTGCCCGCAGCCGAATCGGGCCACCCACCGCAACCCTGCACACCAAGGGTGCCCCTTCTTCCCTCGGGTTCTGGTGCTGTGGTGCGTGAAGTACCCGTGTATCCAGGTACTATGTGTGTGTGGCCTGCCGCCAAAACGGGCTGGGAAGTACTCTGTACTGATCAACGCCGCCAAGATACATACGTTGAAGAGTGCTGACCAACAGACATCCGAGTATCCTGCTCGTACGGGTAGACACGAGATGGGGCAACACGCACCCACAGAAGCCTGTGGGTTCTGTGGCTGCCGCCACCCGGTCTCGTGCGATCAATATATAAACAAGTACGTGCCTCATAGTGAGGTATATTGTCAGAGAGCGAATCATCCTTTCCCCTCTCTTTCCAAGATGGAATGTGTCACGAGTCTGTGCTCAAGCAGGCGGGAACGAGCATACGGAGTATGTACTTGATAGATACGGGTGCAGTCACTTCTCCCCGGCATGCAGCTTCCACATGTGCATCATTGACGCCGTTGGGTGGTGGCTCGGGACTGATTTGACAAAGAGGCGGAATCACGTCTGTGGGGGCGATAAATGCCTAAATGGGCTAGTTCTGGGTGTTGCTGCGACGGAACGAGGACGGAGGAGAGAAGCGCAGAACAAGCTGCCTGATCGGGGTAAGCCCCCTTTGGAAAACGTGGCTCTTGCCGGTGAGGCAGCCTCGGCTTTTGCGTGTACTAGAAGCGTCTATTGTGCCGTAGCAACAGTACTGTGGTAGTACGTTCCCAAAACAGCGCCTTCCGGGACCGAGTCGAACTCAGGTGGCAGGTCGGGATTCAGGGTTTTGTTTTTTTTGGTCAGAAGGCCAGAGAAGGCCAGAAGACCAAAAGGCCAGGAGTGCCCCCTGCCCGACCCCTCCTCAGCCGGCGTGGGCGCTTGAGACGTTTCTGACGTCTGTGCGCCGGGCGTACATTTCATCACGGCGTCTAAAATAAAGTTGGGGCCGGATGGGATATGCCATACTGGTGGTAGTAAGCAGCCTGGCAGGCCTGACTCCCTCCCTCTCAGTCCGACCTTTGTGCTTCGTGCTGGTACGACCGCATTGCGTACGCGACATCAGATCTCTGTTCCATCTCCGTCTCACTCACTGCTTCCCAAGGACTGTCGATTCATACGCTGTCGTCTCTCCGTGGCATTTGCCAGGATGCATGCATGCTCCAGCCGTGCAATGCCCATGTTCTACATGATCGGATCGCCTCGCTCAGACCAAATCCCGAGGCCGCCGTCCACACAGCTGAAGGACCCAGTGATCTCGTGAGGCCAGTACTCGGGGTACAAGGCATATTCTGATCGAGGAGGACACTTGACGCAACGGAACTTGATCCAGCCTCCCCACGATTGGTATATGCTTGCTGGAATTTGCCGTTCGGCTTACCGCAGGATGCAGCACAGGTCACCGTGCCACTTCTCACCGTGGACGGGACTGGCAATGCATACCAAGTACAGTGCTTACTATTATCCATCCTACCACCTCACCAAGGAATCCCTCCGAGCGTGGAGGTCGGCGGATCCAAAACAAGGGGGCCGCGACACACTCGCACGCTAAAACGACACCCATGCATTTGTGGGACTGCAAGCGCTGGGTTGCAGGTATATGCAGCTGCAAGACTTGCAGGCCGAGGGGGAGGGAGGGTGAGGGTAAGGGAAGTAACCAAACCCGCAGGACGAACGGTCATCCACCCATCCATCCGCCCAGCAACCCCCATCCGCCAGCCCAAGCCCCAGCCCAGCAGGCACACACGCTGCGAGCTTGCCGTGTAGTGCATGCCAGCTAGCCTACCGCAAAAAGTTCCGAGGGTCTCTTGTTTTAGTGTACTAGGAGAGGCTCTCCATTGCCACACTAGCCGAACCTCTCCACACACCTCGTTTCCCGCACAGCTCATCCCGTCTCCTTAGGGCCAGGCGACTCATCGTCCCAACTTTAGCCGACACATGGTACAATGCGACACCGTCAGCAGGAACCTCCTGTCTGAGCGCCTTCTGCCCTAAGCATGTTTGTTCGGCACCAGCGCGAAGCTGTTGAGAAAGAAACCTCGGGCACGTGACTGCTATGGGGGCCATGAAAGTCGCCACGCCATCGTCAGTCCGCGTAGTTGGGCGTCGTTCTCTTTTTGGCAACCTAGCCCTGGTCAGCTGCGTCGGCGTCAACGTTGCAATGATGTGACCTGGCAGACACTGCAGCCACGCCCGAGGTTGACGCCGTCCCACCGGCGGCGCTGCAGCTTCGGCTGTGTGACCCAGAATCTGGTTCGAGGACAGAGCCTGATGCTTCTTGGTGAGCTCAGGCGTCCCGCCTAGGACGTAGTTGCTTCACGCGGTAATTCCGATGGTGCGAGCTATTTTGGCAGCTTGTGTGGCAGCAGCTATGGCAGTCTAGCTAAACATGATGCTGCTCGGCCGCCGTTTTGTGCTGAAATCAAGAAGATAAGAACCGGGCTATAAGTGCGCAAGTCCACTCACTTGTTAGCGGTGTTCTTCAGTCACTTTGTCACAGGTCACCGTCCCGCGTCTCAATGCTGTCCGTCATATCAAAACCTCCGCACTTTTAATGATCGTTGGAATATCAACCAACCCGGCACGCCACGGTGCTTTCCAGTCAGTCAGGTTGAAGTCATGTGGTATGCTCCGCGCTATGTCGCAATGCCTGTCGGAGTCGGTCCCAAATATCAGACTCAGATTGAAATGGTTTGGGACCGGCATAATTAGCTCTCTTATAGCCGAGGCTGCCTCATCAGACATCACATCACGTAGCATCGAATTCTGCTGGCGACATCAGACGGTGTCTGGCGTGAAGTTTATCGGTGGCCAGACAGTCGAAAAACACAACACTAATAATAGTTTCATATCCGACGGTGTTCGCTGAGAACCGCTGCATGTTCCCCTGTTCCGGCCACATGCCGTTCAAATTTGGCTCAACGTCTTTTAGTCCTGTGATTCGGCAAGCTAGATTGAAGCAAGCTTGAACTCCCACGTTAGCCGATCACAGTTATGTGGTATTGGACGGTTTCACATGGCTTTCATCCCCACGAAACACCTTTCGTCCGAAGCCCGCAGGGCCTCACAGTTCGGCACAACCTCGGACAACCACTAATCGAGTTGTGTCTCCGACAGACTTTCAACGATTTTTAAACAGCTCGAGTCAACTGGTGGCTCGCGGCAACATGGATGTCTGTTAGCATGTCATTCAAGCTGGCGAGCATCACAAGAGCAAGCGAAATTTCCTGAGATTTCAGAGTAGGCGGCTGCAAAACGTCAGTTAGACGTCCCTCGCCTGGTTATCGTGACCATCACAATGCGATTTTCTGGAGCGTTTTATGTATTGAGAACACTGTGCGCCGGTCACTCAGTGACTCCAAGTACAGGTATCTTGTGCTTATAATTAGGTGCCTCAGGTCTGGACGGCGCTACTGTCCAGACAATTTTTATCTTTGTGGTAAATAATGTCACCAAAATGCAGAAACATTGAATATCAGTCTTACCTGGTGAGTTTTGTGACTTCAGAAACTAATTGCTTTTGTATGACGGCTGGGCAACCATGCTTTCAGGCCTAGCATGTCCACAGGCCAGGGCCTTGTTCAGTTGACACTGCCCTATCCCAGATTCTGAAGGTGGCCACCAGGCGTGAGGCTCCCCACCAACTCCATGGCTGAAATGCCAGACATCTTCTCAGCCTAGCAGTGTAAATCATGACGTGCATGGGGATGTGAGATGTGGGCGCGGGCTGGCAGGCTTGGAGTCACCACAGGTAGCTTAGGAGACGGAACTTCCTAGTCGGCCATGTCCACAGGCTCCATCGTGTTATCAAGTCGATGGCACTTCTCCTATCATCACGTCAAGAACCAGCGGTGTTCAGCAACATTCCTCAAGTGAGAAGATCTTAGCTCACCTCTCCCCAGTCATCCCAATTTTGATGCTCAGTGTCGCAGCCTTGAACTCATCATGAGTCTTGGAGCAGGCGGGGCAATTTCAGATGCAACTTTAAACTAGATATTTAATGGTTTGTTATGAGATAGGAAAAGAATGCGACATCACACAGCAAGGCAAATGGTGAATGAACAAGAATGAGGCTTGAGGCTGTGGCTCAAAAGCTTTGTTTTGGTGGTCCGTCACTCATACAACCACACAAACCTGTCAGGTACAGATTATTGTGTCTGCAGAGCCCTCTTCACAATTTCTGTTCTCAGTTACACAAGTCATGTCCGTGGTCAGCCGGGCCCGTTCCCGCTTCTCCGGAAAGACCTGGTGCGTTCACCTCCAGGGCTCCAGGCCTGTAGTCAGCAAAGACTTGGAGAAGGACTAATGCGACCACGGAGCTCCCAAAAGTGCGAGATGTGTGTATTTAAAGTACGCGAGTTCTTCCACAAAGGCACAGCCGCCCCCATCGCGTGGCACCGCAGTTGCAGCCAGCAGCAGCACAGCAACGCCCTCGGCCCGACGCCCTTGGCCCCCAAACACCAGATAGCAATCTCCCACCCAGACGTGCGAAGCGACGCGTCACGCAGATCTTCGACCGTGTGACACATGGCGCATAATGAGTCCAATCGGCCAAACTCGGTTGTAAAGGCCGCTCAGCCCGCAAGGCACCAGCCGACCACGACCTACAACCGTGCATTAGCCCGGCCGGTGCCCCAATGACCGGTGGTTGCGGAGCGGCGTAAAGCTTCAATTACTGCTAGCTCACTCCGGGCTTAAGCACGGCGTCTGTCTTGGGAAACGTACGACATAGACAAATGCCGTCATGCCGCTGGAGTGAACGGCTTTGGAGGCCCTAATGCGCCGTTGCATCGGTTGACGTTCCTAATTCAGCTCGACAACGCCGAGGCTGATGGTTTTCCGTCTTGCGAGCTGAAATATTCGAAATAGAATAAGAAAGAGTAGAGAAATATGTACCCAGGCATATAAAAGCAGGAAAGGTTTCGCGGGTTTTACGTCTGGAAATAATCATGGTTCTCTAAGCTTCACTCACAAAATTATCATTCAAACACTCGCTCAAAACTCCCGATACCGTTGCTAATTGCATTAATTTCTTTTATTATTTTCCAAAGCCTTGCTCCTTTGTAATCACGGCCACTGCCAATTTCATATCATCTTCATCCAGTGTCTGATAGCTTGACCCAAAAATCTGCACCACACTGGACCTATACAAAAGTCGGAAGCATGTAAGCGTCCAAATTTCTTGAATAATCTTAATTAGAAAGTGAAATCCCAGGTTTTTGAGGCTGAGATTTGTCATAGGGACTCATCCGACAACAGCGACCTATTGGGGGTTGGTACATGGGCCTCTACTTCACAGTCCACTAGCAACAACCATCGGACCTATAGCGGCAGCGGAACAAGCCCAGCTTCCAAAAAGGCCAAAATGAGCGCTTCACTTGCCCACTGGGTGGCCAGTTCTCAGGATGACCCCTGGAGTCACGTTACAGGAAGGAAAACTGGCAAGCCCGCAGGCGGCGACCCGGGTAGGAGTTCAGGTGCATAGACAGAGCATCACCACAGGACCAACACTTCTGGAAAGATGGTCTGAGTAAAGGAATCGGAAAATTTGTGTGCATGCAGGCATGCTCTTGGTCGCCTTTGGCTGAAAACATGGTGTCTCGAGCCGGACTTTGGGACACATTTCATTTGTATTCGTTCACTTTGGAATCACTTCTGGACTTTTATAGGCTTGGAAACATCAAAATCCCCTCAATAATAATAGCACATTCAGTTAGTGAAAATAATTATTTCAGATAGCGTTGCCTTGAGCGAAATATGTCGGTGCATTGTAACAAGTCTCGCGAGGCATGAGTCTCAACCAGCCAAGAAGCCACTTAATCAACTCATCTTGGCGGGCTCGGTCGATATTCCATCTGCACAGCTTGATGATGATCCGGAGGTGCCGTGGGTGGGAGATCCGGCTTCGGGAATCAGTTGTAGATGACCTTTAGGTAGATACCTAGAAGATCGCTGCCTTCTTTTCCGAACAGGTTCATGGACCCTGTCTTTCACAATTCCTTCATCCTCGATCAATCGAAGCGCCTCGTCCAGGTAGACGCCGTTGGCGAAGCCACGACCAGAACTGTCGTCTACAGCTGCGCTCCGAGCAACCGTGTCAGCACGTGTGTTCCCTTCCACGCCTGAGTGGGCTGGGACCCAACGAAGCTCAACCGAGATTCCCAATTTGCTGAAATATTGCGACCTTGTAATAAGCTTTCGCAGAACTGAATTCCGTTCATCACGAAGCCACTCCTCGCTGAATGTGTGTTGACGTAGCCCATTGACGCAGCTCAAGACTTCCTGGCAATCAGAGAATATCACCACCTTGCGAATACCAGATGCTGGTCGAATCAAGGTCTGCGTCAGGGCGACCGCCAGCCCCTCGGACAAAGCGATCATCTCGGCGGTAGATGCGTCGGGCTTGGACGGCAGGGGGAAAACACGTTCTTGCCAGCACTGGCCGTCGTCAGCTTGAAATACAACGGCAGCACCTGCACATCTTCTTGCGTTGTGTTTCCCTCTTTTGTGAAATGAAGAGCCGTCGACATAGAAAACAAGCTCCTTGTCTGTCCATTCGGGTTGCGGGTGGCATGCCTTGTTCGCCACAGCAATGGCATCATCTCTGGATTGGTCGATGATGACGTCTCCCAGGAAGCTTAACTCGGCAGTAGAGCGCAGCAGAGCGAGTTCCCTGCGGGCGTTGGCCTTCTTGTTTTCCTTGGCGATGCTCGAGATGTGTTGTGCGAGGGACGCGGCGATGGCCCTCTCACTTCGGCCATGGCGACGCTCCTTCTTCTTCTGGATCTTGGTCGGTGAAGATTTATCCATGATGTTGGAATTGTGTGGTTTGGGGTACTTCTCAGCTGAAGGATTTGTGATATGGAAAAGGAAAAGGTCGAAAAAGATGTCTTCTCAGATGCACCGTTCACGGCCATCGAAGTAGGGGGCTAAAACAAATCAATTTCTAGAATTGCAGAATACGCTGCAGTTAGTCGTCTTTAGTCGCTGTGCCAAAACCATGCTAGGACCCCATCCTCGTCCGACGGCAATCAATACACCATCGATCCTTACCCAAGGTCGTTCATAGCATGCTCTTAAGTCGAGCATTCAATTTTGATAGAGTTCGCTCAAGATTCTGAATGTTGTATTCATTGTAGGGCAAGAAGCCAAGGGTATAATTTCAATTAGACTTCAGTACTTTAGGTAGTTGTCGAAGACTGGTAAGCTCTTGTGCAGTAATTGCTAGCGCCTGTGGCACCACAAGTGCGCTACAGCGCTGCAGTACGAACCACCCCCAACGAGCTCCCCCATGTCTAGCAGCATTCGCACTAATGACAAAAAAGCAATGTTAGATAACCTGAAACATGTCAAGAAGGCTCTCATAGTTTGTCAACCTACCGTGATAGAGCCGCCGCTGAGCGAGCATCCTGAGGCGGACTGGGTCGAGCCGCAGAGCTGGCCGGGGCTTTTGATCAAGGCCTGGCAGACCGAGTCTGGGGACTATATTGTAATTCATCTGTCAGCGAGAATGCTCTCCTGTGATGCATGATGTTTGTGCTGAGAGAGGGAGAGAAATCTGGAAGCACAGGGGAGGTTGAACATACGCAAGCTGTGGTCGTCGTGCAACCGGCCTGGGCAAGGCCAACGGCCAGGGCCGAGACGAGGAGGCTGGTGATAGAGAACTTCATTTTTGCAGAAGGTAACTTTTTGATAGGATAATTCTGTATTAGGTAGATGGCGTAAGAGATGCAGAATTGGCGAACAATAAGGTTCCGGGAGTGCTGCAATCGGCAATTATTATAGTTCAAGATCTCAGATGCAACCGCTTGCTTGTTGCCCCTATTTCACCTAGGTTCGAGGACATGTATCCAGCGGAAATGCATTTTGTGGCTGTCTGGATTCAAATCTTCCCTGATAACCCGCCTTATTGCGAGTCAGCCGTCCGAAGCGAAAACTCTCTTTGATTGCTCTGACGAGACAGGTGAAACTGCTTGGTTACTTTTTATACGTTCTTGAGTTTCGCCTCCCTCAGCGCTCAGGGCCCACTCTTTCATATTCTATAAGAGCTGGCAGACTGCCTCTGAGTGATATACGCTGTCTTTATACCTACACGGGTATCGAGTGTCACAGGTGTCAATGCTGCGTCTGAGGCCACATTATACGCTACTGGAGTGTTGCAGGTCGCCTACGGATGAACCTCTGCCCATGCGGGTACCTACCGACTACACTATACGCGTATGTGGCGAGACCAAGCGCATCCAACATTCTGCGTGCTGTGGAGTTTGTGGGCCGTCGATGATAATTACACGACACAGGCACGACTCATTGCCCACCAATCACCTTCGCAACTTGCCAATACGGCCGGGAAGTTGTGAGTGGGCCATGGGGACGGCTGCGTAAGAAGATGCGGATCAGTAGATCTCCTATCGGAGTAAATTGCTGATCCGTCCTAAAGAGGGCAATTATCCCCATAATAGGCCTCGCCACTCTGAGCAGCTGTACTGTTCTGGACTGCCCATGGGACCGAACAATAAATACATCTCACTCGCTGCGAACCCCAGAATTAGTGGCCTTAAATCAAACCGTGGGGACGGCATTCCCGCCACAACTGCTTGTGTCTTCCGATTACTTGAGCTAAATGAACAGCTAGAATCATTCATTTTACATCTTCCTGCGATGCATGCATGCGAAGCTTTACAGATTTTGAAAGTGTTTTGTCTAATCCCTATACATATAAAGTGTATGCGGTGCCTTCTTACAGTGATAAACGCCCAAAGACCTAGTGATCTTTGTTTTTGAAGAAAAAAAAGGACCACATGACAGTGCAGAAAGAACACGATATGTGTTACAAGGGCGAAGCGTCGTGATAGCCTTAGATTTAGGAATATATCTAGAGCTAGCTGCCACGACTGTTCCGTAAAGCCTGCAAGTCTGATCTACTGACGCCGTCTACCTTATTAATAGAGGACATTAAAGGTAAAGGCATTATCAACCCATGAAAATCACGTAGGTCGAATGAGATAAGTAGTTCAATTCAAGCTGATATATAATAAACTACGGGAGCTTTTCCCCAAGGTGTGGTCTCTATTCCCCAGGCCGCGGCTTCCCCTGGCGCTGGCCGCTAGCGGAAGTGCTTTAGGGGTCCCTCAGCGCAACGATCGAATATATATCTGGTAACGTTGGTCGGTGTTCAAATCAAGGGGCCGCAGAAAACATGTTACCTAATGCTTACCCATCACTGCCATCAATTCTACCTAGGCATCGTGAGGCCACAAGGCAGGTGGCAGTGTACCAGAGCACAATGCCCGCCACACTTTAAGTTCCAACATCGATGTGGTTCGGGACCCAGCAGAAATTGAGCCACCATCGTCACAGAACCTCCAACCCTCTAACTGCTGGTCTTGACTCTCTCGAAATTGCCTCATGAGTGGAAGCACTCAGTCATGTGGCGAAGGGTCCGCGTACTAGTAATTGTGCCGTGATATCCGGATAACTCCTCCAATGGGCCGATATCCAGACCGGCGGTCAACTTACTGTGCTTTAAGGTACGCTCTACGGTCACACCAGATGGTTCCAAACCGGGCCGCAAACAAGCTTTTGCGTTCCCCGAAACGTTCCTTGGAACCCAGGTGACGTGTCTCGCACCGCTACAATAAAGCCCTCGAATGACAGGCCCGGCTTTGCAAGAACACCTGGGGCACGCTAGTGCGGCCTAATGGCAAAGGCTTGGCCGCCGGCCCGTCACCGTGTTAAAGGGCGGAAGTATCCGACAACTCAGCCCCGGTGATACGTCCATCGATATCAAAGACTGGGGTGACTTGAGAAGGTTTCACGACGGCACTGGCAGCAGATCGATTGAAGTGTCTCGTATCTCATTATTATTGCTCGTGGTCTCGGCGCCCGGTTGCCGAATGCTAGATTCCGGGACTTCTGATTCTATTCAGACTAAAGTTGCACCCCAGCTCAATCGAGTGTGCCGAACAGCTGTGTCTCAAGCCTGTTCGGCATCTTCCGGCTCTTTCTGCCGCTTCCAATATTCCAGGACAGCGTGCTTGGCTGATGATGCTCCCGCGTAGAATGTTTAAAATGTTCAAAGGCTATTGGTGCCTTCATACATCGTGGGTCCACGACACTGTGTTGTCGATTGCCCATTTGTGGACGGCGTCGAAGTTCCGGCATGTGTGCAGAGTGCTGAAGTCGGGCCAGAAGTCACCGTCCTCGTATCCGTACTCTGGGTACTCTCGGAAGGTGAAAATACCAATGTCGGCGGTGCACATGAGGTTGATCCGAATTGCCTCGAGGCAGTGGTCTGGAAAACAGAGTGTCAGAATGTCATGCTCCAACTCAATGACGGGACAAGAGTCTCTTGACTTACCGACGTGGCCCTTGAGACCATCCTCCTCTTCCTGAATGTCACTATAAATGTTGACATAGTATTCCTTGTAGACATATTGCCTCAGAAGGTTGAGGCAGTGCAACTGATGGAAGACCTCGACTGCAGCGCGGTAACCCTCCTTGCCGGTCTTGGGGTCTGTGACCTTGAGCGAGTTCCTGGGCAGTCCTAGCCTGTCCAACTCGGCTTCAGAGATCATTTGGTCGCCCACTGTTCAAGCAGTCTTAGCATGTGGCCTCAGATGGTCCGGAGGAGCCTGTGCACTTACTGTCGTTGGCAATGGAGTCCCACGCCTCATCGACCTTGGGGCCATAGCCGACAAAAGGACCATCCACCATGGGTGTCAGGTTGAACCGAACTGTGTTGTATTCCACGATGGGGGCCACCGGCGCTGGCAGGTGTTAGTTCAGCTTGGCTGGTGGTGGAAGTTGATCTGTTATTCGCTTACAGTAGGACGAGAACTGCTGTGTGACCTGCAGGTCTGACGGCCTCGCCGTCCTGTTGCAGAAGGATAGTGTGAACAGGGTCATCGACAAGGTGAGCAGCACCGCGTGGGCTATCCAGGCCCAGTGCTTGGACACAAAGTCCGAGGCTCTTGTCTTAGCATCTCGTCGGTATTTGTCGTCCCCTAACCTGAGAGCTGACCTCTCTTTTTCGTATATTGTGGACTCTGAGCTACTCCTGCTCTGCTCCTCATCAAGAGGCACTGCCTGATAATCTTTCGCCATTGGGGATAATAGAGGATATTCACACGCGGAGTATGTGAGGAAGCGAAATGATGAGGGCATACCAGCTGCTCGGACGAAAGACAAATCAGAAGAAGGGAAGGCGAAGAGGTAGGAGGAGGAATTAGGCGTAGGATTAGGTGTGGCAGGAGGAAACACCAGGCTTCCTAGATGGCGGACGTCAGGAGGGACTTCGCTACTCGTCAAGCGGTCTCGAGGCGGTGATCATACGGCTAGACTTGCTTCAGGTCGCTTCGTCTTGCCACGTCAAGGGGCCAAGCCTTTCAGGGTGTATGATCAACGAGAATGACGGGAAATCAATAGTGGACGTTTCCCAAGAAAAAGATGTGTTGACTCGATCAAAACAACACCAGCGCAGCGGTACTAGAAACAAAGGAAATAGGAGCGACGGCAGACCATTACAAACCACCCTATTCCTCGGTTGCAGGCATATCACCCACTTTTGAGTTGAGACGTCTGATGTTGGCGGTGACACGGGATGAGACAGTGTTCAAGGCCAGGGTGTGTTTGAAAGGGGTGAGTGTGGACGGACGAGCAGGTGGTCACTGAGTCCCAACGTGGCCTAGCCTCCCTCGCTTGGGTCTCGTGGCTGGCCCGAGACGAGACGGT
The DNA here is from genome assembly GCA_023522825.1 of Diaporthe ampelina. NCBI lineage: Eukaryota > Fungi > Ascomycota > Sordariomycetes > Diaporthales > Diaporthaceae > Diaporthe > Diaporthe ampelina. Next base: position 220,507 of record JAMFTM010000033.1, read on the forward strand.
AGCTAGGGGAATGGGGATGGGGGACTGGGGGCCCCACAAAAACCATCACAACTGCAATAAGGTTGGGTGTGTGCAAGTGTGACATAAAGCGAAAGAGAGATAGAGTAGAGGCAAGACAGAATAAAAGTTCCGGCACTTGGACGGCTCTGAAGCCAAACTCTAGTCTAAGTCAAGCTACAGAGGTGAAGTGACGTGGGCAGAAAAATGCCCGAATGGAGCGGCTCCACGGGCGACCTGGTTTGGAGCCAATGCGATGCAGGGCAATGCAGCCAAGCCGCTGTCGCGGGAAGTTTGAGCAGGGGTGGTTGTCGAAGGAGACTGCCTGTTGGAATCACTGGGCGTTTCACCTGGGCAGGCTTGGCCCAGGGCACCTTCCCAGCTTCCCAGCATGTCAGTCAACTGCCCAGCCTGCCCTGGTGCCTCTGCCCTCGATCTTCCCGAGGGTCGGTTCATCACGACCGTGCAGAAGCCGACGCTTCTATTATTCCATCCAACATGCTGGTTCTCTCCACATCGACCACGGTAGTGATTGGTGTCTCGGGCTGAGAAGGCGCCAAAAGTTGCAGTTTCAGCCGCATCCCCGTCTCCAACACTCCTGAACGGCAGGTTGTGCCCAGGGCGGCAGGGCGGCTAAGACTTGATGGACAATGATCCACTCGATGCCAGCGTGAATCACAGAGATCCTGCTGAACACGATCTGTCGCCTGGGGTGGTGGATGGGCGCCCACTGCTGATCTGGGGTCGATGGCTGTGTGGCGAAATCGCGCACCTCATTTGCGAGCTGTAAGAGATCTGAACCTGACACAGCATGGGCCGTACCACCATTCTAGCCAACCAGACAGCCAGCCGGGCCTGACGAACCCTGCCGGTGCTCAATGATGAGCTTGAGCTTGACGGAGCCGCAAAGCTTGGCCTTCTGCAAAACCTACCCAGGCACACAACCTTGTGGCAGGCCACGGACTTGACCAGTGTCCACACACCCAAATACGCACACGAGGCACCACACACTCGATTATGCTTAAGGGGTTCCTGCAGCATGGGCCTGGGTCTGTGGCGCCTTCATCCCTGCCCGATCGAGTAATCATAGTTACTCCATCCTACACATCGCAGCCACCGTGACCCTCCTCCGCCATCGCACTCGGTCTTTCTGACAGGCTTGTGGGTCGTGGAAGAATATTCGACCTGGGACAGGCCAGCAGACTTCGTCCCATCCCCTTGGCCCCAGCACATGGTCTACGATCCAGAGGCAGGGAAAGGTCCATGTCGACCCACCCATCTCTGCTCGCTCTCATGGTCCCCCTCCTAACCGCTTGTGGTGGCTGTCGAGAAGCGCCCATGATGAGACCCTCGCCCGCGCTGGCCCCACTGCCGTCATAGCCGTGGTGCCTGGGAGTCAAGCACCCAGCATGAGACAAGACTCTCAGACAGCTGGCTTGTGTAGATCAGGTTTGACATTGTCGCTTTCGTCCCAACTCCTGATGATTTCGTCCAGGGACGAGGTCCAGGGCTGTTGGCCGCCGTTCGTCTTCGTCTCTTCCATCGGCTAAACGGCCAGCCTCGCTATGCTAGGGCCCCATTCCCGTTGGGCTTGAGGAGTTCCCAAGCGCGGGCAAACCAAGTGGCCATCTCCGTATATAATACTTCATAAACCTGCTCATTCCCCAAACTTGCTCACGCCACTCTTCCTGTTCAGTAGCTGAGCTCATTTCCTTCTTGGCATCGTCCCATTCCCTTCTCCTTACCCAACTCTAAGTCACTCTTTGACCCGCTGCCGGCCAGCTTTTGATAGTACGATACCTCAGGCAGGAAACATACGACGCCATAATGCACGCCCCTTCAGTCATCAGCCTCCTGGTCTCTGGCCTCGCAGCCTCCACGGTTGCAGGCTTCGAGCTGAACGCCCCGGGTGCCTCCCTGTCCCGCCGTAGCGTCGCCCTCATCGCCGCTGCCGTCGGACCCGCTCTGGCTCTCCCCGCTGACCTCTCCATCGAGGCTCGTCACCGTAAGTTTTGGATATCCTGGTCTGTTGTGGAGGCCACCCTCCGGCTTACAAAGAAATTTAGACCAAGGCAAGGGCAAGAAGAAGAACAAGGCTGCTGCCAACGCCAAGCGCCAGGAGGAGGAGGACGAGGACGAGGACGAGGATGAGCTTGAGGAGCGCAGCCTCGAGGCCCGTCACCACCAGGGCAAGGGCAAGAAGAAGAACAAGGCTGCCAACGCCGCCCGTGACGTTGAGGAGCTTGAGTCTCGCGAGCCCCACCACCAAGGCAAGGGCAAGAAGAAGAACAAGGCCAACGCCCGTGACCTCGAGGAGCTTGAGACCCGTGAGCCCCACCACCAGGGCAAGGGAAAGAAGAAGAACAAGGCTGCCGCCAATGCCCGTGACCTCGAGGAGACATCCGACCTCGAGACCCGTGAGCCCCACCACCAGGGTAAGGGCAAGAAGAAGAACAAGGCCAACGCCCGCGATGTAGAGGAGACCGCCGACCTTGAGACCCGGGAGCCTCACCACCAGGGCAAGGGCAAGAAGAAGAACAAGGCCAACGCCCGTGACGTCGAGGAGACCGCCGACCTCGAGACCCGTGAGCCCCACCACCAGGGCAAGGGCAAGAAGAAGAACAAGGCCAATGCTCGTGACGTTGAGGAGACTGCCGATCTTGAGACCCGTGAGCCCCACCACCAGGGTAAGGGCAAGAAGAAGAACAAGGCTGCTGCCAACGCTCGCGACGTTGAGGAGGAGACTGTCGACCTCGAGACCCGTGAGCCTCACCACCAGGGCAAGGGCAAGAAGAAGAACAAGGCCAACGCTCGTGACGTTGAGGAGATCGAGACCCGCGAGCCCCACCACCAGGGCAAGGGCAAGAAGAAGAACAAGGCCGCCGCCGCCAACTAAGAGATCCTCTTTTCTAGAGCCTGACTTCTTCTCCTGAGATGGTCACAACGACAAGACGGCAGCTTCTCCATTTCTTCGCAAACGGGTCGTTCAAATGCCACAACTTTCTTAACCTTTTACTACTACGTTCGAAATAGTTCTGCTCGAGACGATGCGGTGTGCTGTTAATTGTGTCTTTGGGGCACATGGTCGTCCTGGGCTGTGCTACGAGAGTGCGGATGCTAGACCCGAGATACTATCAAATGTAACGAATATTATTGACCGAAATCCTTTTTTGTGCCCTATTCTTCAATTGTGATGTCAAAACGTGTATGTGCATGCAAATCTAGAGTTGCGCTGCATCTCACGACAGCAGCAGTTCGGGGGGATGGCCGGGCATGAGCAGAGACGTCGTCGTGTAAGCCAGCCAAGGGACCCACACCATAACCAGGGATCCAGCCGCAAACAATTTTTTTAGCTGTGGTAAACGTTGCTGCTCATCACACGTAGATTATTTCTCGGCGCCGTGAGCTTAATGGGGGGCGGGCGCCCTGGGGGGGGGCCTTGACCCTCCCCCCCAAGCCTCGGGTTTACGCGAGCAGCATTGGCCATACAAGCCTCTGACGGGCGCCCATCAATGCTCGGCAGTACCAGACTGTCTGGGAATCTGGTAACGGACTGCACCCCGGGCGCCTACACCATTACCCCTGGGACTTTTTCGGGGTGAGCCGAAACACGGTTCAATGCATGCGAACTGGGATGTGGTTTCCCCCCAGATTCACGAGAATGGGCCTCGGCTAAACTCCGAGACATGTTGCACTTTGCTATTGCCGCTTGGTGATGTACGTAATACGATGCCAGGGCTGGGGAGATCATAGAAGCTGGCGATATATGGATGGGTTGCAAGAGCGCAGTCACAGCGGCGACCAGAATTATCTGCGCCGGGGATGTGAGTGACACAGTGAAATGGGAGGGAGAAACATATGCCACTTCTGGCGTGTAGAGGAACTCTTTGCGTGAGAGTTAGGACCGCAATGCACGCAACCTGCACCTCACATTAGCAAAGTTTCCACGGCTGTCGCCCTCGACCAGCCCGGTCCGATGATGGGGACCACCCACCAGGCACCACAAAACCAAACAGACCGCGAGAATAAGCCTCTGACGCCCGTGGGGCTCCGGACGAGCTCCCAAGACCCGCGACCACGACCAAGTTTGTGCGGACACAAGGCTACAGTTCAGCCCTGCCAAGCACACCAAACGTGGACGAGACTTTTGGCCCGGGACAGGAGCAAACAACCACCCACCATGTGCACGTTTAATCCGCAGCAGGTTGGATTCGGCGGGGCTGCACCCTGTGGAGGAATATCTTGTCCTCTCATGTTCTCTTGCAGCAGCGCCCGGCACGGATGCCCGGCGCCTCAGAAATGCCGCGCACCCGTTTTCTTCGTGCCTGCCCACGGCAACGAGCTATTAGCCAAGTGCTAACGTCGCCAAACGGTACATATTTCCTACAATCCGTGAGCAGAGTTTCGTCGGATTTTCCAGACGAGCGAGTCTTGAAAGTAAGGCAGTGTTGGCCACCTGCATCCGGGAATATCAGATGGGACGCAGCGAGACCCGATTGGTGAGGGTGGTCGTCTCCGGGGCGGGAGGTCTCTGTTAGGCTGCGTCATGCTTCCCACACGAAACATATGTACGCGGCTCAGCATCCGTGCCCTTCGTCACCCTCATTTCTCACCGCGCGGCAGCCTACCTCACCTCAGTCAACAAGTGTTGAACAACGCCTCCTGCACCTAGCTTCAGGGCGATCACCCGTCCCGCGGGGCCAAGATCGGCATGGCGAAGGCCTTCCGCGAACGGCTCGCTGGTTGTGCCCGATTCGCAATTCCTTGGCACGGAGTTGTGGGTTCCAGTTGCGGCAGCCGGGGCACCTCGCCTCGGAGCCGAAGAAGTGCGGTTTTAAAGTTCCGGAAGCCATCGAGACTCTTGTATGCAGCCTCATTGGGCACCGTCTCGGACTGCGACCGACTCACCGTTCTCACAGCTAAGTGGATAGATCCCAAACCGCGGAAACGCGTCAGCTCAGAATCACCTCGACGTTGCTCATGGCCTTCGGTGAGCCTGGCTGGTGCCTGAACAGGGAAGCGGGTTGTGAAGGCATGAGTTGCTCAGGGCGAAAGTTGTGGCCTTCCTTCGGCTTAACCCGACACGTCGTCTCGCGGGCCAGGAGTCGCCTCAGTTGCCCTCCGGAGTGTATACATCGTCTGAAGTAGAAGACTGGTGACGGCGGTCGCATGAGTCACCGAGTCTCTAATGCTGTAGCCCCCAGAGCCTCCGCCTGTCCTGCAGTCGCTCCAGTGGGCAACAAATCCACACACTTTGGCATGGTCGTCCTCCTTCGAATGATGGCATGATGGTGTGCAATGATCAAATCTCGCATCAGCTCCACTCGGCTCGTGATCCCGGATGAGCCTGTACACAAGGCAAAACAGTGTGGGTGGAGAGTGTGCATCTCAAGCACCACTTGCCTCGCGAAAACTGTCCCAGTAGGTCGACATCCGTGAGCTCCTGCAGAGTCCGTCAACTGTCCGCTCAAGGATGCGAATCACGGAGTCGCACGGAGTCCTGCCACGTCGTCGAGGTTCCTATTTGGTCAGCCGTTCAGAGTGATTGACAAGTACGGTAATTTTGTTGTAAACGATTCGGACACCGTGCAACCGCGTGACACTGACGGTGAGGCATCCGGCGCACGGTACCGGTGAGATCCGGTCCGCAACACAAAGGCGTGTGCAGCAGCTTTGGCGGTGCTTGCGAAGGGCTCATGCGTGCATGCGTTGTCTATGGCGAGATGGGATGAAGACAACTGGAAGGGGTTGATTCTCTAGGAGTCCGGAGCCTCGAGCCGTCTGCATCAACCTGCAGAATGTTGACCCAATCTGTACGACAAAGCTGAAGGGATGGCATGGCGTGTGTGTTGGTAGGGAATATGAGGGTTCATTCTCAGGGCCCGGCAGCTCGGGCAGGGTCACATCGTTGAAGGTGCATTGATAGGATCTGCAGGTTTTATCTGATTGGGAAGGGGGCGGCGATCGCCAGGAGCAGGCAGGTCTAGGCTTGGTGGAAGCTGTGGAAGCTGTCGAACGCGCCTGCCAACCACTCGGGACCTTGTCGAGCTCAGGGCGGGGCCCACCCAATAGTTGAACATGTCCAGGTGTGTATATGCAGAGCTTCTGGAATGAGCAGAAGAGACCTTCACAACCCTCAATAATGAGGCCACTTTCCCGCATCGCTCCCGCCAGCTTCCGAACCGGCGCGACAGCAGGCCGGGACAGAGCAGCAGCAAATCAGAGAACGGTGCCGGGGTGGTGGTGACCCACCTGTCGTGCATTTCCAGATGTCCCTCGCGTGGTTTGCGCGCCTTGACAGCAGACGGATCATGTCAGACGCCTGTCTTTGCCCGATCCGGGGGCGGGTCGGCGTGGTTTTTGGCGGTCGGCGGTGGGAGCCACCCATTTAACATCGTACTATGTTTACCGGGGTTGGGTGAGCTGTGGGTGGGGCACCTCTCCTCGCTAGGTCGGAATGGGGTTGATGCAGGCAGGTCGAGCAGGACAAAACGAAAGGACCCTGAATGAATAAATAAATATCAGAACGGACGGCCCTCGCGGCCTGCATTTTCTCCAGGGGCGCAAGATCTTGCATTTTCCACCGATCTGGGAGATCCTGTCTGCAGCTTTCCTACTTCGGTTTTTTTGTTGGGAGGCTCGACAACTCGGGTGGGCGTTCGCGCGTGTGTGTGTTACTTGCAGCGGTCGTGCATCGTCAACTACAGCAAGCTTGGACCCTTGTTTTCGTCCTGCGTCGACGGCAGTTCGTCTCCAGCAGCAGCGTCCGTCTAAGAATCTCCTCGGCACGGGGTTTGTCACCAGGGGACTCTGCAGTCGCGATTGCATCCCTAATCTCGAAGCAATAATACCTGCGACTCGCCTGCCAGTCAGCCAAGGTCTTGTCTGCTGTCTGTTTACTTGAGGCTACACAACCAAAATCAAAAGGGAAGGCATATCTGGGGTAATCAATAATTCTCGCCTACACTGCCCTCGCCCTCTACAGCAGCAAAGGAGATTCCAAGCCACTCGACACGACGCAACCCCACAACTACCCACCATGGACATCGTCCTCGAAATCGTAGACACCCTGTTTGGGGACTACTTATACGCGACATTCCACCCAGCGAAGCCAGCACCGTATGACTTCCCACATCCACCGTCCAACGAGACTGTCAACGAAAAGGCCTTCTCAACATGGACGTATACGCCCTCGACGCACTACTTCTCCCTCGAGCCCTCACAATATGCCTACATGAGCCAATGGCCGCGCGATAACATCTACCGCCAGGCCTTGTCCCTGTTCCTCGTTGTCTGGTATGTACTCCCCAATAATTTCAACCCGTGTCACAAGAAACCACTCGACTGACTCCTAGACTCATAGGCTCTTCGGCTTGGTCGTCTACTTCATCTTCGCGACCCTGTCGTACGTCTTCGTCTTCGACAAGAAGACCAAGGAGCACCCAAAGTACCTGCGCAACCAGATCGCCCTCGAAATCAAGCAGACCATGGCCTCGATGCCCCTCATGTCGCTGTGCACCACGCCCCTGATGCTGGCCGAGGTCCGCGGCCACAGCAAGCTCTACGACTCGGCCGCCGACGCCCCCTTCGCCGCCTACTCTTGGGTCCAGTTCCCCTTCTTCGTCATGTTCACCGACTTCTGCATCTACTGGATCCACCGCTGGCTGCACCACCCGCTTATCTACAGGCACCTGCACAAGCCGCACCACAAGTGGATCATGCCAACGCCCTTCGCCTCCCACGCGTTCCACCCGCTCGACGGCTTCGCCCAGTCCTTCCCCTACCACGTCTTCCCCTTCTTCTTCCCGCTGCAGAAGCTGTCCTACGTCTTCCTGTTCGTCTTTGTCAACTTCTGGACCATCATCATCCACGACGGCGAGTTTGTGTCGGACAATCCTATTGTGAACGGCGCGGCCTGCCACAGCATCCACCACCTCGCCTTCAACTACAACTACGGCCAGTACACCACCCTCTGGGACCGCATGGGCGGTTCGTACCGCAAGCCCGACCCTAGCATGTTCGACAAGCAGGAGAACATGTCGCAGGCGCAGTGGGAGAAGCAGAGCAGGGAGATGGAGAAGATGGTCGAGATTGTCGAGGGTGTCGACGATAGGTCGTACCTGCCGGAAGCCAAGAAGACCAGGTAAACAAGAAAGAACTGGAAGAGGGAGTCACGACGGCATGTTCGCTGCGGACGGGAAGGAACGAGTGGGCATGTCCATGCCCAACGAACGGGAAAGACCCCGAAATGCCAAGACAAATGGAACGAGATTCTTGTATATAATTCAGGCTCCTGCCGTAGACCCTCCCGATACCACTGTATCTCTCCGATATGGGAACTAGGAGTATTACTACTTATTTTTAATACCATGAGTATATAATGAAAGCTTCTAAGACTACCGGACGAACTCCTGTAGGACAACCTCCTACAAGATAACCCGTAAGACAACCTCTTATAAGATATTTCCCATGTAATAGCCTCCTATCAGACATCAGACAGCCTCCTAAGGAACAACCTCCTATGGGACAACCTCCTATGGGACAACCTCCTACGCAACAACCTCCAAAAAAAACAACCTCCTACGGAACAACCTCCTATGGGGCAACCTCCTACGTAATAATAACCTCTTATAAGATGAATACCTAGGATAGCCACTGTTTAAATACCTCCTATAGAACAAATTCTCTCAGAAGGACTTCATATCTAGTAACCTGCTCTTAGCTAATTCCTTAAGAATGAATATACTAGAGGTCCTTTTATATAATCACACTCTTATAGACTAAAATCTAGACGATATTTAGGATTTAGCTATAGGGAGATCTGTAAGGCTGTAATATAATTTCTTAATAAATTGTGTTGTTTCCAAAGCAATAGATGTGGTGTGAAATATTCTGTTGCTGTTCAAATGAGGCTGCCAGTGTGCTGGGTGTTCAAACTTGGTAATCATTTTATAGGGAACCCACTGTTCAGAAGACAAAAGCTAACCCTTCCGTGAGAAGCAACATTAGTTTTTAGAGATCACTAATTAATGTGTTCTCAAATGTGCAGATGGCCAGACAGGATAATTATACAGAGCAATGTGAGAATGAATGATGGAAAAGACACGATGGATCAGCTGAGGAACTTTGTCTTCTGACGAGGTGGGGTATGTTAACAGCCTTAGAGGTGCAAATTGGGAATGGGCCTCACTTTTGGTCTACGTGGAATCCCAGAAGCTTTGGAGAGACAGAAGATTCAGGTCCAGAGTCTGGAGTTCTTGAGATGATCCGAATCCAGCTTGGGGCTCTGGAAATCATCGATTGGATTGCAGGCTGTCTCTCCGGGCCGTTGGGCTTTGCCCATTGGCATGGCCTGCCATCGTACCCAACCTCTCTCGGCCTCCATCTGAATCCTGATTCGTTTACCAGTCAAATTGATGGGACTTCTTATGCCGACTTCGCTGAAGTACTTGATCATGGGACCAAGTATTTAAGATATTATTTCGTGCCATTGATGGAGAATGAGAGAGATGCAAATGCTTTGGTTGAGTGAGCCAACCCCCTTGCTTTTGGGTATTCTTACTACCACGAGGAATTACTTATCCTAGCAAGACTTCGTCTTCATCTCTCTGCTGCAAGCTCTGTGGCAATAGTAGGAAAGGCATTGCTCCACCTAGCTCTCTAGGTACCTAAGTGCCCATGCCGGTAGGTACTTACCTAAGGTTAGTGGTTGCACCAAAAGTCCCGGCCCCTTCTGGTGCCGCTCAGTTCTTAACAACCACCATGCGGCTACAAAATGACCTTCCATGAGCTATAGGAGTAATCTATTAGGAACACCATGACCATTCTCAAGAGTTACAAGGCTTTGAATAAACAGATCATAGCGCAACCATACATTCGACTCAAGGAAAGGAGAAACACCGAGAAATAGCACGACTCTCAGCAAAAATGCCCAGAAACGACAACCGTCCCTGTTGCCAAGGCTACAGTGGTTCAAGGTATCGACTGTTGCCACGGTGAAAATCCACCAGACCACTGCCACCGATACTGCTGTCCTGGGCATTGTCGGTACAAGCGTGATGGGGAAGGCCTGTGGGTTTGCTACTGCCAGTCCTGCCGACGTCGGCAAAATGAGGAATATGCACGCTGGAGTGAGCAGGACAGGATTTCAAGGGAGTATTGGGAGGCAAAATGGGAGGACAGGGAGCGTCGGATGAGGGATCCCAATTACGTCCCAACGCTGGAGGACAGAGCTGTCGATGCATTCGGCTTTGCTGTCATTGGAGGGGTCATAGCCCTGTTGGTCTACAGTGCCTTTCAGGTCCTTCGCTGGATGAGAACAAGTGACTAAGACCCAGGGCAGGCCGGGTGAATAATCTGTGACATGAGCATAAGGTCTCAAAGGCTGGCCAAGGGAAGAAACGCTTTTGAGGCTTGTCTGCCATCTTGCGACTCGCTACATGAGGCAAGGAAAGTTGCAACAGATGGCTTCGAAGACCTTGCGGGCTTGGGTTGAAACTTTCGAAGAAATGGTAGATCAAGCGCCTGGGCGAGGCAGACTTGAGCGAAACAGAAGGCCTTGGGGAGGGGGATATTGACCACGGCACTTATAACTGCTAGGAAGGCCAATCCCTTCGAACTGGTTATTCTGGGCTTTTGGCCGGATAGGCAGGGCGTGTGACTAGCAGTCAAGCCTCCTATTGCAGCTAGGTAGTTACTCATTTGAGCACTTTAAATAGAGCAAATTAGATGCACAATCTCTGGGCGGCTTGCACAGATCGCTGGTGCTGTAGACTGTGACATGGGGAGCTACCAAGCCGTTACTGCAGAGACTCTATAGAAAGAGGTCTGAGATTCACACCCGCAAAAACAGAGGGTACACCTAAGCTCTATAGGATAACCTCCTGTGAGACAACTTCCTATAATATGAAATTCTATAGTATGGCCTTCTATCATATAAGATCTTATAGGATGACGTCTTACGAAATAACCTCTTGGTATGAGATAATTAGTTTAGTATTAAACTGGGTACTTGAATTTCTGGGTTGTCTTATGTCTTTTCTACCTCTAATTAGCTCTGTCTACTTACCTATGGAATTAGCCTCGTACGGGTGTATGCTTCACCTCGGGTTGATTGTACTTATCGCGTCGGCCACAATACCTAGAATGAGCCTCTAAAGTCCTCAGGAGTCTGTCCTCCGTGAACGACTCCGGCAGCCGTTCAACCACCTAGTACAAAAATCGACAATCCCACGAGTTTGCAGGGTCTTTGGGCGCCTGTACCAAGGCAGAAGTCTTGGAGGAATCCCTCCCCACTCATAGGAGCAATTCTACCCCGGGTGACCCGGAATTTTACCAGGACCACCGAGTGAATAAGAGTGTGGTCATCGACATCATACTAAACTATCAGGGAAACTTCTTGCCAATTCTCCATTTCGCCCTCGTGGGTAATCTATGTTGCGACTGCCTAGGTAAGTTATCCTGGGCTATAGAAGGGATACCCTAGGCCCTGCCCTTTCTTGTGGTTCAAGAATACCGAGTAAAAGGTCTCCTGCCCCCAACACACGCCCCAACTCGGAAAGTCCAGCCGCCGACTGGTCGGACGCGAACCAGGCGGTGTTTGTTCCACGGATCCCAACCTGCTCGCCTACTCGGTGCGAGGCTCTCAAGTCCCACGCTTTCCAGCATTGGCCCCTTTCCATTAGCACTTGAGCTCCAAGCTTTCATTCTTACCCGCCCAAGTCCTGCCATCATCTCGATAACTTCGTCGGCTCCGTATCTCGGCCAATTGGCGGGAACTTGTCCGCCCGCAAATGCTGAAAATGTTGCATCCCTTCGGCCAACTGTGATGTCGTTTTGTTGTCGAGACTTCCACTCAATTGACATACGCGACTTAGCATCTGCCTCATCCACCCGTCCTCATTTAGTGACATGCCGCCCGAAAAGCGCCGTACGCCACCAGTGCCACGAGGCCTGCGAAGACGGTCAAGCCCATCGCATCATCAACCTTATCCTCCAGGGTTGGAACGTAGTTGACATCCTCCATCCGGCGTTGCCTGTCTTTCCACTTTTCATCTTGATATTTGAACCATTGCCTCTCTCGTTCTAATCTCTCCTGATGCCTGAGTATGCACGGTCGGCAGCAGCATCTGCTGTTACGTTTTTGCCAACAGTGTCCGGGGCAACAGAGACGATGGCAGTGATGTGGTGGATTCTCGCCGTGGCAGCAGTCTCTGCGGTATCTTGAGCCGCTGTAGCCTTGACAACCTTGATCTGGGGCGGTTGTGATCATGCTGTCGGTTTTGGGCTTTTTGTTTTCAGATTCCCCGATTGACTTTAGGGGTATGTTGCAGTTACTGTGCTATGCCTTTGCCATGAATTTCTATCCATCATATAGGACTCATAAAATACGAGCAATAATAATAATTTGCAAATTTGATGGCTTGCTTAAAGTGCTAGCTGTTATTAGTGGCGAAGCGGCGCCTCACTCCGTCACATTAACAAAACGAGATGGACACTTTCGTGGAAGGCTTTTGAACCTAAGAGTAACTGTTGGACGTTAATGCCCGAAGGCGCAGGAATCGGTCAACACCAAGCACTTGCCAACAGTGGGAGACTAGGAAGATTACGGACTGATCGATTGATAGCTTTGACGGTTTAATGATATTCCAGGACCTGATCCTATCCGCTGGATTACCAGGTGTTTAAGACGTGGGGGAAGTAGATATTTCTTGACTGCAGAGTATCCGGAGGAAACTATAAATCACCATCGAGGGATTGAGCAGCGGCTCGTGTATAATTTGGTTCTGGGGGCGTTCGGATTTATCTTCCGATCCGCCTCGTAAAGAGAATGGATTCCCGGGTGATGCACTACTTGAGATTGGACATGCTATGTATTGCATGAATCATTTCCAAACTAGCGATAGAGCACGAGAAGCATTCTTTAGTTCGATCACCTCAGAGCTAGACGAGCGAGCGTAGTCAGGGATTGCGAGGGCAAATTTCACAGAAAAGGCAAGCTTCTCACAGACGGTGTTGATAGGAACCAAAGACAACCACATTGATTGCTAGAGCGTCGGCCAAAAAAGTGTATCAACAGAAGAAACATAGTAGATAGGAAATCCGGCGTCTGCCTCGCACAAGGTGCATTACTGTCTCCCAAAACGGAAACCAATGTCTGAATAATATCTGCGTCCAAAACAATAGTAAGTGGCCCACACAAGTGGAACCAGTCAGGTATACCAATCCGTCAAACGCCGTCGCAAAGTCTGTCGGTCAAAAGGAGATACGACAAAACTGAACGCTTGAACCAGAACCGCTGCCGTTGCTCCCTTCCACCAGCCAAACCATCCATCGCTGGCCACCACTATCCCTTCAAGAAAAGCTGACGAATTTGGGATCCTTCGGCCGGCCGTCTGGTCCTATGCCGTTGTCCTTAAAGCGGTTCTCCATGTAGACCTTCCTGGCCTGGTCGAACTTCATCCTCCGCTTCTTCATGATCTTGAGGATCTCCTGCTTTGCCGCATCGTCCAGCCCCGCCCGGCTGTCGCCATCCGCGACGTTTCCAGCGAGATCAAAGTTGCTGGAAGAAAGGCCGGCCTCGATGTCTCCGGAGAACGAGCCCGGAAGCCGGTCGTAGAGGTAACCGCCACCGGGGAGGCGGATTTCGGAGACGAGGTGCGACCACCGGTCCCGGGTGAGGTAGAGGACGGTGATGGAGACGAGGAAGAGGAATACGGTGGAGTAGAGGATGTAGGCCATGGCTGCGGGATCGATTCTGCGGATTCTGCGATGTCCCTCGGGTATGGGATCGCTCGGTGTCGTTCAGATTATGCGGAGAGTTGGGTTCGGCTCCCCGGGTGAAGTTCGGATCGATCGGGTGACAAGTGCGACCGGTCGAAGAAAAAGATTCGGTTGATTGAAAAAAAGAGAACAAAGGAGAGACGATGATGATTGCTGTGAGCTAGAAGAGCTATGTCGCGGGGTTCATTTCGATGTCGGGAGAGCAATCGCCTCCGTTATGCGCATGATGAGGACGCGATGGCGCAGGGACGAAGGCGGAGATGGTTGGTCACAGAGGTCTCAGTCGCAAAGTTCCAGCGGCCCGAGGCTGACGCAACCAACTAACCTATCGCGTATCAGACGCGGCCGCTAAATTGGACATTTCGACAATCCCTGGCAACCCTCCCCCTTGCCAAGCAGCCCAGGGGGAGGGAGGGTGGTCTGTCAACCCTGCTGGGCCAGCGACTAACCCTGGTCGAGAATTAGGTAAGCGGCTCCCACAGAAAGAATCTCCATAGCAAAATATCGCCAGCGCTACCCACGCAGTGTCGACGACAACGAGATCAGCCAACCGCCCCTTGACGCCCATTTCCTTTACGACCACACCGATTTTCACAAAATCACCGCCAAGATGTCTCTGCCCAACGTCTCGTCCGATCTCGTCTGGGAGATCACCCGTACGTGTCACCGAGCCAGTCTGGCAGAAAAGAGAAAATGCCCAGACAGGGGCACACATTCGAGCGAAGCGCCTAACATAATGTCATGACAGGCAACAACAACTCCTACCTGGTCAAGCGCAACTCGGCCGGTGGTGTTCACTTCTCCCGTGACCCTCTCAACCTGACCAACGTCAACTCGCGCAAGGTACGGATGGCCTGATGTGGAATCTGGGTTGTGCCAGGAGCACTGGATACTGTCGTCGGAGATGGAGACTGATCAATTGGCCCACAGCACGCCGGTTACGTTAACGAGAAGGCCGTCGGTATCTCCGCCGACGGTGAGAAGGGCGTCAAGGTCGTCTCCAAGACCAAGGCCACCCGCCAGCCCGCCAAGAACGCCCACAAGCGTACCTTCGGCTCGCACAACCGCAAGTACGTTTATACACCATGCGCTGTGGAAGGACCCCTCCACGGAGCCTTGCAAATGGAGGATCACCCTGGCTGACACGATACTCTCCTATACAGGACCTACAAGAACATTGCCTCCTCCACCGGCAAGTCTGGATACCGCCCCGACCTCCTGCAAGCCGCCGTCGCCCGTGCCTCCGCCATCCGCCGATCCCAGCGCCCCGTCAAGCCCGAGCCCGAGAGGAAGCTCCGTGGCAACGCCGCCAAGAAGGCTGCTCAGGAGTAAATTTCTTTCCAGTAACAACTGAGAAAGACATGCTGGACTGTCGATGACCAACGAGCCCGGACAACGTTATGACGTGGCCATGGCATCGCATCTGAATTGAGGACTGCATGGGTCTCGAGAAGAGCCCAGGTGGTTATGGTCCGGCGGGGTTATGCGGCATATTGATATCATTACAAAGGAGTCAATGGTTGAAAAGGTCAATGCGAATGATGTGAATTCCACATGGTCTGGTGCCCTGGGCCAAATACGGTTTGGCAGGCTTGCAAAAGCTGAAATGGCTGGTTGGGGCGTTGCTGCTCTAGACAGGGCCCAAAGCTCCGTATCCAAATAAAGTGACGAGACAAGAACCCGACTTTGCGCGAAACACACACAGTCCTCTGCCAACGGCGACGTGCTTTGCTTATTGTCCCGAAGAGGGTCCGAGGACTCTTGTGCTTCACAAGCCTGCAGGTTCCAGCTCTGAGCATGAGCCGGGTGACCCACACAGAAATGCCGCACATGGTTTGAACCACTTGACATCCTCCATGTTCCGATATCTCTCGCAACTTGACGCCATTGCTTTCAAATTGCGCAACATAATTGTGAAATGGTAATCATCGTAGTGCGGGAGATACCGAACATGCCCGAAGTTCAAGACGGTAGCCGAGCCTGAGCCTCGGAACGGGTTGGCTGCAATTAGGTAACGGAACCTTGGAACGCTAGACGGATTACCCTATATTCTTAGCTTGGCAGTCAATATGACTTCAGCACATGTGTTGGACATTCACATGGGCGGAAGGCAGTTCCGGAGTACAGTGCAAAGAGTCAGGTAAAGCTCCCTTGTTTGAAGCGAAGACCCTGGCTCGCCTGGAGCCCAAAACATCGTGAAGATAGCTGGCTACCAGATAAGGCTTGCCTGCTGATACATGCGCGCTTTTTTCTCTCTTTCGGTGTCCGTAGAGAGGGATCTGACTGAATTATGGAGTTGGGAGGAGCTCTGTTGAAACTTTGCCCAGCTTAAAGCTGGACCTCTGTGCGTGCTGTGCGTGCACTCAGGCACCCCGTTTCCGCAGTCTAGGTTGAGACTCGACCGTGTCAGCGGGACGAGGGAACTGCTGGTGACTGCTCTTTTTCCATTCTTAGCACCTGTCCTGCAGCCCTTGCGTACCCCGCCATCTCTACCCCAAGGACCAGGCCCCCCGAATCTGGAGCTCTACCCCCTGCCCCAAAGTACGACCTCCTTCGCCGAACACTGCCCTGCACCGGGAAAAGAGAGCCAAGTGTAACAGCCCGCGGGAGCTGCCATCATAACCTCAACGACCCCTCTCTGTTCGTGTCCCCCCTCAACATTCTTCCCTCTCCTTCCGCTCGTGATACCTTAAATACCTTCCAACTTCACACTCTCCAAACAACCATCACGAACTTTGTTGCAAGTCAACATCAACAGCCACAAGCCTAGTCACTGGTCTAACGCCCCTATCAGCGATACCCCACCAGAGCTCTTTTCGCCGGCAAATCGGACCCCTCCTCTTTCAAACACCCCTCACAAGCTCAACCAAGTCAAGATGGTCAAGGCCGGTACGCCACCACAACACAATCACAATCAACGAGAGAAGCTGGAGTCTGTTTGGGCTGACATAGGTCATCAAAAATAGTTGTCGCTGGTGCCTCTGGCGGTATTGGACAGGTGAGATCCCAAGCTGGAAGAGAAGAATCTGAGCACTTTGACAGGAGCTCCTGCTGACCGCCACCTCTGCGCTAGCCTCTGTCCCTGCTCCTGAAGCTCTCCCCCCTCGTGGATGAGCTCTCCCTATACGATGTCGTCAACACACCCGGCGTTGCCGCTGACCTGTCCCACATCTCCTCCAATGCTGTGGGTTCCTCCTCCAACAAACCCCTCATACCACAAGGCATCATTGCTGAGCTGCCGTATAACAGAAAGTTACTGGCTACGTGCCCGCTGGTGGCCCCCGGGACCCCGACACCACCCAGGCCAAGGCTGCCCTGAAGGATGCCGACATCATTGTCATCCCTGCTGGCATTCCCCGTACGTGCCGCTGTAGTATCAATCCGTGAATCCGAGACGGGAGAAGCTTACGAGTGGCAACAGGCAAGCCTGGCATGAGCCGTGATGACCTCTTCAACATCAACGCTGGCATCGTCAAGGGTCTCATTGAGATCGCCGCCGAGGTTGCCCCCAAGGCCTTCATTCTCGTCATTTCCAACCCAGTCAACTCCACCGTGCCCATCTCTGCAGAGGTCCTGAAGGCCAAGGGTGTCTTCAACCCCCAGCGCCTGTTTGGTGTCACCACCCTCGACATTGTGCGTGCCGAGACATTCGTCGCCGAGATTGCCGGCAAGGCCAACCCCCAGGAGCTTACCGTTCCTGTCGTCGGTGGTCACTCCGGCGAGACCATTCTGCCCCTCTTCAGCCAGGTCACGCCCAGCGTCACCATTCCCGACGACAAGTACGATGCTCTCGTCAACCGCGTCCAGTTCGGTGGTGATGAGGTCGTCAAGGCCAAGGATGGTGCTGGTTCGGCCACCCTCTCCATGGCTTACGCTGGCTACCGGTAGGTTTGAGATATTGCGTAACCGATGACACTTGTGCTGACAATCAGTAAGATTCGCCGAGAAGCTGCTCAAGGCTGTGAAGGGCGCCAAGGGTCTCGTCGAGCCATCCTACGTCTACCTCCCAGGCGTCCCCGGTGGCAAGGAGATCGCAGAGAAGGTCGGCACCGACTTCTTCTCCGTACCCATCGAGCTCGGCGTGAGTGCATCCCGACCCTGAATTTTTGAGACACTGCTGACCCGTCCTAGCCCAACGGTGCTGAGAAGGCCATCAACCCCCTGGGCAACATCACCGAGAAGGAGAAGCAGCTCCTGGCCAAGGCCATCGAGGGCCTCAAGGGCAACATCGAAAAGGGTGTCGCCTTCGCCAACGCTTCGCCCCAAAAGTGATTACCCCTTCCACCTCTATTTCTCCGCCGTCTTTTGTTTGGAACTTCATCTTTTTCCATCTTTGACAACGCAAAACAACCACGACGGCCAGCCCATGCGACTAGGCAGAGTGAATCTTGCGAGATTTGGCGAATGAAATCAGTCAAGAGTTAGTCGCTGATCTGTTGTCCCTTCTCTTAGGTTGTGAGTGTGTTGGCAAAGTGGTCGGAAAAATGCTTTTGGTAGTCAAGCCGTGTCGGCTTGACATGTGTGGATCGGATAAACGAGGTCAGCAGCCTGTTTCGAGCTGACGTGGACACGGAGCCAATTTCTTCTTTCTCCATGTGAATCAGGAAAAGGGCATAGACGGGCCCGATCAAAAATAAATGCCGTCAAGACACCACATATTCCCTTCATGCAGTGAGACGCGTCAGCGCTGTGAACCCGTGCCGCTTTTCCATGTGATGATAGTCAATGATGGCTGGTGTGAACAACACCATGAGATCCGGGGAGACTGTTCATTTCGTTGGTACGGTCTTGATCTGAAACACTGCACCAGGCAATTCGTTCGTCTCCGCCTGTACGGTCGCGTTGACGCCCATTGCTGCCAATGCGCCTCTAACAACGCCACAAGGGAACCATAGGAACTGTGAGTGGATTAGTATGCTGCCATGGAGAGAAGTGAGGACGTGGGCAGGGTGTTTCATACTGGCTCGGCCCTTTGAACCGCCCCTCCACCAGCCTCCGTACTCATCCTCGAGAACGGCCGGAAGGCATTGTCTGTCAACACGTAGACACCCTGTGTATCTCCCAGTCAGCAACAGTCCTGAGTCAAGAGCGAGAGATCACCGCGTGTATCTCTCAGGAGAAAAGCCGCCCGACATACCCTGTGGTTCGTCTTGAGGTTGTCAATCTGCTTGCGGAAGACGAGCATCCAGAGGTCCTTGCAGAGGAACTTGATCACGTCGAGGGTATCGTTGAAGCGCGGGCGGTCCCTCGAGAAGCTGCAGAAGGGTGGGATGTCAGTCCATGTGCCCACTTTTCTCGCGGATGATTTCGGGTTGACGCGGTGTTGGTCGGACGGAGGGATGGTTTTGGAAGCAACATGAAGAAGGCTACCATCGGATATTCCAAACTACAACCACACACACACAGAATATCTGATGTATGTACGAAAAAGGAAACGTACCGCTCGACAAGCCCCTGTCCCACCCGGTATCCCAGCGTCTCCAGCCGGTAGAACACGGCGTCCCGCTCCTCCTCCTCGTCCATGGCGGCGCGCGGGGCTGTGTCCTTGTCTGCTGCTGCCGCCGCTGTTGATGTTGTCGATGTGGCCCCTTGTGCTGACGAGGCCGACGCCTCCAGCTCGTTGGTCACCCGGTAGGCCATGGGGACCAGCTCGATCAGGAGGAAGTCGAGGCACGAGGCGCTGAGGAAGGTGGCGGTCGGGTCGCCCGCGTTGTAGGGCGGCATCACTGCTTCGAAGGACATGTTGGGCGGTCTGTTTCTCGTGGTCTGTTGTTCTTGGTTCGGTCTGGGAGCGCAGGGACGGCTGTTGTTGGCCTTGTAGTGTTGCTGAACGAGAGGGCCGGTCGTGACTGTTCGGGAAGGGGACTTCGCTTGTCGGTGTGGATGCGTGATACGTGGTCCGGGGAGAGTCCAGCGAGTATGATCGGGCGAGATTTGTCGTAATCTGCGTATTCAATGGCGGTGCCAACGGCGGGAGCTGTGGTTCTTGATTTCGGGCGAGCGAAGGTGGTTGCTTACACTAAAGAAGCTACGTCGTATGCCTCCCAGTACGTTGGTACATCCCGTCCTTTGCTCAGCGGCCGCTGCGACCAGACCCCCTGCTCCTGTGAGCTGTGCTTATCTTATCGTCCGCCGAGCTTACAGTGCCTGGGGCGATCCCTGAGTGCTGCTCCACCAAATGCACTACATTCACGGAAGGACGAAGTTGGCCGGCAACCTGAAGGGCGTTTTGGCACCGTCTTGGGAGTTTGATCATTGTAGAGTTGTTCTTCAGCATTCTTAAACAGCTTGAAGTCTGCACCATTCTCATATTCCTCGCCCCGGCCCCATTCATTGCTTCCTAGGGCGATTCGAGATTAGACTTACACTACAATTATCTCTCGTTGTGTACGCTCATATATAAGACATAGAATATACAGCATAGATCATATACTTTCGTGGTTCTGAAGCGATCTAGACAAGTGATTCACCCACTCAACAACACCACAAAAACTCTCAATGGACTACGTAGCTCTGCCTAAGATCGAGGTGGGTACCACACCACATATAAGGAAGCGTCTCTATAGGAGCGTACCTGGGAATCGAGGGTCATCGGCGCGCTACCCTCGGCTTGCCTCCATACGTCACTCACTGACAAGCGAACCGCCTTATAGCTCCACGCTCACCTGAGCGGCAGCATCAGCAGGCAATGCCTCCACGAAGTCTGGCTCATGAAGAAGGAGGCCGGCGAGACTGACCTCGCGGACCCTCTCGTCGAGATGCCGGACGGCAAACACGACTACAACCTCAAGACGTACGTCAACGCGTGCTACCCACCTCGTAACCCCCAGCCATATTTAAATCCTGAACGGTAATAAAAGATTCTTCCCACTCTTCTCCTCTTACATCTACCACCTCGTAAACGACCTCCCCGCCCTGCGGCACACAACCCTCTCCGTGCTCCGCGACTTCGCCGCAGACGGCGTCGTCTACCTCGAGCTGCGGACCACGCCGCGCGCCCTGCCAAAGTCAAACCTCTCTAAAGCGGGCTACGTCGAGGCTATCCTGGATGTCATCCGCGAGTACGAGCAGTCCTCCCCTGCACAACTGCATACCCGCCTGATCCTCTCCGTGGACCGCCGCAACACCCCCGAGGAGGCGGCAGAGGTCGTAGAACTGGCCCGCCAGTTCCAGCACCAGGGCGTCGTCGGCGTCGACCTGTGCGGCGACCCGCTCAGGGGCGGCGTCAAGGCGCTGCAGCCGGCGTTCGAGGCCGCCCACAAGATCCCCGGGTTAGGTATTACGCTGCACTTTGGCGAGGCCGAGGCGAGCGGGACTGATGAGGAGCTGCTTATGATGCTGCGCGAGTGGAAGCCGCAGCGTATTGGGCATGTCATCCACCTCAGCGACGCTGTGAAGCGGGAGGTCGCGGCGTACCCTGGCGGGCTGGGGCTAGAGCTGTGTTTGAGTTGTAATGTGCGTGCTGGGATGGTCAGTGGGGGTTTTGAGGGGCATCACTTTGGGGAGTGGTGTAAGTTGTCCCATGTTTCCTTCATGCTTAAATCTGGGACACACCGGGCCCAGAGTTTCGTCAGTGTTCGCGAGGCTGATGGACATATGTCAACAGGGAAGGTCGAAGAGTGCACGGTGGTGCTATGCGTGAGTATCCGTCCCTTATATTCCGCTTACTCCTTCACTTCACAACGATCCAGGGCACACTGACAGACAAGAATACAGACCGACGACGTGGGCGTCTTCGGCAGCCCCCTGTCGAACGAGTACAAGCTCGTGGCCGAGCACTTCGGCCTCACGCAGCCTCAGATACACGCCCTGGCAAGGAAAAGCATCGAGGTCATCTTCGCGGGGCCCGAGGAGAAGCAAAGACTGAGGGAAATCATGGACGGCTACATATCACGAGGTCTCAACTGACACGCCGTGCGAGAATCGGTTCTCTTTGTGCCTAACTCAGACTCACGTCGACGGTGCGTGTGAGTCGTGAATAGGTTCCTCCTCATAATACCTAGGCGTCTGTCATGGACATTCTAGCTTCGTGGTTTGTAACGCGAAGCCTAATTAAAAGTCGACTGGCTGCATTGCCCGCTTATTGAAGAAGATCGAAGATTTGCACCCGCGATGACGGAGGGTACACCCACACAAGTATAGCCTCATACATATTTCACTTACGAGCCCTATAGGATGCCCTCATATAAGACAGCCTCCTTTAGAATAAGATCCCAAGGATTCCCTGGTATAGGATAACCTCCTATGGGATAATTGATTCGGTACTAATATAAAAGTGAATTTTGATCTCTGAGTCGCCTAGTATGGGTGTATCCTCCGTTTCTCATAGAATGGTCCTGGCTGGCTGGGGCCTACGATACAACAAGAAGGGTTCTAGCCTTGCGAGAGCTTATCACCCTGTTGAGCCGTAGGGACTTTCCCCCGGAATTCACGTTCGATATCACGATGCCAAGGTTACCAGACACAATATTTCTCAATTGGTCTTCTCTTAAAATTTTAACGACGCTGTATGCACACGCTAAGCTATAAACCCTTAAACCCCCCGGTACTCCGTCCGTATGCAGTCAAAAGGGGGTATGAGAATAATTGGTTGAAACCTCACAAGTCTCTCTGTTCGAACAATGCGCATCGACGGGACCCAACTCCAGTGACTTTCATATTCCTCTGATCAGCAGCCGCAGCAGCAGTGCCAGCTTTATAACCGAAGTGGTTGAAAGATGACGACACCCGGCTCCGTCCATTGCAATGTTGGAGATCTGCTCATTGATCTCTTTGAAGCGGGTCTAGAGCCGCAGGGAGCCAAAGAGCAAGGCCACAGGCACAAGGCACCACATGGCATCCACCGTGTGGCCTTGACCTGGACACACCGTCTTCCGCTACTCTTCAGCCTGGTCCAGGTCCATAGACCGGTACTTGATCTGCAGCGCCCACTTGTTGCCAAAGTCGATCCCGCGCCTAATCTTGGTACCGGCCCGCTTCCACACGGCAGGCCCGAGCCCAATGTCGACCAGGAACAGGCTCCAGTCGAGCACGGAGTCGTCCGTGACGTGGCCCGTGACGGTCTCGCTGTCGTCCGCGTCGCCATACGAGATGGCCTCCAGGAGGCCCTTCTTTGGCGCGCCGACGGATACGACGTACCGCGGCCGGATGTACAGGCTGTGGCCGTCCTGCACCGTGGGCTCGCCGGTTGTGTGGTCGATGCCCGTGGGCACGTCGACGGCGAGCACGAACGCCTCGTTGCGGTTCGTCCACTCGATGAGCTCGTAGACAGTGGCCTGCTCGGATGCCCGCAGGTCCTCGAACGGCGTCACATGCCCCAGCAGCGCGTCGATGATCAGGGTCACGGCCATGGGCGGTGCTTGCGGCCGCACGCTTCTGGGCGCGTCCATCGAGATGACGGGTATCGAGGCCTGCCGAACGTGCTCGAAGAGCTCGCTCTTGCTGCACACCTTGCCGCCGAAGTTCTTGAAGAGTCGTAGTTGCCTGGTCATGTCCACCGACAGGTCCCGCTCTCCCCTCTCTATGCCGACCACGCACAAGATGACATTAACACCCTTGCACCGTAGATGACGGCCTGCAGCAATCGACCGATAACCGGATTTGTTGTTGCCTGCTAGAATGACAACGGTCGGCGAGATTGAGGATGGGTCGCCCTCTGCAGCTGCGAGCCGTACCTTGAGCGCTGGGTCTGTTAGTGTGTGGAGGCCGACTTCTGCAATCCCACGGCCGGCATTTTCCGTCATCATATCCTCCGTCAGGCCGAGGTCGTTCTGCGCTATATTCTCGAGGTTGAGCATTTGTAGCGGGGACAGGACCTCGATGCGGCGGTCGCTCTGGGCGGCGTAGAACCCGGCAGACGAGGCGGCAGTTGGCAGCTGTTGGGGATCAGCATTTTTGCCCTTGCGCCGTCCTTTGGCGGCATCGCGAACACTTACGCCAGAGTTCACCCGGCTTGGTACCTGGCCGACAGTTGTAGAACTGGCCTTTCTTGATTGCGACCTCCGCCCAGAGTTCTTGCCTTCACCCTTGCGGGAGCCCTGCCTGCTTCCGAGTTCTCTTCCACTCAATCGCTCACTGCCATTGCGCATGCCGTCATCAGCCTCACTCTTCCAGAAATCATCTGGAGGGGCCTTATCTGGCTTCGTAGACGGGGAGGGCATATCCAGAACGTTCTCGGTGGGATGCAAATTCTTGCCTCCAGCAGTGCCTGGCTTTGGTCGGCGATTATGGGAGACTAATCGTGCCGCATCCTCGATCTTGTCCTTCTCGCGCATCTCTGAAAATAGTGTACGCTTGTCGAACTTTTTCAAGCTTCCTTCAAAGTCAAACTCGGGCATTTCTTGTACGTCAGTAACGTCCTCAGAGGCCCAGCCGTTATCATTAGCGTTTGCATTCGTCCGGCGCAGTGCTTTGTATGGTTGGAATGAGGCTGTGTCTTCCAACATTGGCGTCTCTCTCCAGCCCTTGCCCTTCTTCCCTTGACGCGCCCCTTTTGACGGGGTCGCTTCTTCCGCAGGGCCATCTTGGGCATTCTTCTTTCGGTTCCGCTTCCGGTTTTTCTTAGACGCGCCGGCCTGGGCTTCTTGTAAGTCGGCTGCGGCGTCATCCTCAACCACGACGGCGTCGGTATCGGCCAATTCAGCCCGAACGTTCAAGCCCTCCATGGATTCGACGAGAGAGCCTTTTGGGGTTTGCTCCCTCGATGTCTCTCCAAACGTGACCTTTGGGATTGGCGAGCGTTGCGCCTTGTTATTCGAGAGTGGGCGGTTGGCCATGGCTGATAAAGGTTGTGCTACTTGTGGCGAGGCATTGGGGAGAGGCGCCTGGCTCACAGCGCCCGGCGATGCTCTGACGGGCGGCTTTCCCATCGAGAGAATAGCAGGATCGACGAAAGCCGACTTGGCTGGCTGGGGCGCTGAGGGTGCCTGTTCTTGAGCAGCAGCTTGGAAGAGTCCTTGCAATGCTGGCGCAAATGGCGCGGCCTGCGGCTGCTGCTGCTGCTGCTGCGGCAGAGGTTGGTTATGGCCCTGGTACACGGCCGCGTAGTGAGCTGCTGGCGCAGTGGGCGTGGTAGGTGAAGCCATGCTCTGGTATCCAGAGGGCACCGCATTCTGCTGCACCTGGGCAAGAGGCGCGGCAGGTGGTGTTGGCTGCTGGTATGACTGTTGAGGGGCGGACCTCTCCTGAATCTCCAGGTTTGCGATATCACTGCTGGCAACCACGATGCGCCCGCGCCACTCCTTATTTTCGATCCACACGTTGACCAAGGTGATATTCTCGCCTGGGACGAGCCGCTCGATCTTGCCAGTCAGGCTGATTGGCGGGTTCTTGAGCGTCATGAGGACTGACCAGCCCACCCACGTCTGAGGATTTTCCATTTTGTTCGATGCCGCGGGTCGATGCGACTGCCTAGCCTAGCACGGGGCCTTTTCGTAACTTTCGGGGCACGTGAGGTTGCGCAGATGGCGATGACGGGGGCTTTTCGGAGGCGGACAGAGACGCAATCGAAGTGCCGGGTCTGGGTGGACGGTCTCAAGCGCCGATGTGGAGGATTGGTGGGGGATAGGGATGATTGCCGTATGGTTTGTGGGATGCGGCCAGAGGACGTCGCGCGTCGGACTCAGAGACAGAGAGAGAGCTTGGGCACCTCCCTCTACACTTTTCGTTATCGATAAAGGCAGGACCCACCAAGAGCTGTGCGCGTCTGCCCCAAAATTCCCCAATAACTGCAACCCCCAATTAATAGCACCAGCACTTTGATGACCTCACATGCTAGCTCAACACTTGCGACCTTAGTTGATCGTCCGGCTGTTGCTCTTTCCGCCGATCTTCAGATGGCAGATCTTCCAGCCCGTGTGTACAGTAGACAGTAGTTGTTACAGTAGACAGTAGTTGTCACAGGGAAAGTGTTGCAACATGTGCCTCTTGAATGCTCAGATCAGATTGAAGACGCAAAGAATATTCTATTTTGGTACTCTGCAGCTTGCAAAAAGCATAGCTGTCCCACATTGAAACACGCAGTGCCCAAGCTTCGCAATTGGTCTATGCCGAGTACCTCACCCTTTCGGATCACGCAGGTTCATTTCCAGGTATCGGCTAGAATGTTGAGATTTTCCTATTGGATCACTGCCGCCACAGGTAGTGCCAGAGTACCTCGAGCTCATCTACTGCACTACGGGCCAGCTTGAATATGTGAGATGGCCTCGTTCCCGTGATAATCTATTTCCTCATACTGTTGCGCCATACACTTCGAGCGGCACACATGTGGGCTGGCCCCGGGCATGCAGTTCACAAGAGACAGACTGAGATTCCAAGAATGAATTGGCCTATGAGGGGCGTTCCAAGTCCCATAAACATGTAAATACACACCTGCGCACCTTGCCCCCCAGGGACGCCTCCCAAAAGACATCTCGTACATCATGCCTCGAAAGCTCCTCATAAGGGTATTATTCTCCTGGTTCTTCATGCACAGACCCACGTCGAGTCTAATATCCATATGATGCCATCGCCTCTTCCTCGTCATCATCGTAAGCCTTGCTTGTGGGCTTATTTGGTTTCTTGTACGCAAAGTTCGCAATGGAGGAGTTGGGCTTCTCCTTGATGGCCGACTCCGCGCTGTACAGCTTTTGGTAGAACGACACGACGCGGGGATGCGCCATGACCTTTCTTCTGTCGAAGCGAAGGACCTGCAATCCGTCCTGGGTGACCGCTCGACTGAGCGCAACGTACGCCTGGCCCTTCTCAAACACCTTGCCCAGATCAACCTTGACCCGCGCAAGAGTCTGACCCTGAGCCTTGTGGATCGAGAGCGCCCAAGCCAGGATAAGGGGCAACTGATCCCGTGATGCTTGCACCTCACCAGTTGGTGTCTCCACCTTCCATGGCTCGGAGCAGCAAAGCATGATCCTGGCCGTTCCGTCAACCGCGTGGAACTGCACCAGTGGGAACTTCTTCTTGTCGGGTCCGGCATTATCGGACAGCTGTCGACTGAACGCGGCGAGCCTCTTCTTGACCTTCGGGTCCATCTCCTCTCCAGCCTCGTTCTCGTCGTCGAAGAGACCGCCCGAGACTTCAAATGCGCTTTCTGTCGAAAATCCAATGACGGTGCCCAAGGACCCGTTCACAAGAGTTTCATCCAGGTTCTTGATCAACATCACTTGGGCTCCCTTCTTGAGCTCTAATACTTTGGGGGCCATCATATTGTCCAACAACTTGTCACGAATCTTGGGGTCTCCGGCATCTAGTGCCTCGTATCTGTGAACCTCACCAGGGAGCTCTCTCAGCCTCCTCTGGTTGGAGTTCTCAACCTCTTGCCTTGTGGAGAATCTGTTGCACCGTCAGTATTGGGCTTGCTTACGCAGAATGATGGTGGGACTGACAGCTCGGTGACCTCCAGTTCGTCATCATAATGGATTGGTCTGGACATCTTTTTGAAGGTCTGAACGGTCTGCTCACTAATATGACCGAGACGCATCTCATTGAGCATCTGAGCGAAGACTGTTGGGTGTCAGTGACTAACGCATCTTTCGCCTTGGTGACCGGCGTCGATTGCCTACCTGGATCTTTTTGACGGAAAACCTCAGTCAGTCCGATCGTGTGGTCGATCGAGGTTGTCCAGGTAGCCGCCTCGAAGGCAAATTTGGGGTCTCTCTCCTTATTAACGGGAGGCAATTGGAAGAAGTCGCCCGTGATAACGAGTTGAATGCCGCCCCAAGGCCGGCCATTATTGCGTATGGTTTTTGCTATCTGTGACAGCTTGTCGAAGAGGTCGCCGTCCACCATTGAGATCTCGTCGATGATCAACACCTTCGTTCTCAACCAACGAGTCTTGGCTTTGCCGTTGCGCCGAATCTTCTTGCACAGCTCTGGCACTGGGTCTTTGCCCAAGCCAAACCCCGCGAAACTGTGCAGAGTCATGCCCCCGATGTTGCAAGCCGCCAGACCGGTTGAGGCAGTGACGGCAAGACGCTCGGGCTCCTTTGCATACTTCTTCTTGAGCTCATGGATGATAGCTCTCATCAGGACGGACTTTCCGGTTCCGGCTGGACCAGTGAAGAACACACTCTTGCGATTCTCGCACACAAGCTTCTTGACTTGCTCCTGTTCGTTGCTCAGAGAGATCGCTGACTGCTTGACGGCGTGTGAAGTGACAGCTCGCTGCATCTCTTCCGCCGATGCCTGACCATTGGACGCACCAGGTTTCTTGGATTTGTTCTTCAACAGTTTCTGCTGCTCCTTGATGGCACCAGGCGTGAGGTCCCACGACCGCGACTCTTTTGGTTTTGTTTGAGGTTTCGCAGCTGGAGTTGAAATGTCGAATTCGGGAGACGGTTCATTCTTTCTCTGCTCCTTCTTCTGAATGTACTGTGGCGGCAGGGACCGTTTCTTCGTAATTGGCTTGGAGGACGGCGCATCAATGTCTTCGGTGAAGGCCCGTTTGGTGGTCCTCTGGGAGTCGGTCGATTGGGAGACAGACTGGGCGGGCTTAAAGTGAGTGGGCGAGGACTGGGACCAAGATAGCACGCTGGTATCATCGGTGGGAGGCGCTTCGACGGTCTTCTTTGCAGGGGAGGACTCGGGCTTCATGGGTGGGAGAGCGGAAGGGCATTCGTAATCCAGATCGACCTCATCACTGAAGTCATCCTCGTCGAAATAGTCGATTTCGTTGACAGCGTGCACCCGCGTAGAAGTTTGGGTGTCTGTGCCGGTCAGGTCTATGACATCGGGGGCCTCTTCAAATGAGTTCTGACTAGTATACAGCGAGCCCAACGGCTTGCTGTTGACGGTACGTTTGACTTGTGGAGGAGGATTCATCGGCTGCGAGGAATTGGACGTCCGAGGCTGGAGAGGCCCGGCGGGCTTGGAGGACTGGCTGAACCTGGAGGAGCCATTGTTCATCTGGAACTGGTCTCTGATGCTGGCGTCACGCCTGGGGCTCGGGCTGCTCGAAGGGAAGAGCTGCTTGGCCAGAGCATTCGCAGGCTGTGAGGCCTTGTTCTGGGCCGTATATGTGGCATTCGCACGCTTAAACATGCTCATGGTGGGCGTCGAGTGGTGGTCTGGGTCAACGGCATGTGCCTGTGGCCAAGCGCGTATGACAGCAGTCCCAGCCCAAGTCTTGGTCCTCAGCCGACTCACAGATCGAAGGGGGGAGATGGTTGATATGCCCGCAGTCATGCAGCGCCGGTACAGATGGACTGGCGAAGTGACTCAGGTGGGGAAGTCGTGCTGTAGCATTCTATGCTCGTGCTGGGCCTCTGGAGTTGGTCGCTCGTTCCCGTCCCAACCGCTTTAGAGTTTGGATCACAGCACCCTGGGAAGGGACAAGCGCGTCGTCCCTACATTGACGCGACTTGTGGGCGATTAGATAAGGAGCAGTCTGCGGAGATGGGCGGCACAGCCAGGGGTCTGGGACCATTGCGCACGTATTCGTGCCGCCATGGTCAAGGCGCAAAGGATTTGATACCATCTCAGCCCTTGCTTCTATGTTCGCAATTCGAGAGCATTCCTTTGGACATCTAATTAGCATAAGTTGAAGCTGTAACATCATTCAGCCACCATTTTTGTACATATCTAAAAGCAATTGCCCGCCGTCAGCGTCCTCCCCCAAAATGCGCATGCTTACGAGATTAGAGGAACCAATTGAAAGACAACATAATCATCGCCAACCTAGCATCCAGACGACGGCAATGGGCGCACATCGAGACTTCTATGCAGGGCAGTGTCGCTTCACAAAACTAGATGGACTATTCCAAAACCTACATGCCCGAGTCAAACGATCAGCAGTCAAGTGCGACGTATAGGCTGGCCTGTCCATACTGCTATCCAATCACCATGCCTGTTGTCGAAGTGACCAACTGGGTGCCGAGCTGACGCTGCACACATCCATAAGCGGCAATGCAGCAGCAGTCTGGGGGTGCCCGGTCACTGCTCGCTCTAAAGTTGAGTGTCTTCTGAGCCGTGTTGCACGTCGCATAGCACAATAGTCTGGTATGACCGGTACTGTGAAATATAGCCAAAACCCCCACGCGCGGTTCATCAGTCTCCCGTGCGACTACCGGGGCACAACGGGGGCCATGCGCTAGCCAGCATGCAGCACCTCTCAGCTTGCTCCCAGACCGAAACATAGCATAGGGACTCATCCATGGGCCGCCCGTGGGCCCGCTCGGGCAGTCCGCTCGCAAGACCTGCGGCCCTGCGCGAGCTCATCTCAGGTTCTCAACACAAGATTCCAAAGTCTTCTTGCGTACTGTGTATAATCACTTGGCGAGAAGCACACAAAAGGGCTCGGCTGGCCGCTCGATCAATCAGATACGTCTGCCCAGGTGCCAAGTCTGCGCCGAGAGGCTTAGACCGGCCCCAACGGTCAAGCTGGAGGAGGAAGACAATCAGACAACCTGACAACCCGGGCGTTCGGCCTGAAAGCGAGGCAGGGGCGGTGTCCTGGTGGGTCGCATGCCCCCGTTGGTGACGTTTTGCAGCCCGACGATCGCCTCTGGCCGCGTTGCGGGGCCGCGGGGAAAAACGACGAGAGCAACGACTCGTGCACGCGTCGGGGCGAAGAAGTCTCACCATCGCAGTCATGAATGCGATCAGAATTTTGTCGTGGGCGTGTGGAACTGGCTCGTCCGGACTCCAGAGCTCTGGGCCTTCGGATGGCAGAACCAGGGCCCTTGCCAGTCGGTCAGTCGAGGTACGGTACACTACATACACACTTATGGACCTAGGGGGCCTCGACGCTGGAGCCGGGAATCCGGGGCCCTGGAGGCAAAGAAAGTGTATTGAGCCTGGACGACATCCACGCTGTGCCGATATCCAGGGCCTTCCAGGGTTGCCCGGTCGCCTTGACTCTGAATGGTCAAGCACGCCCTGTGCCCGGCCCCACGACGTTGAGCCGCAGTGCTACCGTGCACAATGGGCAGGCTAGAACAAATTTCGTGCCGGGCACGTACTTTGCCATGGTGTTGCGATTTTGTGCCGGCAATGTGTCTCGTCACTTTCCAGAAAGCTGCATGGAGATATAGATAGATATCGTGTACCGCGCCGTACGCAGCAAGGAGGAGCCGCCAACGCGGCACGCACTTCAGCTGCCGAGTAGCTTCTTTTAGATCTCTTGTACCCAACAAGAGGCGCTGTTTATTTACCACCAGAGCTGATCCCACAGGATGGACGGTTCTCGCTTGTGCTGGAGCCCCACAGCTCCTTGCGATCCGTCACCGTCCCTCTTCAGCTTCACGGACTCCCGAGGCTCATCAGCCCAACGACCAACGGCAGTGGATGCAGAGAACAGTAGTGCACTGGGCATTGGGTCCAGATCTCATCTTGCTTCTCATTTTCTGGGCCACTTCTGGGCCACCGTGATGCTTGGTCTGATGCTTGGGATGCTTGTTGTGCTTGTGTGAACTTGGCACTGCACTCGGCGCTGGCTGGGCTGCTGTGAAATGTGATCAACCATCCCTCGGTGGCCTTGGTGTGCAGGAGAAGGGCAGGCTGACCACAGTGTGCTCACCTCGCATCGCGACGCTTATCGGCCAATGTGCGTCGCCTCGTGGCCCGTGGGAAGAAGTGGGAAGACTTGCAGCACGCCCGCCGTGCCGCTGTGGAGCTTTGTTCAGGGGCCGCCCTGCTTGCAGCTCCCGAGGCGGTCGGGGACCCCACCCTACTGGGCCCCATCTGCTGCCACTAAAATAATCAATAACATGCAGCTAATCGCTCGAGAACCAGAACGAACCTTGACAGGCAGGCAAACGCATGGGCGAGGACTAAGGTTTTTTTTCCCCTTCTTGCATCCTGTCTTTCCCTGCTGCTTGTATTTTACTTGGCATCTCGGTTTATATAGGAACGGGGACGTCTCCTCTACCGTCCGAACCAAGCCTTCTAGGGTTTTCTTTTCCCAGTTCTCGGCGAGAAGAACCCCAAAACAGCTTGGTCGCAAAACATTGTTCCAATCCGACCGAAACATTTTACCGGGTCATTGATTGCCTGAGTGGACGTCACAGCGCAGCAGCGTATCATTCTTGCGGCTGCTGCTTGCTGCTGTTGCTCTGCCAATCCGGTGCCGAGCCGAGGAGTCAAAAAAGTCAACGGGCTGGCTCGACCAAACTCAACCACGATCCCGACTTTTCGATGACGCCGCAGTAGCATCTTGCTACCGCCCCACAGTTGTCTCCCGTGACAAGAAACGAGTGACTTGGCTCGCGCGGTCCAACTCGCTTCACAACCCCCCCCCCTCCTCTATAACTTCCCGCTGGGCCTTTGGTTTGCGACTTTCATGTATCAACAGACCTTCGAATCTGGGCCACGATCGATCGACTGGGGAGTCGCAAGCCCACTGCAAGGCTCTTTCTGGCTGGCGCACATCCACCACGACAGCCTCTAGCCTCAAAAATCTCATAGGGAACCGTGTTTGAAGCCCAAATCACCCTCACTGGACATCAACAAACCCTTCCCCCAGGTGTCCCTTCTTAAGCCGTCAGCATGGCTTGGGACCACCTGCAAATCACCAAGCCACACTTGGTGTATATCATCCTGGGTGGCTTCACCAGCTTGTTCATGCTGTGTTCTTCAGTTATCAAGGAGCGCGCATACATCGGCGAGGCAACAGTCGCCACCCTCTGCGGAATCATATTCGGCCCTCATGCTGCCGATCTCATAAACCCCCAGTCGTGGGGCAGCACCGACATCGTGACCCTCGAATTCTCCCGGATCGTACTGGTCGTGCAATGTTTTGCCGTCGGCGTCGAGTTGCCCAAGTTTTACATGGAGAGGCACTGGAAATCTGTCGTCTTCCTCCTCATCCCGGTCATGACCTTTGGGTGGCTTATCACCAGCCTGTTTGTCTGGTGGATGGTTCCCACGATCAACTGGCTCGAGAGTCTGGTCGTCGCAGCGTGCGTGACGGCTACCGATCCCGTCCTTGCGTCCTCGGTTGTCGGCAAGGGAAAGTTCGCCAAACGTGTGCCCAAGCATTTGCGAGATCTCCTGTCCGCCGAGTCCGGCTGCAACGACGGCATGGCTTTCCCTTTCGTCTACCTGGCCATCTACCTGATCCAGGACGAACTCAACGCCAAGGACGTCACCTTCCACTGGATTGTCTACACTATTCTCTACGAGTGTGTCTTTGGCGCCGTATACGGTTTCCTCATCGGCTACTTCGCTCGCCATGGTATCAAGTACGCTGAGAAGCACGATCTGATCGACAGAGAGAGTTTCCTCGTGTTCTACTTTGTGCTGGCCCTGTGGTGCGCCGGATCTGGTAGCATCTTGGGTATTGATGATCTCCTGGTCGGCTTTGCGTGTGGCGTGGGATTCTCCAACGACGGTTGGTTTACGGACAAGACCGAGGAGTCCCACGTGTCCAACGTTATCGACTTGCTCATCAACCTGGCGTACTTCGTATACTTTGGCACCATCATCCCCTGGGAACAATTCAACAGCGCGGCGCTGGGCCTGACCCCGTGGAGGCTCGTCGTCATTGCAATTTTCGTCATTTTCTTCCGCCGCATCCCCATCATGATGGCGCTGAAGCCTCTCATACCGGACATAAAAACGTGGCGCGAGGCCTTGTTTGCCGGCCATTTCGGCCCCATCGGAGTCGGCGCAATTTTCATTGCCATCCTTGCACGCGGAGAGCTCGAACACGACGAGCCGGTTCCTCTAGCTGTTGTGCCAACCGACCCGGAGACCAGGCATTACTACCTGTTCACACTCGTCTGGCCGATCACCACTTTTTTGGTTATATCGTCCATCATAGTTCACGGTTCATCCGTAGCCGTCTTCACCCTGGGCAAACGCATCAACACCTTGAGCATCACTATGTCGTACACCACGGCTCCAGAAGATGGACCATCTTGGATGAACAGGCTGCCGAGGATATCGTCGCAATCCAAGTCACAGGCTAGGACAATGTCTGATACCGAGGGCGACGAGCTCAAGATGCCGGACCTTCCTCCAGGGACCTTACCTCCCATCGGATATCCTGGCAACTTCCTGAGGCGTCAAAAGGAGGAAGACCAGCCGAGCCGACAGGGCAGCCGTACGTCATCGCTTGCAGCACGTAGACGTAGGAAGAAGTGGGACGACGGCATCGGTCCTGGTGGTCCCGTGACTCAGTCGGCCATCTTCCCGCAACGACGAAGCCAAAGCGAGCAGACATCGACCACTCTGCGTGACAGCCACTCGCCACATGATCCTGAGAAGGAGACTCCCACTGCGTCTCGAAGGGGCTCGACAATGGAGGACCCCGAGAAACGTGCTGCTGAAGAAAGAGCCGTGGGCGAGGCCGAGGAGGAGCTTGAGAAGGAGGCAAGCCGAGAGGCAGCAGAGGCTCAGCGCTCGGGAGAGGCTGGTGGGTCTGGTCACAGGCAATCCGAGATTGAGATCTATGACGAAGGCGATCACATTATCGTCGAGAACCGCGACGGTGACGTGATTGCTGTTGAGGCACCGATCGAGGAGGAGTACAAGGAGCACAAGGTGCAAGACCTCAAAGAGAAGCTGGAAAAGGAGGCCGGGCCATCCCAGTGGACCTACGACGGGCTGAAGAAGAGACTCGGCCACTGGCGTGACGAGGAGGTATCGAAGCGGAAGGACAAGCAGAAGAACGAGCGCCGCCACGAGCCAGCTCGCGCGTACCAGTTCGGCAACACTATCATTGTTGAGGACGAGGACGGCGAGGTCGTCAAGAAGTATGAGCTGCCATCCCAGAAGGCAGAGGGCAGCGGCGCCATGAGTCAGGGGCTCAAGTACATGGGCATGGGCGGTCTGATCAAGGGCACCCCGAAGCCAGGAGCAGCCGAAGCGGCCGGCGCCACGACGCCCGAAGCACCCCAAGGAGGCCGGGCCAGGTCAGACAGCAAGCCCGGGGTGAGCCGGAGGCCGACGTGGGTCGAGGCCCTCGGCGGGCGAGGCAACGAGGCGCAGAAGGAGAAGAAGAAGAACGTGGCGGAGCAGGAGCAGGAGGACGACCGGCACATCCGGTTCACGATCGACGGCGTGGGCCAGCGCATGACCAAGGACAACTTCATCACGGAGATGCGCAAGCTGGACAAGAGCACGCGCAAGGAGGTCATCGAGCAGTCCACCGCCTCGGAGCGCGTCAAGACCCTCGCCAAGCAGGAGGCCAACACCCCAGCGGAGCCCAAGTCCGCCCGCGGCAAGGCGATCAGCTCGCCGCAGCCCGCCGCCGGCCCCAGCTCCGCGGCCACGCCTGGCAGCTCCTCCAAGCAGAAGGCACCCGCCGCGTCCCCCGCCATGGCCGGCGGGCTCGCCACGGCCGACTCGGGCTCGTCACGCTCGAGCTCGTCCAAGGCCAAGGGCCGCACCTCGCCGCCCGGCTCCTCATCGTCCGGCAACGTGTCCCCCGGGGACGACGGGCAGCGGCGGCACAGCGAGGATGCGCCCTCGCACGACGAGCCCGAGACGGCCGTTGAGCGGCGCCGCAGGCTCGCGGTGCTCAAGGGGCTTGGCGGCGGCGACGGTGACGATGAGGAAGAAGGCGACGCTGCTGAGACGCCCGCTGAGAGAAGACGCAGGGAGGCCGCGCTCGGGGTTTCTGGCGGGGGACCCGGTGGTGATGGTGAGGAGGAGGACTCGGATGACGATGATACGCCGCGGGTACCTCCTACACGGCGAGGCATCAGGTTTGCCGAGCCACAAGAAAGAGGGCGCAAGTAAAATCGCAACGAAAATGAGCGTGAGCGAACCCGCGGGGTGTTGTGCGTGCATGTCTTCGTCTGCCTTCCCCCACCCTTCTCCAGGTCTTTGGGGATGCCTGTTATTGTGTGTTTAATGTTTTGGGCCCTGGCCTCGAGGCTCGATGCGTGCGCGCTCGTCGAGTCTTCGTTCGGCCGGGCCTGTTCATTGCATAGCGACGGGGATTCAGGATGGCTTGCTTTCTTCTCTAGATGTCGACCGAGAACTTCTTCGGCTGTAGCTATATCTCCTTTTTATTATAGGCATGAGCTCGGAACGGGCATGAGTATGGGTGTCCATGAGCCCCGTTTACGCATAGTTAATACATTTAAAGTCTAGACTGATCTCGCAGTGTCTCGTCTTGCTCTGCCTCTGGTGGTCTCTCTGCTGACGGCCCAAGCACACGTTCAAGTCGTTCAAAATACTGAGATCAAAGGGAGGAGCGGTAACTACTTCTTGTTCCTTGATATGGGTATTGTCACTCTATTCTTCGCAATCGTGGCGGTAATCCGACTCATACTCTGCGTGTGCTTGTCCTGTCCTACGCTAGGTCCTGGTTCAGACCCTGACCACGTACTGTTTCCATACCGACACCACACCTTCCAAAATAATGCTGTATCATAGCAGAGTTCCTCTGGCTGAATTTCTTCCTGCACATATTTGTTTCTCTTTATGACCACCTTCTATGGAGAGTTCTCCTATAGAACATTATTCCATTGGAGAGTATCTCATAGAAGGCTATCCTGAGGGAAGTTGTCCTATAGGAAGTTTACTTCACAAGAGGTTATCCTATAGGAAGGATGTCCCATAGGAGGGTATGTCATAAGAGATTATCCCATAGAAGGTTATCCAATAGGAGGTTGTCTCATGGGAGGATGTCTCATGGGAGGTTGGGGCAGACATCATAGCGGCATAGCACATATCCGAGCAGAGCATTTGTAGATACTCAGCCACAGTAGATACTTTACTAGTAAGAGGAAGTTCAAGAAGCTCAGCAGTCTGTGTCAATACTTTGTCTGCAGAGCTGTTTTGTTTGTCTGTGCAAAATATTCTCTGTTCCTGGATGGACTAATGAGTGCCCCGTGGGTGTGGCATTTGGAAGCCGGGTCACTGAAACTTGATGCCCTGGTCAATGTGGCCGCTGCCTTGCTTAGTCGTCATCGCTTAGTCGGCAACGACATCATGTTTCTTTTTTAAATTAAAAACAAGCAGCCTTAGGTGACGTGAACACCGACTGAACTTCACCACCATCGTTGTTTGTTACAACCACGCCCAGTCGTGACGCTAGTGCACCATTTATGGGTCTTGTGGCCCGTGCACGACGATGGATTTTAGCATCCTTCACTCCCGCTGGGAGTACCTCTTCCCTCAGCGGGAAGCTCAACCAGACAAACCAACCCTCGCCCAACTTTACACATTCCCCCTCAACTTCAGGTTCCCGATCGAGGACGGCCTCTTCAGACAAGACCCTACCGCTCAGCAAACGGTCCCGCAGCAAGCGAGCCAGCCGTCCAAGCCAACTTCCGCCGCCGTCAAGACCGACGACGCCGATTCCGACTACGACTTTTTAGTCGACGACTTTGAAGCCGAAGCCAAGATGGTGCAGCTTGTCGAGGTTGAGGACGAGCACTTCCAGCACGCCCAGGAGGGCCCTGTTGAGGACGACGGCGACTTCACAGATACTGGTACGTTCTCAATTGTCTTGTATTCCTTCTTTCTGGCTATCTATCCAGCATGTTCGCCCGTTTGCCTTTGCGCGCCGTGCGCTTGTGACGCAATCGGTCAAAAAATTGAAAGCCTCAACATCAACGGTCGCACCCGCAACGGCAGCTCACCAGCACAACCCCCACCAGCACTTCTCAGCTGCCTAGAACATCCACCTTCCCCAAGCCTCAATCCCCTGCCCTAGGCTAACCTCCCACCTCGCAGACTCGGAAATCTCGAATGACTCCGACTACGACCCGTCGCAAGAGACCCTCGCGGAGCGCATCTCGGCCCTGCGCGACATCGTCCCGCCGACCACGCGCGCCTGGTTCTGGAACAAGTACCAGACCACCCAACGCGTCGTCAAGGGCGTCATCTTCTTCGCCGGCCGCTCCATGTGGTCCATCTCCGTCTCCGCCCTGCTGATCGGCGTTCCTTTCGCCCTGTGCTGGGCCGAGGAGCAGCAGGTCATCGCCATGGAGCAGGAGGCCCGCATGCGCGAGATGGGCGCCGACGTCCTGACCGCCGGAGGTGCCGCCGGTGGCGAGGGCAGCACCGCCGACATTGTCGGCCAGCACCTGGGCAAGGAGGGTGGTGTCGAGGTCAAGGGTGCTGGACTCTGAGCGGTTTGACTGATTGATCTCTTACTTCACTCCACCATGGGGGAAGATGGCAGGCGGAAACAGTCAGGCAGATAAGAGACGTCTGCTTTGGTAAGCCCTCAGGGAGGCAAGGTTTGCATTATCACACTGTACAGTCATCGTCGTCGTCGGCAAGGGTCCCAGGAACAAAACGGATGAATTTGGTTCCTCACTTTACCACTTGCACAACAACGACTTGCATCTGAGAGCACACTTTCACGAATCGGTGGTAATGACGACAACGGAAGCAAGAATCAGTCTCTTGCGGCAGACAGATGGGGATAAGATGCCAAGGCGAGACTTTTCAACGAAAATGCGTGTGTACATTAGCTGAGACCTGCTCTGCATAGCAAACGGGCAAAGGTTCAAAAAGGGGCGACTTTCAGAACTCTCATCTCTCCCAAGACGGGGCTGCGAGAGGGTTTCTCGTGTTACATAGCCTTTTCTCCTATTTCCTCCTGTCTTGCATGGACACGCCTAAGGCTGGTTTGGAGTACCGGCTGAAGGTCAAATGACAAATGGAATCATGATGAACAAAAACCTGACCACTGCCGTCTTCCTGTGCTGCCTTCTGAGTAACATCATGACATGTGATTTTGACGCTCAAGCACGTGAGACCCGTGGCAGGTTGCAATGCTCTCTTATGCAGGAATTAAGCGTCAGACACTGAGGAAGCAAAAGAGCAGTCACTAGAAGGATGTTCTCTTCTGAACAGGAAGCAAAACGGAATGGAGGGCCAAAAAGACCCTCCGAAGAGTCAGAAAACACCTCCGTCTTTTGCAGACCATCAACGATGTTTTACTGGTGCCAGCACGGCTTGAACTCAGGATTTACAGCGCCGTAAGTCGAAACTTCGCTCCTACCCAAGTGCGCCACTCTGCTGGTGCTTGCTGCTAAACTCACTTGTTTATGTTGCTGGATGGTGGCATAGACTCGAGTGAATTGGGACGAGACGCGTGGCAAGAAAGGGGGAGGGGGGGGAAGGGGGCGAAGGTGGGATGTTGCCATGAGGCCCAAGTCAGTACACCACTTCCATTTGCTCAAATGGAACCGCTCAAGCATGGTTCCCATCGTGTAATCTAAGCAGTTCTACTCTCTTCATCTTGTGCACTTCGCACATAAACCTCATGCCTGCCTTCTCCCTGCCTCACAGCGGCACACTGCAAATCACGAACACAGATGAGGAGGGGAAGAAAAACAGGGACACGTGACACGTATTGCTTCATTCTCTAGAACGCCATTCGATGTGCTGTTCGTGTTATCTAAAGTAAGGGAAAGCTAGCCTTGCAAGGGACTGAGTAGGGGGTATTTGTTTTGCATAGCAACGTCATCAAAAGAGAAAAGAGAAACAGTCCACCCAAGCCTTCCTTCCTTCCACATTCCCCTCCTGGTTTTTCTTCCTCGTCAAAAAGGGTTTCTTCAAAATCATTGCACACCGACAGGGTGGTTGTCCAGGTCGACGGCCTCGACCATGGACCGCTGCTGCGCGCTGTCCCGCGTGAGATTGGTGAAGTACTTAAGCGCGTCGCTGCTCTCCTTCTTGACCTTGAGCGTCTCCTCGCGCTTCTTGCCGAGCTGCTCCACCGACCGCTGGAGGTTGAAGACGACGTGGTCCTTGGGCGTGTGCAGCACCTTGCGCACGGAGCCGGATATGCGGTGGGCGTTGTGGTGCGCATACTCCATCGCCTCCAGCTGGGCTGAGATCTTGTTGGATAGGCGGTGGGGCAGGGAGTGGGGGATTTGGCTGAGGACGTAGTAGCCCGCCGCGATAGCTATGGGGACTTGTCAGCTTGAGTCTCATGTAATGTGTGAGGGGAGAAGTAACGTACCAGCAACAACCACGCCAGGGATGATCATCCTGCGCAGGTTGTCGTTGCCCATCACCCGGGCTACGCTCAGGGCGTGGTTCATCCAACCAGCACCACCGACCATTTGGGAGCCAACAGCCGTGGCCACCGTCAGGGCCATGCCCGTTCCAGCCACCTTCTCTTGACGCTGCATTAGGGTTGACCAGTCGACAAAGTCCCACAACTCGGTTGGGATGTCGATCTGCTTGGCCAAGACGTCACGTCTCCGTCGGAACATGACGTCTGGGTGGAAGTTGAGTCCGGTATACTCGTTGCCCAAGTGTAGGATTCCAAGCTGCTTGATTGCGTTGACGCCACCGACAGCCTTTCCGCGTGCATACTCCTCACAGTCGTTGACGCAGGCCTGGATACCGTGCAACATCGCCTCCTTGAGATTCTCAGCATAGTCAAACGCCTGGAAGAGTCCAGGGTAGGGAACGTCGAGGTCCTCATCAGCATGCACAATTGCCAGGTTGAGACTGCTGCGTGTGTGTTGATAGACGTCGTCGCAAGTCTCGTCTATCGTGTGGTTCACATCGTCGGTGATCTTGTTTTGGGCCTTCTTACTCGCTTCCAATTGTGGCTCGAGTTCTCGGAGCTCCTTACCCACCCGCTCAAGCTCAGATTGGGCAACCTCTGCGTTGACGTTGGCCAGGGAGTTCACGTCGTTCAGGATGTTCAGCAGGTAATGCTTGGCAGGCGCCAGCTTTGAACGTGCGCGCTTCTCCAAAACGAACCTCCGCAGCGACTGCTCGAGGTTTTGGAAGTCTCGAAGCTTCTCCTTGTCTTTGCCTTTGCCCTTGGGGTCATCACTTGGGTCATCACCGCCGCCGCCTCCACTCGAACTGCCGCTTCCGCCTCCATCAGGGCCACCCGGTGGCGATGGGGCCACAGGAATCGCGTTACTCGATACAAAGTGAACGAGTTCTGATGCTTCCTTGGAGGTCCTCGGGCTGATGCCAGAAACTTGATCAAGGATCATCTTCTGGCATCTCTTCTGGTCTCTAATCATGTCAAAGCCGTTGACGACGATGAAAAGATACGCCTTTTCTGCCGCTGCTGCCCACAGGAATTCCTTGGCTGATTGGGTGAAGTGGTTGGCGGCTGAGACCACAAAGACCACGACGTCAATCTCTTCCTGTCTTGCAAATACGGCGGTGGTCTTGGTCGTGTCCGAGTTGAGCCCTGGCGCGTCAATGAGCGCGATATCAACTACACCGTTGTTGAGCAACGATTCGTCAATAGTCCGGGCATCCTTGACGTAGACCTTGCACATCATGTACGCGTCGTTATCGATGACAATCTTCTCCAGTTCGTACAGGGCGTAAACGTCGTATGTTGTTTCGTCATTGCGGTCGTAAGTCGCGTCCTTGTGGACAGCGTGAACCTCCTCAATACCCGAGTTCTCTCGCGCATCCAGAACCTCACAGAAGATGCTTGTGCAGGGCTGCTGGTCTTCGGGCAGGACCTTCCTCCTCAGCAGTGCATTGCAGAAGGTGGACTTTCCAGCGTTCAAATCACCGGTGATCAAAACCTTGCTGGCTGTGTCTTCGATCCGTTCCCGCAGATTCAACAGGTGCTTGATGCTGGAGCTGATCTTGCCGTCAAGGAGTGCAGCGATTGAGCCCTTCTCCAGAGAGTGCACCAGTTGCGTTTGATGTAGAGCACCCAGCTTCAGGTCCAGCTTCAGCACCGAGAACTCTTGAGCGATCTGAGGGGTGACAAGCCTGGGCTCTGCGGCCGGGCGCCTCTCGGCTGCCCGACTCGACTCGGCCGCGGCAGGGTCCTCTCCCCAGGTAGCGGCGCGCCGGATAGGCGGTGGTGCAGCAGATGAGGATGCGCTGGTGAAATCGTCTAGGTGGGAAAAGGTTTGTTGGTACTTGGGCCTCGGGGGCGACGTAGGTGGATTGTCGGATTCGGCGCGCTGGACGGAGGGGTAGTGGGCAGGCCATTTCACATTCTCCTGCTGGAGCTCCTTGAGGAGGTCGATGACCCTGTTGATGGCACGGTTGAGGGCCCCGCGGTGTTGGTTGTACCAGAGCTGGTGGACGGCACTCGGCTGCATGCGACGATCGGAGCCGGCTGAGTTGGGCGTGTCTGCGTGCGTCGCCGAGTCCCAGGCTGGAGAGCCCGGCAGGAGGGCATTGCCAACGCCACCGCTGGCGACAGAGCCGCCGTAGCCAGAGTCGCGTTCGAGAAGCTCCTGCAGGTGTGCTGCGTGCTTGGAGGTCGACCCACTCCCGACAGTCATGTAGGCGGGCGGCCTCGCGTTGCTGCTGGACTGATTCGCGACGTCATCGGAATTGGAGGCATCGTCGTCGGGTCGTGCTACGGGCGTCTTGCCCTTGCCGTTGAAATAGTCTTGACTCATTTTGATTCGTGCGTGTCCATCGGAGGTGGTAGGAGAGGGAGGATGGTGGGAAGGGAGGGCAATAAAGGGGACCGCCCAGGGTGACTCTTATTTTTCGCGGAATGGAGCTTCAATACCGTGACTTCATGCAACGAGAGGCGAATGGCTCCACGATTTTTTGTCGGCACCCATGGGTTGATCGGGGCGGATCTCGATGACATAAGCACGCCGAGGCAACGGCACGGTAGCAGCAGGTGCACTAGACTTTCCGCTGCGGAACATTTGGCTTGCAGCAAACCTACTGTAGCATGCAGTGAAAGCAGGTACGTATAGGCCCAGGCCTCGGGACCTTGGCGTGTGCTTTTGCTGCAGCCTATCCCGGCAGCACGCCAAGTGGGAACACTTCAACTGTCAACCTTGGTTTCCTGCCGGTGACGAACACCTCCTCGCTGATCTCCATCGACAACAACAATACAACGCTTCCGGGCAGACTGAGCCCGAGAATCCCCTGTGCGGCTTCGATCCATTTCGTCCTGTGTGACTGTTGTCTCGGTGCAGCCCCCGCTCACAACAACGTCGTCACCCGCTGCCACTGATAGCGCGATACTGACCTTATCGCACACGCCCACCCAGGCCCCGGTCCAGGAGCCATGAACGTGAGCATACAGGCCGTCAGCAGGATATCGAACTTCAATTTCTAACCATCGTGCCTGGCTCGCAGATCCTAGAATGGGCTTTCGGGAAGCGCATGACGCCCGCCGAGCGTCTGCGCAAGAACCAGCGATCTCTCGACAAGGCAATCCGTGAGCTCGACCAGGTCCGAGTCAAGCTGGAGAAGCAGGAGAAGACGCTCGTCACGCAGATCCGACAGAGTGCACAGAAGAACCAGATGGGCGCCGCGAAGATCCAGGCCAAGGACCTTGTCCGCACAAGAAGGTGCCGTCGCTCCAAACCCCAGGTCACATGCGCAATGGGGCACGGGCTGATCATAGTTCCTTCAGATATATTGAGAAGTTCTACGGCATGCGGAGCCAGTTGCAGAAGATATCTCTGCGCCTACAGGTGCGACACAAGTGGCCTTGAGTCTACGAAGTGGAACAGCCCTGACTAACATGCGGCATGCAGACCTATCGGACAAACGAGCAAATGATGCAGGCGATGAAGGGCGCCACGATGGCACTGGGAAGCATGAACAAGAGCATGAACCTACCCCAACTACAAAGAATAGCCATGGAGTTCGAGCGCGAAAACGACATCATGGACCAGCGCCAAGAGATGATGGACGATGCGATCGACGACGCCATGGACACCGGCGTGGAGGAGGAAGGCGACGAGGTCGTCGAGCAGGTCTTGGAGGAGATCGGAGTGGACCTGAGCCAATCTGTAAGTGCTCGAGTGAGACCCCCTCCTTCTACTTGGTTTTGGCTGACTGAGTGTTTCTTTCAATAGCTTGGCGAGACGCCTTCGGGCTTGCCCACCACCGCTGTGGCCGAAGGTAGGGTAGCCCAGGCGGTCGGCAGCGGAGGTGGCGGCGGACTCGATGCTGGCGATGACGATCTCCAGGCTCGCCTGGACAGTCTGAGGAGATGATGCAACACCCAGAGCATGACAAGTGGTTATTCTAATTACGAGCGCATCTCACTGACGGTGGTGTCACATGCTGGCGTTGGGGGACCTCGTTCTTGGGGGACAGCTGAGGCAGTACCGTTTTGACTTCTGTGGTGGGAGGCAATGACTCGAAGTGCTGTTGTCTCCGCTTAAGCTTCAGTGGCAGCTCAGCCTTGATCTGAGATTTGTTTTCTCATGAGTCGAGCTTGGGTGAGCCGAGTCTCTGGAGCAGATGAACAGCTTTATGCGATCTGTCAGACGCTTCTTATCGGCCTGGAACGGTGACATTGCCCCAGCGAAAGGGGATAAAAATTATGAAGGGAAAAACCCAGACGAACAAAGCATTCTCAATTTTGTGCCAAAGCAGCAAGGTGCCTGATAATCGCTCAGGACTCCAAGAATCCAATCATCGAGTACCCACCTGAGGAGGTAGATGTAGCTGCAGTACCCAGGTAGGTCGGTAGGTATACGGCCGCCTGCACTACCCGGGACTAGGTGGCAGGGTGGGAGGAAGCTGGGAAGCTTCCATAGCTCCCGCTTGCTCCGTACCCACACAACAGCGTATTATGTGGGTAGGTGTACGCAAGGTGATGTGATAAGCCGGGTTAGCACTGCAGCCAGTTGCATTCTATTGTCCAGCCAGGTCAATCAATATCCCTACCGGGCTGACAGGCAGTCTGAGGAATCCCACTGGCTGGAGGAGGCACAGGTGATTGCCGCCTTAGAGTTTCGCGGCGCTTATTAGCACCTGATATGCTGCATGCTGCATACTCGGGCATACGTACCTACGCAGGTAATTGAATGCGCCAATGTATGTTGGAGGGCGTTGGGGCAGAATAGCCTGTGGCGGCGGCATTGTACGCCAACCAGATTGAGACTAGGAAAGGGTGCATGTGCTTAAGTTGAGAGGAGAGAGAGAGTGTGTGTGTGTGTGTGACTGGGCTAGTAGTAGGAGGAATGTCAATCAGTTTCCAGTTTCCAACCCAAATCCAGCCCACCTCTGCCTTTCATCCTTTCCACCCTCCACCACCTACCTGTCTGTTTATGTGGGTGCCTCAGTCGGTTCTTGTCAGTTCAGTCAATCAGTTGCTACCACAATCATTCC
The DNA here is from genome assembly GCA_023522825.1 of Diaporthe ampelina. Taxonomy (NCBI): domain Eukaryota; kingdom Fungi; phylum Ascomycota; class Sordariomycetes; order Diaporthales; family Diaporthaceae; genus Diaporthe; species Diaporthe ampelina. Next base: position 265,234 of record JAMFTM010000033.1, read on the forward strand.
TTTGATACTGCAAACAAAAGCCCGCCCAGCTACCCGGCATTTGTTTCACGCAGTTGCTTGTCCTCGCCCCAAGCTCCCCTGAAACCAGGACCCCTACATGGGAGACCTGGCCTAGCCAGCAGCCAGCACCATTTGCACCATTACATCATCCAGTCTTTTGTCACCTCCAAGACCCCCAGTATCCACCCCCGAGTTGTCATTGTGGCACCCTTGGACCTCCAGACCAAAGAACACCGCTTCTGCTCCCAGCTCCATGCTAGCCTGTCCGTCTCGCGACTGTGAGCTTGTATCGATAAACGGCGCCCTGTGAGGTCACCAGAGGTCAGTGAAAGCCCAAGCCCTTTTGGCCGTGCGTGCCCGCCGCCCAGGCTGCCAGGCCGCAACCCGATTCAGTCGTCTATCTATAGCTCGCCTGGCCTGGCTCCGCTCCGTTGCTACCGCGGGGAACCCTTCGCCCTGCAACCAGCAAACTGCACACCTAACTACATCACTGCCCGCATTCCTAAAGCAACCACAGCCCAACCTTCAAACCCACCCGCCCACCTGCTGATCTCACCACAGTACAGAAGTCAAGTCCGACAAGGATTTCCTGGGTTTTCTTGCCTGCACGCAATTGCCGTCTCGGCTTTTCCCATCGACGATAACCGCGACAGGACACGACACACCACAGCGACAGCAACACACCTACGAGAACGCTACGCGCCCAACACCAACCTACACCCGCACAACGTCATCCTGCCCACCACAGCAACCAAAAACCCCACACCCCATTCACCTCCATCCCTAAGCAACCTGGCAGGATCCAAGCGGCGCAGTCTCTCCTCGACCGGAGGTCTGCTGTTCAATAAGATGTTCGGCGGCTCATCCGGCTCCTCGCCAAAAGCAGAGAGCAGTCCCAACACTACCGCATCCTCCAACTCAAAGACAGATAACACGTCTCCCTCCCCGTCCCCCGAATCTCCTGGAGGGGCTGCCGAGAACGGCTCCGGCGGCGCCTCTCCCATCTCAACCAAGAACGCTGAACAGGTCACGACCGGAGAGAAGCGCAGCGGCAATGGCAGCCCTCCGAGCACCTCGGCTACGCCCAAGAGGAGGAGCAGTGGTGTAAGCGGAAAGGCCAGCAGCCTTATTGCGAGCGCCAAAAACACTCTCAATTTCGCTCAGGGCGGTAGATCCGGCAGCGATGCGTCTAATCAGACGCCTATCCAGAAGCTGGGTAAGGAGGACCCGTCCCTTGTCGTCCCTCAGGGCCAACACAACAACGCTGCCGGCGAGTCGCTCCCAGGTCCTCGGTCTACGTTTCGCGTTGGCGTTTGGGAAGACAGGAACAAGAAATGCCGAAGGACCATGGAAGACACCCACGCATTTCTCTACAACTTCCTCCACACCCCTGCGCCTGCTATTGCTTCCGAGACGGGAAGCGCCAAGTCTCAAGCCTCCTCCGAGGCCAACTCGCAGGCTCCTGGCGAGGGCATGATCGAGACCGACAACGGCTACTTTGCTATATTCGATGGCCACGCCGGCACGTTCGCCGCGGACTGGTGCGGGAAGAAGTTACACATCATTCTAGAAGACATCATTAAGAAGAACCCGAATGTTCCTATACCGGAACTGCTGGATCAGACCTTTACGACCGTGGACGCCCAGCTCGAGAAGCTACCACTTAAGAACAGCGGCTGCACAGCAGCTGTCGCGGTGATGCGTTGGGAGGATAGGGTGCCTAGCAACTCTTCTCAGACGGGGTCCCAGTCGATCGCACCAGCACTGGCCAAGGCCGCGGAAAAGCCCTCTGAAGGGGCCGACGCGAAACCCGAGGCCAAGCAGAACCCCGAAGCCGAGCACGCTAAGCTAAAGGGAATCGCATCAAGACAACGCGTTCTGTACACTGCCAACGTCGGCGATGCCCGGATCATCCTGTGCCGCTCCGGCAAGGCCCTGCGTCTGTCGTACGACCACAAGGGCAGCGACGAGAATGAGGGGAAGCGTATCTCCAACGCCGGTGGTCTCATCCTTAACAGCCGGGTCAATGGCGTTCTGGCGGTAACTCGGGCGCTTGGCGATTCCTACATGAAGGATCTGGTCACCGGACACCCATATACCACCGAGACAGTGATCCAGCCAGACATCGATGAGTTCATTATCATTGCGTGCGACGGTGTAAGTCGCAACCCCCTTGCCTTATCCATTGGAGTATACTGACGATACCACTAGCTCTGGGATGTGTGCTCCGACCAGGAGGCATGTGATCTTGTGCGCAACGTCCAAGACGCGACAGCAGCTTCGAAGCTCCTGGTAGACCATGCACTGGCCCGGTTCAGCACGGACAACTTGTCCTGCATGATTGTTCGGTTCGACAAGGACGCACTTGTGGAGAGCCAGGCGAACAGGAACAGCCGCCTTGGCGTCGAAGGAGATAGCGCGCCTGCCGGTGGCAAGATCAGTGAGACAGAAAAGATCGTCAGTGCCGCGAAAAAGCAGATTGCAGACGGAGGATTACCTGCCGTGGGCGTGTCGGCGAGCAATAGCGGCAGAGGTCACGAGCCCATACCCCCGCTGAACGACGAGAGTGGAGAATCGTTCACGCCGACGGCGATCGAGGGCACCGTGGAGGAGGAGCCTGCGCATGTGGACGGCGAGGTTGCGGAGCCTGCGTCAGCGAAGCCAGTGGACACCAAAGACGTCAAGCTGGATCCGGCACCGAAACAATCTTGAGACTGCTGAGAAGATGGACCGCCTCATGGCTCTTTTGTTCCGGACATGTTTTGGGGACTTTTACAGGTCTGAAATCAATCAGTAAGGCGCCGCCGACCAGTACCGTGGGAAAGGAGAGGAGTTTGGCAATAAGGGAGGCCCCACCGGGGAACACGGTATGATGTGAGAAAGAGAAACAAGAGTTTGTGGACAATGTTCGGTTGTCAGGCCGATCCGCCCGGCTCTCTTAGCTCTACAGGGGATGAGGAGGGAGGCCACGGGCAGAGGGAGAAGGCACAGGCGAGAGAAGAAACGACTTTGTCAACTGTCATTATGCTTTTTACACAGGCGAGGGGACATGGGCACATGAAGGTCGCGAGTGATGTATTATGTGTATGCTTTTCAGCATCCCTAGGTATGCCTTTATCCTCTATTTTGATGCCGTGCAAAACCCCCAAGTGAAAATGGCCTGACACGGTCGCGGACGTGTCCCCCCTTCGAGGTAGGTTTCTAGAAGGAATGGACGTGAGTGTCCGATGGAACGGTTTTGAAACCAGATGCGATCGATCTACTAAATCGGTGCGGGAGGCTGCATCACGATGGGAGATCGGCTGTTGCTTTTGCTTTTCTATTTAAATATAGGTCTATATATTGATCCCTCTGACACCTTCCATTGTGCATCACCACCGATCTAGCTTCGAGAGCATGATCCCCCTTCCCCCAAAATGGAAGTCCGACTTTGACACATGAGACCAGACCAAATCTTGGGAGGGACGGGGAGGAAGGGAACCGAGCCCAGAGCCCTGGGATCTGGGAAGAGGTTGCCGCCCGAGCCGCCTACATGGATGGGGGAGGAGGTCCAAGGGTTGGAACTGGGTTGGGTTCGTTGCGGTGGGTTTGGACGTTTTCGCACTGACCACCTGCTCATCATTCGGGATTGGTCTCAGGGGAGAACTCTAAGTGTGTGTTGTCGTGCGTGTGTGGCGTTTGCCTGGCTTGTTACATGGGACCTCGGGACTTGGATTTATTTATTACTCGGCCGCCAACCCGTGAGGCTGATCCATCTGATCGGAATCCCAACTAAACTGTAGATAGACTTCCATGCGCAATGTGGCTGTGGCTCTACATACCACTCTGTCTGTGCCTTGGGGCGATGATCGTCTTCTCTCGCAGATGGGCCGAAGGTGCCGGACCTGCACGGGGCTCTATTTCGCTGCTGGCAAGTCCACGCCCTTCTACTGGCAGTGATCGATCCATCGCAGCCCACACACAACCCATCCGCCCACCTGGGTGTAAGATGGGCACATGCAAGGGCAAATAACGCCGTGGGGTGCCGTCGCACTCCCCGAGGATCTTCGATTATGGGGCGATTTAATGACGGACCAACGAGGGCGTTGCGGGTTTTAGGAGGAGGGGGTGATAGTTCTACCAGAACCGTTCGTAGGGAGCGAGGTGGGCAAAAGGGGAGGCAACCGCGTGGAGAATTGCGGTGCGCGACGTGTCACTTTATCTCGATCCGATGCTCGTTCATGCAGGTGTGAAATTCGAAGGGTCTGATGCCATGTGTGTGAGCGGGCCGCTATTATGTGGTGTGTAAGAGAGAAAGTGTGTGTGTGGATGTGTGAGTGAGTGAGTGAGTGAGCTGTACCGTCTAAGTGTACAGTTAGGCTCCTATAAAACACGGTGCGGTGGCCGTGGGAGAGAGATAGAAGACACAATAGTCTCCGCGGACAGGCCAAGAAAGGGCCCAGAGGGCAGATGAGCAGTAACCGGCCTTGGGGGATGGGGCCCTCAGTATTATTAGCCATTAGCCAACGAAATATGTGGGTGGTCGAGGAAGATCATGCATGCACGTCGTCTGGCCCGCCTGTTGATCCGTGGATCGGCAGGTTCATACTTTCAGACTCTCCCACGCGTGGCAGGGATCCGGCGGTTTGTCACGAGCGGTAGTCGAAACAATGACTTGGGTGAGAACCACAGAACCAGGAAAGGAGCTGACAGTGACAGGTGCGGGATGCAACGGCGAGAGATTGGGAGATTCAAGGCATGCGGCTCTCGCCCAGTCGTGGTTATCAGACTCATTAGCACTTGTCACCAAGCAAGGCCGGTCCGGTCTGTGGTTCAATTTCATGGCGGGGGGCGGGCCTCGGGAAGAGGATGGGGCGCCGCCCTGTATGGGGAGGGAGGGAGAGAGAGAGGGCACTAGACTAATAACTCAGACTTATAAAGGGGGCGCGAGGGCCAGTGAGCGGGCGAACTCAAGTGCCTCGGTGGGGACGATCAAATGTCTGCCCGCAAATTTGATTGTACGAAAAGAGTCTGAGGGTGAGCAGATGCGAGATGTTGCCTCAGTAATCAGCCAGCAGAACTGAACTCGCAATACCGTCCCATCGGTGATTGGTGTCCGAGGTTCACGCGGCCGCCCAGTTCACGTCCGGCACCTGCGTGATGTGGTACTTCCTATTGTACCAATGTACTACAAGCACAGTTCAGTTGGAGGACCCCGAGACGCCACAACAGGGGGGCTCCCTGTCCGGGCAAGCAACGCCAGAATTTCCCAAACGCGTTGTGGCCCCCAGAGTCCAGACGTCGGTCCTATCTAAAGTAGACTAGGAAGGTGTCGTCAATCAGAGTGCATAGACGGGCTACAATATACCCATGATACTGTTAGCAGGCCGCTTTTATGGGAGGGGAAAAGGCGGTCCAGGCGATTTCGGTCAGTCAGGCAGTCAGTCAGTCTGTCAGGCTCATGCTCGTGTGCCTGCCTGTCTTCTTCTGTCCCAGGGTCTCGTTGTCTTCGCCTTCGATCCTCGTTCCTTGTCCATCAGTCGCGGTCACGTCGCTCACCCAACAGCAGCCAGCTTCACGCGTCCAAGCACTCTTATTTACCGCGTGCGGTATACGACCTATTGGTCCAGATTACCATATCATCAAACATTCTCCTACCGTACCAGCGGGACCTACCTATAAACCTTGGAGATATAGATAGAAATACGTACGTTACCAAGCGCTGCGTGCAGACGGAAGTCTGTTTCGGACGAGTCAGAAGCGAGTCCTGCGTCGGCTGTCATATCTCTCCCCACAATTATCCAAAGAGCTTCTTTTCCGACAAACCACTTTGCTTCCCGCAGGATCGAGCGTTGCCGCACCTCAGCGGCACCTGGCTTTTTCATTTTCTTAATTCTCCTTTCGGGAACTTTTTACCAGAATAAGATTCGCTGTACCTGGCTGGAGTTGCAGCTGCCCTGGTCTTGTGTCGCAATCCCGGCCCTGGGCCTGCCTGTCCGTCCGTACCTGGCTCTTCCTTCCCTGCCACTGCCACTGCTGCCATTCCCTGCATCCTGCCTGCTGCATTGCTGCATTGCTGTTGCATACGCCTCTCATTCTTTCATTTCCTTATCGATCGCCCTCTTTTCCTCACTCCCGTCGACATCTCTTTTTTTCCGACAACCCAACTTTTTTGGTGTCGACGCCCAGCCCACCGTCAAAACCCGCTCGCTGCCCGCCAATCGCAGTCTTGAACCCCAAGACACAAGCGAGTCCAACCCACTCAGCCAGCCAGCCAGCCAGCCAGCCAGCCGTCCGCCCGTCTCCAATGCGACTGCTCTTGGGCTGAGCAAGAGAGACTAGAGAGGAGAACCCATGGTCGCGACCGTTACGTCTGCCGCCTCTGCCCAACGGCCCCGGCTGAGTACCTCACCTGTCGCCTTTGACGCCCCTGAAATTACTCCCGGCCTCGAGAGCCCGCCTGCTCCCCACCACCACTGCTCAACGCCGACGCCAGCGGCTCTCGTCCGCCCACCAACCCCGACGACACACGCTGCGCTCTCATAGCGCATATTGTCCCATCGTGCGCGACAACCGCATTGCACTGATCGCCACGCTGGCTCGCAGCCATGTCGCTCAACGGCCTGGACGCTGCGGCCGTCAAGGAAGCCTACGAGGCGGCCGTCGCAGAGCCCGGAGGATGGTACGTGATGTGATGTGATGTGCAATTTCTCGTTGTACACGGGGCAGTTCCGCACACCCGCCCCGCGCATGTGCAATGCAATGCAATCTTGTGCACATGGTCGCGAAGAGAAAACCATTATGCCATATCAATTTTGTGCAGACCCAACGCTGACCCCGCCAATTGCGCCCGCCCTACAGGTTCCTGCTCAAGTACACCAGCCGCGATGAGGTCGACGTCTTGGCCAAGGGCAACGGTGGCACCGTGGACATGCGCAACAACATCGCCCAGTACGAGGAGACGTCGCCGTTGTTCGGTCTCCTGCGATACCGCCGCAGGAATGTGATCATCAAATACCTGCCCGAGGGCTGCTCCCGATTGATCCAAGGTATGTCTCACTTGTCCACTCTTGTTATGCTGCCCTAGCTTCGGCCCTCCGTGCCTCTGCCGTTTACTTTTTAGGGAGGGAGGCCCTGCTGACTTTCGCTCACTTACTCGTCTGCAGCACGACTCGCCGTCCACTTTAATGCGGTGTGCGAGCGCTTCGCCCCGTATGACACCACCTTCGACATCGCCGAGGCCAAGGAACTGAAGGACACCAAGCTGTCTGCGGCATGCTCCCTGCACACCGCATCCGAGTCCACATCGTCGTCCACAAGCTCGCTGCGCCGGAGGAGGTTGATGGAAATTGCTGAAGAGGAGGAAGGAGAGCAAAGAACAGCCAAAAGACAGTCCACGGTAGAGGAGGAGGAGGACCATCAGTCGGATATCGACCCGACCGAATCTCGGCCGCGCTCGCCTATCACTGGCCCACCCGTCACACTCGACCCGCAACTCGCATCCTCGCCAGAGGCATCACAGTTCGCTGGCAGCACAGAGCCACCATCATTCATTGGCGCGCCGAGGCCGGCCTCCCCGGCCAAGTCCTTCGAGACGGACACTGGCCGGCGCCTGTCATCGCAGTCCTCACGGCAGGATTACTACAGTTCCTCGTCATATTACAACAAGCCAAGAGTGAAGCTTGGGCCCCGGCCATCGATCGATCCGGCTGGCAAAGGTGGCTCTGGCTCTGTACGCCCGGTGGCGTCTATGCCTGCGAGCCTCAAATTGTCTTTTAAGGGAGGCAAGAAGACCAAAACGCAGGACGACTCCTCGTCGGTGATCAGTGAAGAGCCCGGCGACAACGCTTTCCTGACCCCGACGGTACCCATCCCAGAGGACAATTCACTTCTCCAGGCCTTGCGGCCACGCACCAGCGGCGGAAGGCCGTCCACCAGCTCCGGTGTGTCGGTCAAGTCGCTGCCGTCGATATCAGCTCCTACTAAGAATACGATGACACCCGAGAAATTGCGTCTTATGAAGGCTATGCAGTTACGAGAAAAGAAGAAGAAGATGGCAGATGCGCAACCACCCCCAGTGCCTTCGGTCCAGGTGACAGCAGATCCTGAGGAGCCTAAGGCCGCAGTTGAAGAGCCCAAAGCAGCCGGGAACGAGAACCAGGTTTCCACAGAAAACGACCAGGCTGTGGATCACCTTTCCCTCACCAAGGTTGAGTCCGAGGCCGAGACCGCCTCTACCATTCCGACCGACCATGCCTCAGTACGCACGCAGACAGATTCTCGGCCGCCATCGCCAACACTCGCATCCTCGGAAGTCGGCGACTCAACCAAGGCGTCGTCCGTGTCGGACTCTACAGAAGAAACAATCCAGGGACAAGGAGACAAGAACGGACAAGAGCATGGAGATGATGCAGGGAACGCGGAAGAAAGCAACACGTCGAAGCAGGATGACGCACGGCCAGACCAAGCCCCTGCTGCCGGAACAGACGACGCTGGAATCGAGAGCGGCCCGGGGGTCGAGGGACAAGAGGTGTCCCAAGCGCCACTGACTCAGACAGGGCAGCAGCCTGACACAGAGGAGGTCCAAAGGGAGGTGGAAGAGAAACCAACACTTGTTCAGAAAGACCAGCCTTCTGGACATAGTTTTATCCCAACTTCCAAATTCGCCAAAGCCATGAACGGCCAGGCCGTCGTGGAGCACATGGGTCCGGACCCACATGAGGTTACATCTGTACCTGGAAGGATTGATGAGGTGGGCCCTGCCCCTGTGGACCCTGCTGCCGAGAGGACACAAGACGGATCAGCCGCATCACCGCCCAAATGGAATGTCCCAATTTCAAAGTACTCTACCCACGATTCCAGCAAGAATCTCGCACCTTCCCCCATCCCAGCCATTGTGACTTCCTCGACCGATTCGCCTGATGGAGACAACCAGGACCTAGCAGATGCAGCAGACACCATGGACGCCGAGAGCGCTTCCAGCGAGAAGCGGTCTAAGAGACCGGAACCCATCAACACAGACTTGGACCTCCCCGAAAAGCAGCCAGTACAGGACGATGAACAAGCCGCGGCCGAGCCACAGTCCGCGACAATCCAGGAGGCCAAGCCCGTCATAATCGCTTCTCCAGTTGCCTCTCCCGTCACCGCCACTTCGCAAGGTCAGCCCAGCGAGCCACCGACACCACGCATCATGCGGACCGTATCGAGCCCGATCCAGAGCCCACAAAAGCCGACCCCTGGTGCCGCACCCCCGTCTGCGAGATCCGTCTCGCAGGGAGCCGCATTCCACTCGAGGATGAACCAGCAGTCAGCCTCCCACCTGGGGCCCCGGCCGCCTGGCAAGCTCTCGGGTGGACTTGCGTCGCGCATCAAGGCCTTCGAGCAGCTGGCGACCAAGCCTCCCTCACCTGGCTTGCCTGTAGTGTCTGCCAAGGACCGGCCGTCGTCGGCGTTCTTCTCAGTGCGAAAGAACAGCATCAGGGAGGGGGCTCAGTCCCCGGCAGCGCTTGAGCGAGCCAACTCCGTCAGGGGAAGGTCGCCAGGTAACTCGTTGGAGACATCTCCGGAGGCTATCATCAAGCCTTCGCGAGAACGTTCTGGATCAGTGGCCAGTCGGTTGTCGGTGTTCGAAGGCGGCAACGCACCAAGGGGACGGCCCGAGTCTATATCGGTGACGGCCAGGATCGTTCGCGACCCCCCGACTTTCTCGAGGTCAACGGAAAGCAACTATGACCCGGAGAGCCCTGTGGAGCTCAGGCAGTCGCCGCTGATAGTCGATCACCGCAGGGGCTCAGTGGCCCCTCGCTCTACTCGACCTACGAGCCGGAACCGGTCCCGGACGCTGCTCCGCCAGTACCAACGCCTCTGGTTCACGCGGGGGAACCCCAGCCACGTAAGTCGCTCCAAGAACGGCGATTGTCCAAAGCTGGGTCTCAGCATACCGGTGATGAGCCTCGGGATGGTCATCGGCCGGGGCAGCGCACGTCCTTGACCATGGCCAGGGACTTCCTCCGGGACTCGATGGTTGGCAAGGACGGTGCAAGCACGCCTCGGCCCTTGTCGATGCACCAGCATCAGCATCACACCTCCCTCATGGGTCGGCTGAGCATCAGCTCGAAGCGCACGTCCTTTGGTCCTGATGCGGTGACGTCGCCGGTGAAGCCTCTATCACCAACCTCGACGGGTGAGTTGAGCGAATCCGGTGATGACAAGAAGTCGAAGGAGGGGAACCGAGCAAGCCGCTTCATGCGACGTCTGTCCAGCTCATTGAGCCCGCGCAAACAGTCGACTCCAACGATTTCACCCACCCTGGCTGAGGAAAGCGTCGCTGATGTTGAAAAAGCTATATCGCCCAGGGCCATGACAGCACCTTCGCTCCCCACCGCCGCCCCTCTCGCCGCCTCCCTGGGTGATGTTAACGTACAGTTCCCTGACAACCTCCTATGGAAGCGCCGGACCGTTGCGCTGGACACGATCGGCTACCTGCTCCTCAACGCCGTGCAGGGCGTCACCTCGATTCGGGAGAAGCAACTTAAGCGGTATCACCTGAGCGAGTTCAAGCCGCCCTACGCGCCCGAGATCGAGTTCCAGGAGCTTCCCAACAGCGTGTGCCTGGATTTCATTGATGGCTCTAGCCTGCAAATTGCATTCCAGGACCGTGCCGGGCAGCTCAACGGGCTGCACAGTAAGTTCAGCTTCTTTATGAGATAAGCGTGGCAGTGTGCTAACCCACGTGCTTTAGCGCTCCAAGAAAACCACCGGAAGCACATCTCTTCTTCAGCGTCATAGGCGACATGAGCCTCAAAAGATACCCTCTCATCCTGTTCTTGCCGACCCATACATCGCCTCAGCCGAGGAATTCCCTATGTCTAGCCAAGCGAACGACTCTTGTGATCGAAAAAATTCTAACGACCCAATATCACCTTTTTAATCCGCTTCATTGACTCTGGCCTCGGTTGGGCGCCAGTTTGATTTAGAAAGCCAGCCTTCTTGAGGAAGTCGCCTTTTTGGAAGCGAGCGAAATGCGGTGATTTTCTATTCCCCCTCAAAAATCCATAGGGAGGTCGGCCCATAACACGGTGTTGAAATTCTTTGATCCCATACCATACCCCAAATATAGTCATTCTGTTGTTGTTGTTGTTTTACTTTTTTTGTTTTTGTTCCTGCGCTTCTCATTTGTTCCCTGAACCTTCAATGGTCATTCGCCTGGAAAGAAAAAGAACTGGATTGAATCGTCACATCACGGCTGAGCCCTCCCAAATTCTCCTTTTTGCTTTATAACGGATTTGATACCACAACACCATCATACCCAGCCTACCCTCGCGGGTGAAAACTGATTCTTCCTCGCGACGGTCTCAACCGATTTGTCCAGAAAATTTTCTTTACTGTGTTTTGAAACCCGCAAAGCGATGCTGAGGGTGTGCTTGATTTGGAGGGTCCCTAGGGCCCTGGAGGAAGTGGCGAGGATGAGGAAGAAGAAGTATCTAGTCGGCGGAAGACGAGGGGAACATAATCTAGCATCACCATTCACACGAGGCATTCGCATCTCGAAGGACACGGGTTCGGGCGAGGGAACGGGCGGGCGGGCAGGCGGCACTGGCTTTTCAGGGATGGGTTCTCACAAGTCATCTTTTTCCTTTTTCCACCCAGGGGATCGATCATACACACCAAAACCAAAACAATCTTGTATATAACTTTTTGCATTAATATTCCCCCCAACCCCCTTGGGTGGAAATTGTGGGGATCGGTCAGCAGCAGCGCCGCCGCGGGGGACGGGCGAGGTCGTCGTGGTCGGTCTCGGGTGGAGGAGGAGTTGGGTGATAACGGACGGCAGGCACCCCTTTGTCTGGAGGTGCGGAGGTAGCGAGTAATTGAGAGAAGTTAACAGTACCTTGTGTCTTGGTTGGGGCGGGGTGTGTATGGGCTGTTGTCACATAGCCTGCCTCTTGTGAACAAATGCGTGTGACCTAGATTGAGTGAAATGCTCTATTGAATGTGTGTTTGTGTTGTCTGGAGCCCGTGTCTAATGCTGGTGCACGTAAGATATTATATGCTGTCAGTCAAAGGGGGGTTTGTACTACGAGGTTGTGTTGAACTACGGTTGAGGTGCAACGTAAATATACATGTCACTTGAGCGGACTGGTCGATAGATTGAATTGCAAAGTATCACTGGGGATTGGGCTTCGAAGAGACGATCCACGCGAAAGGGGCGAGGAGCATATTCTAGGTGTAAGACAAGAATAAAGGATGAGAAGCACGAGGCCAAGATCTCATGATCCGAGGGTATGTGAATTGTGGTTGATCTTGGCCGCTCTGGTGTTGTGTGAGTAGTTTTGGGGGGCTCCCGTGTAAGTCGAAGTCGGGTGAGACTAACACCAAGAATATACAACAGATGCAACACCAGATGCTAAAGAATTTCATTTTTCTGTGAAAAGAAAGAAAAAGGCTTACCTTCCTTCTACAGTAGCTCTCATATTCTTAGAAGGCATGAATAAGCTGCCGGGGTTAGAATTGAACGCACGAATATGTATGCATGCGACAGGTTGTACTGCAAGCCACGGACATCTCAGCGATTGGCTGGCCGGCGGAATGACTCCTCGCCGAGCATCGCGGATCACTCTGAAGCGGTCTAAGCCCAATTCCGGGGCTGACAGCCTCACATACCTTTATTTATTCATCGGCCTCACACACTTGCTCTCTGAGCTCCTAGGGGGACAAGGCCCTCTCTGCCCTCACTGACCCGTCCGCCCGTGCTCATAAACGTAGACGCAGACACACAAATACCCCTCGCTCTCAGCCAGACTCGCAAACGAAAGGAAAGATGGCCACCTCCAACGCCCAAGACACAGCCGCAATAACCAAGCACACAACCTTCGACCCGGCAGCAGCCCAGCGCATCTCCCACCGCGCGGTCCCGCAGCAGCAGCCCACGATCGTCGACCCAGACCCAACATGGCCCGCCGCCTTCCGCGCCCTCGAGTCCCGGATCCGCGCCGCGCTGGGCGACAGGGCGCTGGAGATCAACCACGTCGGCTCGACCTCGGTGCCCGGGCTGCCCGCGAAGCCGTGCATCGACGTGGACATCGTGGTCGCGGACCCGGCGGACGAGGCCGCGTACGTGTCCGCGCTGGTGGGCGAGGGGTGGGAGGACCAGAGGGCGGGCGATGGGTCGGGGCTGGGCACGGGCATGGGCCCCGCGGGCGGCGACCGCGGCGCCGGGCTGCAGTTCATCCTGCGCGAGCCGGACTGGCACGAGCACCGGTTTTTTGTCTGTCATGGGCCTGTTGCTAATGTGCATGTCTTTGGGCGCGGGTGTCCTGAGGCTGTGAGGCATCGGATGTTTAGGGATTGGCTTCGTGAGGTGAGTGAGTGCGTGAGAGGCGGACTGCTCCTGTGCCCCCAATGATAATGTGACGGGCTGGATGGAGGCTGGATTACTTGCATCCTTTTTTTTTTTTGGTAACTCTCACAGGCCAGTGGCGTGTCCGGGAAGTCCTACTAAGAGAAAGCCCTGGCTGACCATCTATGCTAATGAACAAAGCACCCCGAGGATCGCGACAGGTACGCGGCAGCCAAGCGTGAGGCGGCGGCCGCGACCCGCGAGGCTGGCGAGACCATGCAGGACTACACCGACAGGAAGGCCTCTGTCATCCAGGAGATCCTCGATCGTGCTTTCAGGGCTGAGGGGCTACTGCAGTAATATGTACGGCCTGGTCTTGTGGGCAACGGGTCTCACAGCGGGCAATGACGCCTCTCGACAGCTCGGTGGTCTCTCGTATTTCTTCCAGGGCTTGGCTGCGAGATCGAGGCATTAAGTACTACAAGTGAGGGCAGACGGCTGGTGTCTTAGAAAACGTGTGATTTGTTCTCCATCTCCAGCATGTTCACATCAGGGCTAACAGGTGATTCTGATGACGAGCAAATTTGAGCCTTCAACTCGACACGTACTGCAACAACGATTTGACTTCTTCTTCCGGTCGATGATGCGGCATAGCTATAACACACCCCAAGCTATGGCCCTCTCACGAAGTTACAATAATAAAGCATCAAATAAACAATCACAGTACTACGGCTACGTTTTCCTAGACGCCAAGGACAGCATTGTGGGGCCCTCACAGTTTACAAATCTCTCACCTATTCGTCTTGCAGGATGATACTATCACAGCAAACATGATTCCACAGATTGTTCTACAACGAGTTCTTCCGTAAGCGATCATTATACTTTGAGGATCTATGTAAGAGTTATCCTATCAAAGGTAACAAGATTAGGTATTCCATAGTATAGTAGTTGTAACACTTCGCTCACTGCTAGCAAAGTAAAGGACCGCTCAGCTAGAAGACCACAACATTTGTTTCACATGTGAATTATTCCTAGTAGTATATAACAGCTTTACAATTATAGTAGTCTAAGAGGTTATATGTTAAGAGGTGATGGGTTAGTAGATTAAAAAGTAGTAGGTTAGGAAATGGTAGATTAGGAGGTAGGATGTAAGAAGTAAGAGATTCGGAGGTACGAGGTTGGGAGGTACGAGGTTGGGAGGTACGAGGTTGGGAGGTACGAGGTTGGGAGTAAGAAGGTTAGGAGTGAGAACGTTGAGAGTTGGGATGTTATCCCACCGCAGGTTATTCAATAGCTTATCATTTCATAAAAGGTCAATTTAGAGGGGTTTGTTCTACACGAGGCTATGTAGTAACATATAGCGTATCATTAATCTATAGACTTTACTCTAGAGGAGGTCACCCTAGGTACGGTTATTCTATATGATCTTGTCCAATAAAAATTATATCTAATCATGCTTTATCTAATAGTTCTTCTAGCTAAATGCCTAGCATCCCTTTTGTATGAAAACCATCATGCCACCTAAACTCCGTATACGGATAGGTTCACTCCCTTGGTCAACTTGCTCCGAGAATGTGACGGCGCTTTACCAAAATACGTCAAGTCAATGGCACCAGTAGCTGGAATGGCACCGACGGAGTGGGCAAGATATCGCAGTCTTTTTCAGCAAAAGGATAGAAACATGATGACTGACCAAAGTCCCGGAACAGAAGGGGAGAGAGAAGAAGCTGTCCAAAAGCCTTCCATGAGGCATCTCAAGGTTGATGGGCTCTCTTCTATCATGCGCAATTAGTCCTGTGGGCCAGGATGCCCACGTGGGGCAGGTTCAAAACGTCGTCGAAATCTTGACACCAACTGATCGTACTCAGAATGTCCGGCTTTCAGGAAGAGGCTGCTCAAGCCAGTTGTACTATTGAGCATTCGTGACAGGGCTGCAAAGAAAGAAAAGAAAAGAAAAAAGCCCAAGCAAGCTTTGAAGAAATGAGGTTCGTCTGTTCGCCGGTAACGAATGAGAAGCCTTGGGCCGAAGTTTTCTTTTCCGGCAGACCAGCCCTGGGTCTCGGACAAGTTATCATGTTGCTTCCTTAATACATATGTTGGGTTCCGGGAGCGGGCTGTTATAAGCTTAGTCCCTTCCAACTCGTCACAGTCTCATACCCAGAGTGTTAATTCTGTCTGTGAAGAGCTTTCCAGTGCGGAATGAGCAATGTGGATGAGCCACGACGAGCGCTAACTGCACACATGTGAAACTGCCGTGGAGACGCCGTTGTCGGCCAGGAGCTGCTCCCTCGTGGCTACAGAGGCTTCCATAGTATCCAAGTCCAAGGCACAAATACTCATTGATCTGATAGGGAACCCTGTTACAGTCAGCCACAGTGACGGAGGTCCTTGTAGTCACCCACTCTGATCTGGAAGCATGGAGGCGTCTCCAGCCAGCCAGGTTTGTTTTGAATCAGTAACGTTGAGGGCTGTAATGTCACTCAGTCCGTAGTTGGAATTCTAGACATATCCACCAGATCCTTGATGCACCAGTCGATCTTCAGCATACTCATGCCATTGGCTCGACGTGTTGTGATGGAGCACTGGCCCGTTTGCCTATGGAGTTACAGGTAACTTGAGCAGCGTCGTAAGAAAACACAAGAGAACGCTAAGCATCAAGCTGGAAGAATTGTCGAAGCTGTGAGTGCCGCTCGGTGCACAATGACATGTAAACTTCCTGTATGACCTATGGATTATTACTCCCACCATGACCGTTATGATGATCTGTCATGGGACGGCTAGTTGCTAGACAATCTCGTATTAAACAACCTCTTATTAGACAACCTCCTATTAGACAACCTCCTATTAGACAACCTCCTATTAGACAACCTCCTCTAGGACAATATCTAAGGTAAAGTCTTCCAATAGACAGCCTCGTGGGGGGACTACTTCTTATGTTTGGGTAGTGTTCTGCAGGAAAATTCACACAAAGACAGTTACAGTTGGATTAGTTAAGTAGCCTCTTGCGGGATAGACTGTGATCAGATAACCTAACACGGAGTCAGCCACGACAGCCGTTGTGATAAACTGTTCCAAAATAGCATATTCGACGGGAAGACCGTTCAATATTAGCCAACATGTAGCTCAACATCTGGCCAGCAGTCGACATGTCGAAGCTGCTCGGACAGATGCGCAAGTTCAGGTTATACCTCTTCGCCTAGACAGTATCAGACACCAAACCCGGATATCCCTCAATATCACACATCAACGAACCACCACACAGGGCATGAAAATTTTTGAATTTATTCTTCTCATCTCATCTCATCTCATCCCCACCACCGAGCCGTCGCCAACCCAGCAGCAGCAGTAGTAGTAGTACCAACCACCACCCCACAAATCCGATTACACGCGCACGCTGGCTCACTCACTCACACACAACTTTTCTTCCTCAGCTCATCTCAAAGTCCAACCTCCGTCTGTCCCCTCACGACCGCGCCTCCTCCAGCTCCAGCTCGAGCTGCCGGATCCTCTCGCTCTGGTCGTTCGACCCGGACACGACCCTCTTCTTGAGGGTCTCCACCTCCCCGGTGAGGTGCGCCATGGCCTCGCCCTGCGCGGAGATCTTCTCCCCCTGCGCCGTGATGACCCGCGTCTGCGCCTCGATCAGCTGCTTGATCTGCTCCAGCGACGCCTCCACGCTGCCCGACCCGGACCCGGCGCCGGACTGCGAGAGCGCCGGCGACGGCTGCGGGCTGCGCGCCGCCGAGAATGCCGGCGTGCTGGCCTTGATGGGCGAGGGCGCCTTGGTCTGCTGCTGCGCTGCTGCTGGCGGCTGCGGCTTGGGCTCCGACCGGACCGGCAGCGCGGCTCTTGATACTGGCTTCTGCACCTCCTCGAAGCTCGACGTCTCGGCGTCGTCCTCCTTGTCGTCCTCGTCGTCCTGGAACTTGGACGCCGCTGCGGCCATGGAGCCCTTCTGCTGGGCAACAGATGGGGGCGCCGCACGCACGGGGGTGGGCTCGGGCTCGGGCTTCGGTGCAGGCTTAGCGGCGGGCGCAGGTGTTGGTGCTGGCGCGGCCGCGGGGGGCTTGTAGTCGGCGGCGACCTCCACGGGGGCGTTGCCCTCGTACTTGCTCTCGAGGTCGATCTTTGGTGGGAGCGCGGTCTTGCCGCCGAGCCACTCGGAGGCAGACATCGCTGGCTTGGATCCCGTACATGGTGGGAAGATGTCGCTCTGGAAGGTCTCGGCGCGACGGGGCACGGTGAAGGAAATGGGCTCGATGTAGAGGTCGTTGACGGTCTTGTAAGCGCGCATGACCTCGTTCTCGTGAAGCTGCGGGGCGGTTAGCATTGTAAATCCTAGCATTTCCGTGTGTGGCTCGACATACGTTGATACCGCGCTTGGGCATGAAGCCAATGCCTCGTTGTGGGTCTCCCGACTTGTACTCGGAGAGGAACTCGAACTTGTCGTTCTCGTACTCGAAGTATCGAATGTTACCGTCGCTGTATGACGACTTGTTAGCAAAACCGTTGCGAGCTCTTGTAGGAAGCTGCCAAACTCACCCCTTGCCGGCAAGGTACAGACAGTTGGTGCTGTCGTCCCAGAAGGGCATGCAGACACCGGAGATGGAGTCCAGGTTGTTGAAGCCACCGATGGGCTTGTCGCTGCCCGGCTCCCAGAGCGCCAGTTGTCGGTCGCTCATGCGTGAGAAACCCGTAGTTGCGATACGGTTGTGCTCGCCCATCCACACGGCACGGCTGTTCTTGGCGCCCTCGTGGCCGGGTCCGACATGCGCCGGCTTCTCCTGACGCACATCCCACACGCGCAGCTTCTTGTCCCTGGAGGTCGTGACCATCAGGTTTCCGGTTGCGTTCCAAGACAGCGACTGGACGATGTCGTTGTGCTTCAGCGCCAGCGGGGACTGGCCGGTGCTGACGTCCCACAGCTTGATGCTGAAGTCGCCAGAGGCAGAGGCGAGGATGTTCTCGGCGGCGGGGTTGAAGAGGACTTGGCCGACCTTCCTGTACGAGTATTAGAGGGATTCCGCGCGCCACCACCCACGTTCCACAGCTATGACCGGCCTGCGACGTACCTGGAGTGCCCGGCCAGTTTGCTCACAGGCGTCACGTCTGCGGGCTCTTCAGCGTCGGTGAAGAGAGTGAAGTCCTTGGGGACCTCCCATATAAAGATCTTGCCATCGTCGGAGCCGGAAGCGATGATTCGGTCGTTGAAGGGGTGCCAGTCTGTGTCCAACACCACGGCTGTATGCCCGCGAAACAGAGGGATCACGTCGGGGATCTTTCCCCTCTCGTTCAGCGGGATGACCGCGAATGCGCCGCCGCCACCAGACTCCCAATTGACCGAGAGGTAATCCGGGTTGACCTTCACTGTTGTGGGGCGTTAGTAACTGCGAAAGGGCAGGTCGAGGAAGGTCGTGGATGGCTTCTGGGGGCTCTGAGGGTCCTTGGAAGGCACCGTCTGACTGGATCTTGTTCGAACGACGGGTTCAAAGAAAAAGGTGTCTGCTAACCCAGGTTCGTATCCCAAGCATTTCTACTGATGTGAAGGTTGTCGTAACAGAATTCCTTCCGGGTGGGCTTGCCGAAGACGTGTCCTACGAGGAGCAGAAGCGCACCAAACGTCAGCCATGAGCTCATCACCAAGCTCCCCCCACAAGACGGGATGCAGGGAGGCGCCGCGACGCGCGCGGATGGAGCTCTGTCCCGCCCTGCTTGCGCGCGGGCACGCGACCAGGGGGGAGGGGAGGGGTTGTAAGACAACTCACGATACTTCGACGCGCGCACGAATCGGCCAGACATTGGTGCTGGTGGGGGGAAGTTGGTGGGATGTGGATTCGACAAGTACTCGGCGTCGCGGGGTGGGAAAGCTGCTTGCTGGGTAGGTATGTAGGTAAGGAGCTACGAAAGATAAGACAAAGGCGAGATCTCTCGAGGAGAAGGGGGTGGGAAGGCTGAGCAGCAGCAAACTGTATGTACGATGGAGAGGTCCAGGTAAGGTAGGTAGGTAGGTAGTGCGGTCTAGTAAGTAGCAGTCGAGGTAGAGAGAAAGGGGGTTGTCGCCTTTTGGGTATGGGAAACGGTGGCCAGGTCCGGGGTGGTTAGGTACATGTACAAGGTCGGCGGCGCAGACTAATAGCAGCTGCGCGGTTATCTGACCCAGTCAGTCACCTCTTGTCGTCAGCTTATGTACGTACCGTACAGCCACTATCTCTCTGGCTGTCACAGTACTGCTGGGCACCCACCCCATCCCCCCAAAGTGGCCCCCCAGCTTGTTTGCATAAACCGGTGGCCCCTCCATTAGTTTCACCAATGAGGCTGAGAAAAAGCGCGTGCACAAGCCAGAAGGAGAGCCCACCCGCCCACCGACCCGCCTGTGGGCTGCGATGGGCTCACTCAGGGGTTGATTTACTCGTCTCCTATGTTGACCTCACTCAACAAATCAAACATCTATGCCGATCACCGTGGTCCAGGTGTGCCCGCACGTCTATTTCATATAGAGTAGAATTACAATGCAATAATCTACGCTGAAGCGGCCCCCGTGGCGAAAAGAAGCAGGCAGGTGGCTGAATAGGTGAATGGATAGGATATACCTTGGTCTCACCCACCACCAGTGCTGCCCGCCGTAAAACAAGCAGGTCGGGCCGCCTTGGCGCAGATAATCTATTTACAGTCGGCTTCCCTCCTTCTTGGTATTTCCCTTTCATACTCGTCCGTACGCCTCATGAATCAAAATGCAGTCAGTGCCCCGTACAAGAGAACCCGCCTATTCCCCGCCAGGCAAAACTCCAAATTCCCAGACTTGAACGCATCTTTGACGGTCATGTCGCAGGCCTGCCGCCTGAGCCAATGCCATTACTCATCGCCGTCTTCACTCCGTGCAGCGCTGCTGGCTCCGTTGGTGTTGCTTGCTGAGTTGTTGGTCAGCTTGATCCTTGGCTGCGGCGTGCTGTTCGTCGTCGGTGCAGCTGAGGTGTCCTTCTGCGACGAAGTGTCCTCCAGCTCATTGAGCTCCGGGTGCTCTTGCAGCTGCTTCTGATACTCTTCCAGGAAGTACGTCTGTCATTATGTTAGCCACACGGCCCTGTAAAACCACATTTTCCATTCTGGGACAACACTTACTTCAATCGTCGTGGCGTCCGTGTGGATCAGGCTGCCGTCGTCATTGAACAGCCTACAGTTGCTGCACATGAGCTCGACATCCTTGCGGAAATCGCCTAGGCTCTTGTACTCCTCCTTCTTGATCTTCTTCTCGATCTGCGTCATGGCAATTGGGTTCTGAATGATGACGTAGTAGTCTGCCCAGTCCCTCTTGGGAGGAAGCTTGATGAAAGGACCGATGATCAGACGCTTTGGTGGCCCGTCGTCTTCGTCGTCCTTATCGTCCTCATCAGGCTCCGGGTCTGGGTCGTCGACCTCGAGTTTCATCAGGCTGTCGTAGAGATGGCGCAGGCTTCGCTGCAATACTTGCCGTTGCTGGGGGTTGACCTTGGCGTCTGCGCCGTTGACAGCACCCAGTGACTTTGGCCGCCCCTGAGGACCGCGTCGCTTCTTGGCTGGTGGCGGCTCATCCTCGCCATCCTCAGCCTTCCGTTTCTCATTTTTGCCGCCGGGCTTGCGGCCTCGCTTCTTGACTGGCGTCTCCACTTCTGGTTCAGGCTCTTCGGAACTGGCGCGACTAGCTGCCGGGGATCCCTCGGAGCCGTTGACACCTGACAGCCGCTTGAGGCGATTGGCCTCACGGCGTTCCTTGCGAGCCTGTTTCCTGGCCGCGGCAGCTTCAGGGCTGTCCTCGTCATCATCGACAGCCAGGAGCCACTGCTCCTCGGTCAAGCCATCATCGTATCGAACCTTGGTCCTCTCACGAGCACCCCGGCCAAGCGAGATCTCCGTCTCCTCAGGAGCATCCGGGTTGTCTTCGTTCAGATAGATGTCTGGCAGCTCAGCTTCTGTCATGAGACGAGGCATTCCCTTGCAGCCCGGTGCAGTACCGTAGAGGGCATCCTTAGACCTGACTTCATCGAGCTGTTGGAACCTCACGAGTTCGTCGTCACTTCGAGCAAGAATCATGTTCAGCTCTTCATCGTCCATCTCCTCTTGTTCACCACTTTCGGCCAAGTCTGCAGATTCGAGCAGTGTCCGGAGCATGGCGTCACGATCCGTCTCAGAGGACTTGTTATCGAAACGACCAGCCTGGATAACTTTGCCATCCATGTCGAGCTTGAACCTCGCCCGCTCAAGAATCTTCTCCTCCACTGAACTAGAGCTGATGAGACGAAGAATGCGGACCTCGTTCTTCTGACCGATACGATGAGCACGATCCTGGGCCTGCAAATCCTGATGAGGGTTCCAATCGGAATCGTAGATGATGACGGTATCTGCCGTTTGGAGGTTGAGACCCAGACCACCTGCACGTGTCGAAAGCAAGAACATGAAGTAAGGGGAGTCGGGCCGGTTGAACTCGTGGAGCAGCTCGGATCGCTCGTCTGACTTGGTCGTACCGTCCAGGCGAAGGTAGGTGATGCCACGCAGACGGAGGAAATCCTCCATGATGTCCATGATTGCCGTCATTTGGAAGAACATCAGTACACGATGCCCTGTGGCCTGATACTTCGGCAGAATACGGTCAAGGAGCTCGAATTTCCCAGCAGTACGCCACAAAAGATCGTTGCTGACGCTGGCAGGGTTCATCTGGTTCTCGACCTCGTCGAAGACAAAAGGATGGTTGCAAAGCTTTCGGAGCTGCATGATCATGTTGCTGAGACCCTTCGCAGAGCTCTTGCCACCCTTACCGTCGCTCACGGCAATCTTATTGTGAGTGACCATTTGCTTGTAGAGGCGGGACTGCAATGCCGAGAATCTGCACTTGATGACCTTTTCGGTCTTGTCTGGCAGGTCCTTCTCGACATCCTTCTTCAGACGACGGAGCAAGAACGGACGCAGAACCTTGTGCAGGCGACGAATGACGAGAATTTGCTCTTCTTCCGTCAGCTCCATCTTGTCCTGGCCTCCAGTATTCGCAAAGGGAGTGTTGAACCACTCGTCAAAGGTCTTGGCAGACTTGAAAATATTGGGCAGCGTGAAGTTGAGCATTGCCCACAGTTCAGACAGGTTGTTCTGCAAGGGGGTACCCGTAAGAATGAGACGGAAACGGGTCGAATAGTACTGCTGGATGGTGGCGCTCAACTTCGAGTTGGAGTTCTTCATGCGGTGACCTTCGTCGATAATCATGTGGAACCACTTGATCTTGCTTAGGATGTTGCGGTCCTTGATGATATACTCGTACGTGGTGAGCAGGACCTGGAATCTGCCCTGCCGAATCTTGTCCTGCTGCACCTTACGGGTGTTCGGCGGGCCCTTGTACACGACCTTGGCGACCGAAGGGGCCCACTTGTCGAATTCGAGGTTCCAGTTTGTCAGCGTGCTGAGAGGAACGATGACAAGGTATGGGCCCATCTGCTGCTTCCTCTCAATGAGGTAGGTGATCAGACTGATCGTCTGGATGGTCTTGCCCAGACCCATTTCATCGGCGAGGATACCGTTGAGGTTATTGTTGTAGAGCGAGATCATCCACTGGAGACCCTTGATCTGGTACTCCTTCAGCTTGCCGCCGACGAGGATATCTGCCTGCTCCGTCACCTCCTCCTTGATGCGATGGGCAACAGCGTAGTAGTCGATCTTGCGGCCACCAGTGTCCTCGTCTTCCTCATCTTCCTCTTCGCTCTCTTCCTCCTGGACGACGTCGCCACCGTAGCGTTCTGCTGCAGCTCGCTGCTGGGCCTTAACCGAAGAGGCGAGTTGGTGCAAGAAGCCATCAGTCTGGCGCAGAAGATGCGTAATACGCGTGTCCTTGGCCTGGTCGAGAAGCTTGAGGTACGCCTCTTCATCGTTGGCCTTGAGGGCTTGCAGACGCTGCTTGGCATTCCGCTCGATACGCTTCTGCTCTTCCTTCTCGATATTAAAGTGGTGGTTGTACATCAGCTTGCCCATCTTGTGCATTCTGTTCTGCTGGCCCTGGGCCGTTACTTGAATCTCATTTCGGTGGTTGAAAACGGCATGCAGGTAGTCAATGTGCTTCTTCTTCTCGCGGTTCTCCCTGGCATCACGCTGCTGCTTCTCGAGCTTCTCTGTGATGCGCGCCTCCCGCACATTCTGCTTCTTGAGGCGTCGGTACATACTGCGGTTCGTCGTCATGGCAAGATTATCATAGCACATCATTTGTCGACCAATCCGATCGCGCAGCGCCCTCTGCTTTGAGTAAAGCGCGATCGACTTCATCTCGATGATTGCCTTGCGTCTCAGCGTGTCATCAACGGCAAGTGTGTCTTTGGACGTGTCCCAATGCGCCAGGTTGCCCGGCTGGCTCTTCAACTCGTTATATCGAGTGCTCATCCTGTTGAATACAATCTTCTCACGGTCTGCCCTTAATTGATCAAAATCGATACCATGAGGGAACAGGCCAGGGATGAACAGCCGGTTGTCGTGCCGCGCGTGTTCGAAGAGGCGAACGGTCTTGTTCAGCATCTTCTCTGGGAGTTTTAGACTCTTAAATTTGGGCTCCTTTGGAGTTGCATCGGCAGCCTCCTCGGGCTGCTGAGAGGCTTCAACGCCATTGGGCCCAGCTTTGCTCGGAGTTTCCGACCTAGGGCCCTGAGAGACAGGCGTGGCAGAAGACTGCTGAACAACAGCTGCCGGCCTCCGCTGCCGAGACTGAAAGATTGACTGCTGCAGGTTGACGGGGACGCCGAAGTTCTTGGACAGCATCTTAAACGCCTGAATCTGTTGTCTTAACAGATTCAGATGAGCCGGAGTGAATTGTCCAGGGGGTTGGCCAACGGGGGATGCAGCAACCGCAGCTTGGCCGTCGCCGGAGGCGGATGGTAGAGCGGAAGCACCGAGGTTCGATCCGGGCGCCTGGGAAGTCTGCACACCAGGCTGCCCATTGTGCTGTCCGGCCGGGCCACCCCCTACACCTCCGTTGGTAGCCGCAGCTTGCTGTTGTTGCTGCTGCTGCTGCGCCTGTTGTTGTTTCTGCTGCATCTGCGCCTGCTGCTTCCTTAGCTGCTGTTGTTGCTGCAATGCCATCAGAAATTGCTGGGTCTTGATGAGCTCTGGGTCGTTGGCAGGAGTGTTGTTCGCCTTCAGTTGCTTAAACCGCTGTGCATTGTGTCAATAAAGAAGGTCATCTAACAATGCGCCAAAAGGGGGGTCTATGTCATGGGCAAACATACGTCGTACATATCCTTGACCTGTTGCTGCGTCAAGTTAGCCGGCAGGCTGGGACCCGGGAAATGCCCCGGGGCCGCCGCAGGCTGCACGGAAGCCATGATTCCGGGTCAGAGATGGTCGGTCTCAAAGTATTGAGAAAGATGTCTTGCCACGAGGACCAAGTATTATGTTGAGTGCATATCTGTCAAGCAACGCGCTAGGTCTGACAAAAGATTTTAACACGAGCACGGCGAGGTGAACGAAAGACCAAGAAGTGTAGCTGATAGAATCAGAAATAAGCCGGGGCGCGTCGAGACGGGGGCCGTCGAGCGTGTCTGGGTTGTGCGGTCTCGAGCTGGAGGGGCCAGAAAGGCGCGGGTGCAGTCGAGGCTGGGATGCACAAAAGGGCCGTGTCGCGTTGACAAAGGTGGCCGTATAGCGTAAGCGGGGCTCGGGGTTGCTTGTGGGCGGTCTTTTGGGGCAGGTTTGCTTTGCGATGCGATGCGACCGAGCAGTGAGTGACGGAAATGCTTGGTGCGCGCGGTTGCGGATGCGGTTGCGGTGGGGTGGGATGCGCAGCAGCAAGGGCAGAAGGGAAAAAGGCTGGCAGGCGAAATGAAAAAATGGCAGAAGCTGGCCAAATCGGGGGTGGTTTGGCGAGAGGCTGCACGAAAGGCGCGGCAAAATCGCGTGCAAACAAGTTTGCTTGGTAGTTTTCGATGGTTGTCGATGGTTGCGGGCGGTTTTGCGATGCGTCGCGCTTCGCCTTTGGATGGAGTGGGTGGGAGTGCTTGGTGATTGAGAATGGGTTTGACCACAAGGCACGTCGCGGGCGCTGGCTGCTGGCAAGGTTCGTAGGCGGGTGCAGATTTCTGGAGGCCTGAGGCAGCAACACAAGACCCGCTAGGCTGCACGGGCCTTGCGCTAGGGAGGGATGCAACCAATCGCAGCCGGGCACGGAGGAGCTAACCACTACTGGGCACTCTTTCCAGGCTGTTCGGGGACTTACACGAAGTACCAAAGTACCTCAAGTCCAGCCCCTGCATTTGCTTACGCCATCACTCGAACTCGACCCATGCAGTCGCGTCCGAGTCGGCACTGATGAAAGCAAGGCAGGCCAGCAGCCATATTTACCCGCGATGGACATAGCTTTACACACGAGAGACTAAAACAAGACAGGGGTTTACATCTGTGGGGAAATTACTGCTGCTCATTGCTGCATTGAGTCGCAGTGTAGATAGCTACGGGCAGCTATCCCATCCTATCGCTTCACCTTCTTCTTATCAGGACCCTCCTCTTCCTCGTCACTGATATCTGCATACTGAGTGACGGGCTGTGTCTCCTTCCACGCATTTGTAAACAGCGGGTCCTTCTTAGCAACATCCGCATACTTGAGAAGTGCCTCCCTGGGATCCTCATGCAGCATCTTGCTGAGCGGGATGTTCTCCTCGATGTGCTTCTCGTCCGGCTGGCTGCGCATGAACGGCGTGATCTGCTGCACCTGCGGCCGGCGCGGGTCGAGTGACTTGCCCGTGCCCGTAACTCCGGCCTTGCGGTGCTGTGCTGACAGCGCCCCCGGCGTGATGATGCTGTCGCCCGAAAGCCCAAGGGTCTGGTCCATCGTAAATGCCGGGTTGTCGTCGACGTGCCGTTTCTTCGGGGCCTTGCTCATCACGTCTACTGCGCCGCGCTGGGACATCGACGGGTTGTAGAGGACATGTGTCTCTGCGTTCGCCGAGCCCGTGATGATTTGATTCAGCTTCTGGTGCCATTCCGTCACGATCAACGGCACGCCCGGCGTGATCGGCGTGACATGTTCTGGTTTGAGGTTGCCGGGGTTTAGGATATGAAGGTGGCCAGTCGCAGACCCGGTGATAATCGCCGTCGAGTTTGGCGAGTACTTGATGTTGGTCATCGCGAACCTGTCCGACGTAGAAGGGTGCTCAACCGACACCAGAGGCTGCTTGAACTTGCGAGTATCCCAAAGCTTGATCAGACCGTCGCCGCCCCTGGTCACGACCATCCGGCCGTCTGAACTGATGTCCACTCCCCCGGTCCAGGTGTCTGGCTTGTGGGCGTCTCGAATCTCCGCAGCTGGTCTCGTGAATGGACCGTTGCCACTGTACATCACCAGCGTCCCATCCAGAGCAGCTGCAACCAGCGTGTTGCTCCCGCCCTGGGCCGGCGCACCCCATGCCACTGCGGTCATCCTCGTCCGACCCGCAGAGCCAGCTGCCTTGGACTTGAAGACGATAACTTCCTTCTGACTGCGCTTGTTGTTGATGTCCCATATTCGCAGGGTGCTGTCCGTGCCGGCCGTGACGCACAGGTTCCTGTCGGTCGGATGCCACGTGCCTGTTGTGATCTCAGAGACGTGACCTTTTGTATGATGCATATCCCTCAGATACATGTCTCCCTTGACAAATTCCGTCAGGATGTCTCCGTCCCTCGACAAGATCTTGGCTTGTGGATGTGACGATATGCAGAGTAATGCGCCGCCGCCGCCGCCGAGCGGATTGAACTTGACGAGATTCAATGGGTATGACTCTGCTGCCGTAGTAGCACTTTTCGTCTCCCATGGGTCAATGCTTCGAAAGGCGCGCAGGGTGGTCGGCGTCATCGAGGCAAAATCGTGGAGCTTGACGGTGCCGTCCAGAGAGCCAGTAGCTAATCTGGAGCCCGAGGGATCGACAGAAACACTCGTAACGGTCCGATCGTGGGTCTTGAGGACGAGCTCGTGGGAGACGGGAAATTCATCTTCGTCGTCGTCGCTTGAAGAGTTGTCCGAGTCGTCGTCATCGCTGTCGCCATCAGAATCAGACTTCGAGACTCCTTTGGATCCTTCGTCTTTCACCTGTGGTTGGTCCTTTGGCTTCTCCGCGGTCCTCCTGCTGCGGTCTATCTGCGCGGCAATGTCTGCATCCTTTGACTTCTTCCCGAATGAGGTTGGGAGGAAAGCCCGCATCGGGTCATCGGGCGCCAGCTCTGGTGCCTCGATGTCGACATCCTCGCTGTCGCTCATTGTTGCCTCGCACATGTGGCGGTGGGGCGCTGTTCGAGCCGCAATGAAAGAAAGCCTGGCGTCGATGGCTGGGGAGCGAGTTTGTTGGGAGTGGTGAATGAATGATAAAGGATCTAGAGGGGAGGCGTGGAGCGGAAATCTGGAGTGTGACGATCAAGATCGAATGCGTCGGCAGGCATTAGAGCTGATCTATTTATCTGCTAGAATCCTTAGACAGACAGTCTCCGTCGTACCTGGTCATGTAAATAATCCTCAATTGCTACCTAAGTGTAGCCTCCCCCCGGTCCTTGCAGGGAGCTCTACGACCCGCCATAACTGCCCCGCGAATGACGTTCACCCGTTATCAAATCGCTCCCTCACATTTCCTCCCACCACTATGGTCCCGCACTCACCCCAAGCCTCACACACCACCACGATCCTATTCTTCTTGCTCATACTCATCGCCTTCTTCCCGGGGATATTCCACTACCTCTGGACACTACCGCTCGGCCTCATATTCTCGTCAACGCCAACATATAACAACGGCGGCAGCGACTCGACAGCAGACATCAGGATGGGTTCTTGGTTCCAGAAGCAGTTCACGCTCCCCAGCAAGTCGCGGGGCTCATATTTGATCACGGAACATGTCGTCAGCTCGCTGCCAGAGCTTAAGCAGTACAAGGTCGGCCTGCTGCACCTGTTCATCCAGCACACGAGCTGCGCCCTCAGCCTGAACGAGAACTGGGACGACGATGTCCGAGCAGACATGAGCGATGCCCTGGACCGGATAGCACCTGAGGAGGGTCCCAAGGGAGAGGAGCTTTACCGCCATTCGGCCGAGGGCGCCGATGATATGCCGGCTCATATCAAGTCTGCACTAGTCGGCGCATCAGTCACGATACCAATTCGAGATGGAAAGCTGGCCACAGGCACATGGCAAGGAATTTGTACGACCTGCCCTTTTCCCCATTTATATTCGAGAAAATGCTGACCACAATTCTTCAGGGTATCTTGAATTCCGGGCAATGAAGCACCAGAGACGTGTTGTTGCAACTATTCAGGGAGAGAAGGCATAGACGCCAAAGCACTCTGCACACATTTCTACGGGGTCAACCATTGATTTGAAATTGCTCCCCGGAGCGAGCATCCATTTTGCAGAACAATGTGATTGTCGTTGTTACCAACATACCATAGCTAAACCTGGCATGAGTGGTCTTTCCTATGCAATGCCCTACTTAAGACCGACCTTTCGCCATTTTAAAGCGTGGGTGATAAAAGCTTGCGGTCAACAGGTAGGCGCCCACTTGGGTATCATTAATATCATCGCCAAGGTGCATATGCCTGCTGCGATATCTTTCGACCAGAACCTACACAAAGGACTCCGATACGCCTCAATTCTCTCTTCAGCAGCCCAACTTTCATGCTGCGAGTTGCTATTTGTGAAAATGATGGCTCCACGCGTCCGAGTAACTGGTCCTCCTGCTCTGATGTCTCGTGGCTGCTGCTGTTTTGAGCCTCGTCATGGAGCTCCCGAATTATCCTGGATAAGATTCAATTCCTACTCCGGCATATCTTCTTGGTTCATGTTCACGTCGTCGCCACCAGCCAAGACTTTGGTCTGAGGCTGGTACCCCTCCGGCGCCTGACCACCAGGGGTCTGAGCAACAACCTTATTGTTCTCGTCGACGAACTCGAAGTTGTAGCGGCTGAGCAGGTGGGGTATGGCGGAGAGCTGAGGACCGTAGCGGGCAGTGTTGTCGTAGAGCTCGAAGAGAGGCACAGCCAGA
Source organism: Diaporthe ampelina (assembly GCA_023522825.1). Classification (NCBI taxonomy): domain Eukaryota; kingdom Fungi; phylum Ascomycota; class Sordariomycetes; order Diaporthales; family Diaporthaceae; genus Diaporthe; species Diaporthe ampelina. The sequence continues at coordinate 294,545 of JAMFTM010000033.1, forward strand.
AGCTTCATATTCTTGGGCACACTAAGCACCTCTGTGACGAGGAGGGAGGTAAGTCAGCCAGTCAGTCAATGGCCTGAACTGAGGTGGTCGTGGCGCAACTTACTCTGCTGTGGAAGTTGAATAAAGTAAAGCTTCTTGCACTCCTTGGGCCGGGTGACATGGGCGGGGACGAAAGGGTACATGAACGTTTCGAAGTTGGGGCGCCACCACTGGGCGAGGGTGTCGCCAATGTGCCACTCGCTTGGCGTCTCCTCTGCTGCCAGGCTGCCCGTGGGCGCCAGGCGCGCATCTAGCTTCTTCTTGAAGCCCTCGATCTCGTCGTCTTCTGGGCCCAGATAGTCCCCGGGAAGCTTGAAGAAGGCATTCGCGATCTGGAGCATGAGGATGTGCGGGTGGTTGTGCTCGTGGCAGACGAGGATGCCCTCGCAGGTGCGGCGCATGCCATGCTCGTTGTAATGCTCCTCGAGGCGCTTAAGTCGAGCGACTACACTTGGATCCTCCTCGGGCTGGGAGTCCTTGACGCCGAATGTGTAGTTGGACAGAGGGTATAGTCGGATGGTCTGGGGTTGGTTCGCCTCGAAGGGAAGAGGGATCTTGGGCGGCTGCGACGAGCGCATCTCGCCGGGCGCTATCGTCGACATGCTGGCGGTCGATGGGTGAGTTGGTCCTGTGATAGACAGACGCCTTGGCTTGGACCTTGAGGGGCCAATGTGGTCAGGAATAAACTTGTCACAGATGTCCGTGTGATCAGTAGCGGTGAGAAGGGGTTGAGTGTCTTGCTTGGAGGGAATTTGGAGTCAGAACTGTCGTCGTCTGAGTGGCAGAAGCTCCAGCCTCAACCTGAAGCTCTAGGGAAGTCAGGATACTGCCACGGCTTGATTGGAGCTGGCCGCCGAAAGGGGGAGGGCGGTGAAACCTTCCCCGGTCTGCACTGCTGCGTAGGCCCACTACCGGCTCCCTGCTCCGCATCCCCTAGCCTTGAGCCTGTACCTGACTGTGTAAGTACTTTGGTACTTTCTTGGGTTCAACATGGCCCCACAAGGATGATGTTGTGAACATCCTGTGTCACAACAGTGTTCCTCGACCGCAAGTTGCTCTTTGTTCACGACTACAACACCAATTGCGAGTATGTGACAATAAGTCTCACTTTCGAACAAGGGTATCCCCAGAGCCTCGATAGATATGTCTGTTGGACCGGAATATTCCCGGCACGACCGATATCTCCAGCGTGATCACTGTCAAGTCGTTAGCTGCATTTAACCGGCGGCCGCAGACGTTTATGACGACGATGAAGCAGAACTGCGTATTGTCCGATCACGGCCAGACTTGATGGCCTCGTGACACCGGGGAGCCTCCCGGCGGTGTTGTAAGCTCGGCGTACGAGAAGAAGCATCGTGAAGGAGCTGCATCCGATTGAGCAGAACAAGATGCAGTTTCGCCCGGGACGAGGCTTACATCCCAAGAACCCGTGTTCCGGGTCGGCCACCCGTGAAGACATGCCTCCCGCATTGTCGTCCAGTTCATCCAATAACATCACCCTGGATAAATCAATGGTGTGTCTCTAGGCCAAGTGGCCCCACATACGCACGCCTTTCGACTTGCAACTGCCAGAGATCATGTCCATGGTCGGCTGCATGCCCACGCGGTGGCACTGCTTTAGCTTCCGCTGGGTTATGCACGACTATATATATTGCGCTTGAGGGCTGGTTTCCGAATACTACGCCACGCCCGCTACCGAATATTCAACAAGTCTTTGTATTCATCCATACATTTCTATTCCCAAAGATTGTCTTCCTCATATCAGAATATCAGAGACATCGTGGGCTCACTTATACACAATGGGTGTTGTTCCAGTTCTTACCGCAGAAGAGAAGGAACACTTTCTCAACAATGGCTGGCTCAAGTAAGTCTCCGGCCCTTATCATCGTTCCTACCCAAGAGACAAGGACTGACGGTAACCCGCCCAGAATCCCCAAGGCCTTCACCAAAGAACAAGCAGCAGACGTGACTAAGGACGTCTGGACACGCCTGGGCATGGACCCCAACGACAAGTCCTCATGGCACCGGGTCTGGACCAACATGCCGCACCACAACACCTTCGACGCCGGGGACTTTGCGCCCCGCGCCTGGGCCGCCATATCCGAGCTCTGCGGCGGCGAGGACCGCATCGACCCGGCCTTCCGGCAGTGGCGCGACAGCCTGATCGTGAACCTGGGCTCCGCCGAGCGGGAAGGAAAGCCCGACCCGCCCCGCGAGCTGCCCCGGTGGCACGTTGACGGCGACTTCTTCGTGCACTACCTGGACAGCCCCGAGCAGGGGCTGCTTGTGGTCCCGCTGTTCACCGATGTTCCCCCTTCCGGTGGTGGGACTATGATATACCCCCCGGGGATGCGCGCCGTCGCCCGCCACCTGCACGACCACCCGGAGGGCGTGTCACCTCTTATGGTACCGCGCGGCGAACCGGGCTTTAAGATCGACTTCCGGCGCGACGGGGACCTAGTGTGGTACAGCGACGTGGCGGCCCGGGCGGAGGACGACGGGGACTTTGTCGAGGTGTGCGGGGAGGCGGGCGACGTGTACGTGCTGCACCCGCTGATGATGCACGCGAGCACGAACAATTCCCTGCGCCACGTGCGCATCATCACGAACCCGCCCATCGCGCTGCGGGAGCCGTTCCGGTTCCACAGGGACGACGGGAGCGAGTACAGCCTCGTCGAGAGGACGACGTTGAGGATGCTGGGTAAGGAAGGGGAGGGGCTCAAGGGTTGGAAGATCACGCAGCCCCGCGAGGGGATCGTGCCCGAGAGGCTGCGCATCCAGGAGAAGTGGAAGGAGGAGGAGCTCAAGAGGCTCGAGGAGCAGAGGAGGTCGGAGGAGCAGCGCGGCCTGGCTGCTGCTTCGGCCTGAGGAAGTTTTTACTGGATCGTGCGACGAGACACCGGACGGGGTCCGGTTGCACACATGCAGGGGTATTTTTGACATGTCACTCGCACAAGAGGGCGCTAGATTGTACTCTTTTCGTCAAAATTTGATTATTAAAGCATGCTTGCTATATCCCTACCCTCCTTTGATGCCATCATTGACCTGTAAATGCGGAGGCCGTAACTGTTGGCCTATTGCAAGACACTATCCGTGTCGGGGAAATGAAAAAGACGAAACGCAATGAGAGGGCGAAAAGCAGAGAAAAGGTATACATAAGAGGAAAACATGGGAAGGAAAAAGAGTAAACAACCGCGCCGAGAAGGGTATCTTCCCTCCCTCTGCCGTGCCCTGTACATGCCCTGGTTTTTTGGTTGTTCCTGAACGCCGAAATGCATATGTCCAAATGACTCTAACAAGAATGAGGACGGCGCGCTTTTCTTTGCCGAAAGTGACCTGCAACAGCAACAAGATCTGCTGTACTGGTGATTCTGGGAGATGAATTCCATGATGAAAATGAATATGAAAAGATCACTGCTCGTAAGGCAAATGGGTTGGGAGGCGGGAATTGATCCATGCATCTGGTGCTACGACCTCCCATACCCGAGCCATGACATGCCTTATGAGTCCATCGACCACTCCTTACTCAGACCGCTCTTGAGCCTCGACTCGCTCCGTCTCTGCGATGACCTAGAAGATCTTCTCGTGCTAGCCCCTCTCAGCTCAGACACCCGTCTGGAAACGGTTCCTTGTGGCGAGGATGAATCCTCCTCGGGTTCCTCGCCTCCAGAGTCTGGATTGGCTCTATGGGTAGGCCTGGTCAATTCGAGATCCTCTGAAGAAGGTGGACTACGGTTGGCAGGTCGGAAACCGACCGTTGCCGATGGTAGAGAGCGGTATGCGCCTCGCTGCTCCGTCTTCTGGCGTTTAGCCGAGCTTCCGGAGTCCTCCTCCTTGTCAGCTGTCCCGCGCTTCTTGCTGCTGGTTTGAGGGGTTGGTGGGCGCGTTGCTGGACCCCAAGATGGCTTTCTTCGTGAACCCTGAGCTGACCCTGATTGAGTCGTCTCTTGCTTTTGGGGGCCTTGCCCTGTAGCCCCTCCCGTTGCAGGACCTTTAATTGGGGGACTATTAATCGTAAAAACCTGCCATGGCTTCGTAGACTTTGGTTCCGTGGGCGTGTTCGTGGGTGCCGATTTTGCGGGCGCCGGCATTATTGGCACGAAAGGAGAGCGGCTCGGCCGAGCCGACATTTCTGGCTGTGCCCTCTGCTGGCCGGAAGAAGAACCCTACTTCTTCTCTTCCCGCGCCGGCGAAGGGTCAACTGCCGAGTCCATCGAGTTCTTACCACGCGACTTCCTGCTCCCCGTGGTATGCGTCCACCCCCTGATCTGCGTGGGGCCGTGGGACGGCGGTGGTGCGGTGGCAGAGTAGTCCCTGATGCCTTCATAGGGGTTGTACATCAGGGTACGCAGCTCTGAGCCGTTGCTGTCCCATGTCTCGGCCTGCCGGGGTGCGGGCTTGATCTCACGGTACTGCTTGTTGTTGCTGTTGTTGTTGTTATTGCGGGTGGATGATATGCTGCCGCTCCGTCTTCCTGGGGAGGTCGAGACTGCCGTGTGGCTGTTGTGGTACGGAGGAGGACTCTGTAGAGCCTGGCCTTGTTGGCCGGGGCCTTGATCGTACTGCACTTGATGCTGGGCGCCCATGGCTGCCCCCGGTGGATATGCAACTTGTGTCGCGGAATAAGGCGCGGGCTGCTGATGACCCGGTTGTACCGCTGGCTGCGCCATATAACCTGGCCGGGCGCCTGATTCTGTAGACATCAAGGGGTGGTCCGGTCCATATCCATTAGGAGGGTATGCCTGATCTGCATATGCCTGGTGGTGAGGTGGGGGCGGATAATGCGTTCCTTGGTCATTGGGGTTCATCGTGTTGTGCGGGCCAGGCTGAGGCGCTGGGGTTATTGGGTGCATGAGCTGACCCGACCCCGACCCACGGTGTAGTGGTCGCAGCGGTGGCAATGGCTGCGTCTCCGCCCCAACTGGGTTGCTGAATGGTGTTCGTCCGGGTGAGCCCTCCGTGCCTGCAGCTGGTCTTGGAGCAGGGGCTAACTGTGGCCCAGGATACTGCGTCATGTGAGGAGGCTCAGGATGATCCGTAGCTTGAGGCGGACCCTGCGGCGTCGGGGTGGATGGGGAGTTGAGCGCAGTCTGAAAGAAGCTTGGTTGCGACGGCTGTTTTGGCTGTGCTTGCTGTGGCTTCTGATGTTGGAGAGGTTTTGGCCCTTCACCATCCTCGAACAGCTGGGGGTCCAGGAGTGCATCGTCAGTATTTGGTACTGGAACATACCGTTCGTCGGACGCATGGGGCAACTGTCGTGCCATAGGTGGCTGTTCGTAAGGCACGTCCCCATCTCGGTATCCATATGACTCTGAATGGTCTGGTGGAGGATGCTGTCCTTGGTGAGCAGGTGCTGATTGCGGAGGCTGCATCGGTGGCATTGCGTGCTGCCGCTCGTGTCCTCGATATGTGAAGTGCTCGGGCGGCGCCAAGGGGGACTGTGGCACTTGCTGGTCATGGTAGTTCTGATGAGGTTGCGCGGTGTACGTCCGGTCCCCGCCCATGAAGTGTTCTGGCATAGCCAGCTGGTGGCCGGATTGCTGAGGGTCAGGGTAGTCAGGAGGCTCCATCGCCTCGTCCGCTTGCACGAGTTCTTGTGGGTCCCGTAGCTGCTTAGGACGGACTGGCTCGGGCATCTGGATGGGGATTTGCGGCGGCTCCTCGACATGGGAGCTTGGTATAGGCTCGCCGCGCGTCTCAAGCGCGTCTCTAACGGCGATATCTGCCAGAAGTCTCATGGCCGAATTGTCTTCGACAGGTGGGGTTGAAGCTGTAGCAGGAGGTAAATTGGAATTTCCAAATATGTCTCTGACCGCGTCGTAGGGCCTTGACATTGTCGAAGGTCGTGACAGGGCAGGCGAGACAGTCTGCGCTTCTCGTATGCTTTGAGCCTCTTGCGCGTCTCGAGACTCCACGGCAGAGCTAGCCCTAACGAGCAAGTCGATGTTCTGAGCACCCAATTGCTGGTCTTGCTCATCTTGAGCCTCATCTTCTTCTTGCTCCAATTTGATCCGTATGTCTTCGCGTTCATTCAACAGCCTTTCTGTCTCTGGGTCATAGAGATCGTCTTCTGTCAGGTCTTCCTGGTCCATGAACTGGCTCAACATGCTCTTGAGCGTCTTCTTGACATAAGCGCCCTCAGCCTTGGCCTTTGATATTGACCGGGAGGTGTGGATGATCTTGCCATCAGGTGGTACAAATACTGTAGGCTTCCAGCCGGATTGATACGGCCTGGGCGGTTCTGATTCGTTGACAGAGTTTTCCATAAACAGGCCGTACTTGGGGTGCAGCTTGTGCTTGGCGATCAAATCCTGATCGAGGTCACCGTCGGCGTACTGTGTCGCGTCGTATGTCCAAAGTGTGCGGTCAAAGAACATGGCGTTAGAGTTTGGCTGACCCAGAAACTTCTTGCGCTTGGCCTTGGTGGCGCCACGACTTTTGTCGTTGGTGGAGTCGCGGAAGCCGATCTCGTGAGGCTCATACTCAAACAGTGGTGGAAGCATGATGCGGTTGTTGGGCATATCACCAGCCCTGGCTCTCTTATTGATGAGCCTTGCGCCATACTCATCGGGATCTGCTGCGCCATTGGGAAGCGGAGGCATAGTCTCATCCTCGCCAGCATCGGACTCCTCGGCCTCGGCCGATGGTGAACGTGCAGGGATCACCTTCCGCTTCCTGCCACGGGTCGCCGTCGTCGGCTCATTTGGTGGTGATTGATTGTCGTCATTATCGTCAACAGGTGACGGCGAAGGAGGCTGACTAGCAGGCTCATCAGGTGCGATTGCAGAGAGAAGGCCACCAATGTGGCGAGGAAGATCTGCGCCGGCCTTGTTGTCCAAGGAGCTCACAGGCCGCTTGGGTGTGGGCTGGCCCTCGAGAAGGTCTAGGCCCTTGCGCTTGATGGGGGTGCGCGCAGCTTTAGACTTGCTTGCCTCCGAGGCCAGCTCTGGATGGAGGTGAGGATATGGAACTTCTACTCCCTTGAAGATCTTCCGGTAGATGCCTTGCTCGGCAGCCTCTTCTGTGGTGATGGACTTGTAGTTCCAGGACAGATCCAGTTTCTTGTGCATGGTTAGGCATGAGGATAGTCTTGAGCATCGAAGCGGGCAATGGACACTTACATTCACCGGATCCCTTGTTCTCTGCAGGGATTCTAGTATGTCGAGGCGTCTGAGCTGGGCGTCGAAGTAGTCCTCAACGAGGTCGTCCCAGCGGTTCTGGCAGGATGTGAGCAGGTGCGCCGGGGCGTAAGGAATAGGAACAGCATTGAGGAAAACAATGAATGCGACCATGATTAATTGATTGAGGGCTTACATGGAATGATTCGCCGGTGTAGACCTGTTTGGCGTTCCATTCGTGTTCTGCGGTTGAGGTGCTGAGCTTCAATTTTGCGTCAAGCTCCGACAGCCGACCTTGGAGTCGCTCGTCGAGAAAGCGGGTGATCTCGGTGTACTGGTCGACCTCCTGGTGAGCGTCGAACTTTGACTTGAGCAAGTCAATATTCCGATCTGCAAGCTCCTCGAGGGCCGGTTTCATTGCGGCTGCCACGGTAGCATAAGCATTTTTCAGATCGCGCTGACGCTCGTGGGCTGCCTGGGCGCGAGACGTCTCGTAGATCTTTTGACGGCCCCGTCGACCAGCTGTGACTTTTCTGCCAGCGCGAGCAGAGGCGGCGCCCCTGGCCGAGGAGCCTCTTCCTCTGCCTCGGCCTCTCTTGACCGGGCTGGGTTGCTGAGGAGCAGGGTCACTCATGGTGCCATTCAAAATGGTGAGGTTGTAAGTAAGTGCAGGGTGAGACGGGGGCAACTGGGTGAGATGAGGGAATCAGGACAGGGTGCAAGAATGGTGTGTGTCAGAAAACGCGAGAAACGGGGGCCTGGCGGGCAGCCGACGGCCTGGTGAATAATGTCTGGGATGTATTGGAAGACTTGGAGGAGTGGCCAAAATGGGCTGGCGATGTGTAGTTTCTGTGAGGAAGAAAGTGATGCGATGGCCACCGGGCAGGGCTGGTGTGGACGGATTGGCCGTGTGTGTGTTGGTCTAATCCGCCTCGCAGGATAATGACAGCAGAATGCAAAGATGGGTACAGGCCCGTGTCGACGAGATCAACAAAGGCGACAGGGCGACAAGAGGGCTTCAATAGAACGGCCGTACGTATGGACGGGCTGTTCGGGGCGACGGTGGTCAGGATATCTTGACTGATGCTGTCGCCATGTCGGTGTCAATGCCAAAGGAGATCCAATCCAATCCGCTACTGTCTGGTGGCTGCTGCTGGGCCAGAGGTACAAGGTACTTGCGGAGATTTTCGAACTCAGCACCTACTTTGCCGCTTTGGGTAACAAAAAAACCTGACTTCGACTCCCTGTCGCCACGGAATGAAGCTGCAGCCTATGCTGAGAAGACAATGGCATTTATTATCTTCTTGGGCTGATTCTATCTGATGTCTTTCAATAAATTTACATTTGTTCCCACGTCGGCATCGGTGTGCTGCGTTGGGATTTTGGTGACTGACAGCCACGGCTGAGCCGACCCCATCACTCAGCTTCTCGCCTTGCCCGTCCCTCCGCCCGTCACTTAGTTGCTTTGGTGCTTTGGTAAGAATAAGCTGGCCGAATTGACCCTGGCATCTGCTCAACTTGACTCTGAAGTAAACAAACTCCGCTCCTCTCGTGCCCACATGAGATAGGCCTCCGTCATCACATGTGGCTGGGTCTGCATGCAGACGAGCTCAATCAACCCCGTCACGGGTCCTTTGGCGTCATCGCAGGTCCAACATCGGCAGCAGCTCTTGCTAGCTAGCCTCGAGAGCTCACTTATCGCCCTTCATCCACAGCTAAGTCTTCTAGAAGCACATACTCGCTTTATCTGTGCACGGGATCCCGCCTCATCTGCTCCTGTCTCTCCTTTCCTGCTTGAGGAGCTCCATGCACCCAATCATCAGGGCATCAGGGGCCTTCGCTGTTCCCGTGGCCGGTTCTCCAACGGCAGTTCGGATGCCCTCATTTATGGGTGGTGTGCAAGGTTTCCTTTCGCTGAGGTGCTCGACCTTTGGATTTATATAGTATTTTTTGTCTCCAGTGAAATACTTTAGTCTATTTGGCTTTGTATTTAGGAGCTCACCTGACCATGAGTCCCCATACTGTGGTATCTCCTTATTTACGGAGCCGGGGCATCTCGTCTCGCGTCGCATGCCGTAACGGTGGGGCTGTCACCAATTTATGGGGCTTCGGAACCGCCACAGCCATTTCCGATTCAGAATCTCCTATTCACATCAATGATATCTCTAAATATGCCTCCTTTTCAAGCTCCGACACAGACCTGGCCTGTATCTCAGTCTGTCTGCGTGAGCCACTGCTTGGGGACACCCCCATAACGCTCGGGAAAACGGTCGCCACAGTATCAGTCCAGTAGCTCCTTGGTTTGAAAGTATCGGATACTTTGCCGTGATTATGTCAACATTCGGCTCCCTATGATTGGCTCACACCCCTGGCCCTTCCATTTCTGGGGTCAAGGGTCCGGCTAGCCTGCGAAAAGCGGGCTCGGCCGCGAGGGCTCATTGAAACTCATTCAATGCATGAGATTCTACATCTAATTAGGACCATTTTGACTTATTCGTGTGTCGCCAACACCACCGTCCTGACTTGTCCTTCTGTGGCTAGACAGAATGTCGAAGAAACGCAAGATTGGTCCGGGGAAGCAGAAGCACAGACCAGCTTCTCACAAGACCCAGGACAAGGTCAAGAAAACCACCCATAAACCCGGGAAACCGCAAGCCAAGCCCGACAGCAGCAATCCCAAAACTCATGCCCGGGATCTCGAGCCCACCATTCCTTTCTCGCCCGAGGACTCCATCCTCCTCGTTGGTGAGGGCGATCTCAGCTTCTCCAGGGCACTTGTGGAGCACCACTACTGCGAGAATGTCACGGCGACTGTGCTGGAGAAAGATCTTGAGGAGCTCACTGCCAAGTACCCTCATGTGAAGGAGAACGTCGACCTCATCGAGGCTGAGGGAAGCAAGGTTGCATACGGTGTAGACGCCAAGAAGATGGCACCTTGGGCCAGAAAGTCGGGTAAAGACTCAGTCGGCATCATGGACAGGATAAGTGAGTGTCTCTTTTCTCCCACCATCTCCAGCGCAAGCCTAGCTAACCACACCCTATCGCAGTTTTCAACTTCCCCCACGTGGGAGGCAAGAGCACAGACGTGAACCGCCAGGTTCGGTACAACCAGGAGCTGCTCGTCGAGTTCTTCAAGCGGGCGCTGCTCTCGCTCGCGCCGGGGGGAACCATCATCGTCACCCTGTTCGAGGGAGAGCCCTACACGCTGTGGAACGTCCGCGACCTGGCGCGGCACTCGGGCCTGCAGGTCGAGCGCAGCTTCCGCTTCCAGGCCTCCGCCTACCCGGGGTACCACCACGCGAGGACGCTCGGCGTCGTCAAGAACAAGCAAGGGGACGTCGGCGGCGGCTGGAAGGGCGAGGACCGCGCCGCCCGGAGCTATGTCTTTGTGAGGAAGGACGAGGTGCCGAAGCCGGTCTCCAAGAAGCGCAAGCGCTCGGGTGATGATGACGACAGCGACGATTCGGATTGAACACGCGTCGGGGCCAGAATTGTGCTACGGTCTTAAGTCTGGCCATGCCATTAACCATCAAGATGAGATATCCTCTTCAGCACAAAGAACACTCACCTGCGATCGCCGAGATGAAGGGCATTGTTCGAATTTGCGCGGGCCTCTATGAGCCTAAAAGAATTCGAACCGAGTGGGTCAGCGATGAAGGGGTCTTCTTGACGCTCTGGCTTCGTGGGCTTCGTGGCATTTGAGCAACCATGACCGACATCAGATGAACCGATCAAGATAACAAGGCCATTCGTGCGCCAATCATCATGCCACATGGCCATACAATCAACATCCCGCTGTGACGCTCATGATGCCGCTTGCTCAGAGAGTGGATCAGTCACATACGGCCAAAAGTCCATGTCCAATGGACAGCTTTGAAGTTCCCAGCGAAGGACTATCTACAGTTATAGCATTTCTTTATGTTCAAAACCGTATTGAACGAATATCAGAAAAGATTTGCTCGCCCATGTCAGGCTCACAGCAGGTGGTTCTGAGACCTCAGTCTCGAGATATCAAGAAGAAAAAAATCACGGGACGAATGAATCAGCTCTGTACTTCAAATCTCCATGAGGAGTCCCTGTGTTCACGGAGACGCTTGACGTCCCCAACGGACAGCAGTGACACAGGTGGACATCTCCACGCACAAATGAATCAAACCTCATGCGAGTAATTCCACGACGTCTCAAAGACAACCTATTGCCCCCGTGATACATGTGCAGGCAGTGAAAGCCATCAAGCAGCATCTGGACCTGACAGGATCAGTCGAGTAACATGTTAGATAGAGCGATGGCCACAGGAGATGATGCCAGCTGCTCAACTTCCTCGAGCAAAGGCCCTCATTTATACCCCGACCCGTCACATACAGCTCGGGTTCGGCCACGAGGATGGCAGCACGAGCGTCAAGCCTTGGCGGGTAGGTCAACCCACAAGCACGAGAAAAGCATGGCTTTCCTCCAGTCCACAGCCAACATCTAGGCTCGGTCACACTGTATATCACCAGACTACCAGGGCGACCGTCCAAGCCTCGTCTGCACGTAGCCGTGATTACACAGCACCTGCAACACGCCCACTGCTACCTCGACTACCCATTTCCAGAACATGCAAACGCAGGCAGACAAATTGTGCCGGATACTTGTGAAATACATCATCAGTGACCCGGGCTACTTTGAGGATAACTCCAAGGACAAGTCCTCGGCTGCCTCGACATTCCCAACGTTGAGTCGTCATGCAAGTGACCCGTCATTTCCTGAAGTGCATGCCTCTCGTGTTCACATATCCGGCATATAGGCTGCTCCTGTACCCCACGGATCCATCCCGGGTCCATTGACGCACATGTTTCGTTCAATAACCATTTTCGGCCGCCACACCTCGAGATACGACTTGACGTCTGTGTCCCGAACAGGGCGACAGACAGCCCGAATCTGTGGAGTCTGCATATCTCTGGCTCTACCTCACTGACGGATTTGATGAGGGAACCCCATCATCTGCTGGCCTTGTCCCTCTTCGTCCCAGCCCCCAAAGCGGCCATGATCACCCGGCCGTCTTGCTCCGATCTCTGCGCAATCTCATGCGACACAGTGGACGCAGAAAAACTTACAGGCGGTAGCGAAAACCTCGCATAAACGCGCGCATACACAGTGCGAGAGGCTACTTGATCGTTTGTCACATCATCGAGGCCCCTAAATATGAGCCGCCCGAGCCTTCCAAGGGAAACATGTATAGAAGAGAGTGCATGGAGCGGACGCAAGCACACCAACGCAGAACAATCACCGGGGCGGCATGGCATCGGCCCCGGGGCTCGCGAGATCCCACCTTAAGCTGCGCAGGATAAGGATGCATATATAAATGCCACCTCAAGTCGCTTGGAGTGTTTGTGCACGGGTGTGGATGGATGGGGAGCGAGCCAGAACCGCCTTGCATCTTGCCTTGGGCAAGCAAGCAAGGCAGACAAACGCACGGCGACGAATGAGGTTGACCTCACCCGCATCCCAATAATCCTTCCAACCCTCGGAACCAAGTCCTGTCCTCGCTCGTTCGTTCCGCGGGGTTCTTCGACCGAGGACGGGTATGTGCATATGACAGCTGCAAGGGACGGCTCACACAGAGGCAAAGGTTAGGCAACACGGTGCTATGCACGCGACAGGCACGTCCGTCTTTCGGTCACGGAAGAGTCGTCAACGTGCATTTGCTCGCAACCTGGAAATATGTACAGTACATGCATGATCTACATCCCCCCACGCGGGAACGCGAAACTTCAGGCAGCTTGGGTGTTCCCCCGGTCCCGAGGACGGTATCTGGTTACGCTTTGGGCTGGGAGGACAGCAGGAGCGGGACGGCCAGGGTCTGGTGCTGGTGCTATTCATCTCCCTTAGGAGAATCAGGATGTAGACCAGTTATGCTGGTGGGACGGCCTCCGCGGACGGGCATGCGCGTTCAACCTCATGTCGTTGGCGGCTGGTGGCCGCCTCTCATGCCACAGCCACGTGAGGGGCGAGGTACCTGGCTTGGCTGCCTGTCCCAGTGTGCTGGTCCGCCTAAGATGAGAGGCGCCGTCCGTCCGACAGTGGAGGCCGGGGTGCATGCTGCGAAACACCGCAGACAAAGAACCACGTTAATCATGTGGACATGTGGCAATAAGAGGAGGTCACGGTGGTGGCAGGGAGGCGTCATGGACTGGTTGGACCTGGGAAGCCAGGCAACAAACTCCTAGGGTGCGGTCCTGATCACTTCTCATACTAATTTGCGCGACTACCATGCGCCGGGGGCAGACATACTCGTATCCTATGAGAAGCTCAGCGAAGCCGCAAAGGGGCAAAGAAGAGGACTCAAAGGACCACCCGGCCGTCAATACAGGTTCATCAGTCGCGTTGAGCCTTTCTAACAGCCGAACTGTGGAATCATCGTCTCTTCAAATATTTGAATGACCCAGCACAAAACATTTCGGGATGAAAGTTGGCGAAAGGAAACGCAGCTGTCGTTTTAAGGAGAGCGATGGAGACACAGTCCCAATATGTTTTGCTGGTTCCATATCAAGATTCCCTGCAATTAATATCACGTTCATGCTGTAAGAGCACAGGAACCCGTAGCCTAAGAAATTCATCCTCGCAGAGCAGAAGCGTCTCTGATCCGTATTGAAATTGGCGGTCCTCGTGACAAGACATCATCACAATTGTTCACCCTTAGCACCTGGGTCGACAGGCTGTCTCCAGCTGATCTACTTCCATCCATCTGTAGCACGTACAACCCAAGGTGTAAGGTCGGCATGGGCAAGAAATCCATATTGAATCAAGTCGAAATGCTCGCTTGGCTGGTGTGAATTAATGTTGTCCCTAAATAGCAATAGAAATGACAAAAAAAGACTGACACACGTTAGAAGACCCCGTCGTCCTGGTCGAGCGCCCACCATAATCCTCGCCCGTTACCCTTGCCATTCCAAGGGTTGAAAAAAAAAGAGAGGGCTTTATCCCGATGTGCTTCATTGTCGATCTTGTAGGCCTCGCCTTCCTTCCTTGTCTCTATAAATTTCATCCATCATGAGAAAAACACCATGTGTCCAGGCCTTTTCTGATTGTAGACCCAGAAATAGCGCGAGAGCCAATGCTTCTCTTTAATCCACCCTCACCAGAGAGGGGCACAAACAACCTTGGAACACACACACACTGTATCCTGCCATACAGTCCCCAGATGAGGAACATGTCTGACCAGGCGCCGAGTTTCATCTCTTCATATTCGTCTATCCCATCCAAGTTGTGTTGCGCAGACACCGTCTGTGAATTACGCCAGTTCGAAGAATTAAGAGTACCAATGCTCGGTAGAAGATTGTTGATTTTTTTTCTCTTTTGTGAATGTTTGGGGGTCCGAGTAGATGATGGATCGAGGACGAAGAAGAAGACGCTGTTCTGTCGTTATCCAGCCGCTGGCTTATACCATCTATTCCTGTAGAGGCGGAAGAAAACTTTTTGCAAAAAGCCGACGCGAATTTGTGCTGATGGTTCATGAATGTCGCCGAATCGCGACCGAGATCAAACGAGGGCTGCGAAGCCGAATGTTGGTGTAAGAAGAAATCACGTCAGCCGGCCCAAAGTATCCATTTGCCCCTTCGGTCAAACAAAGTTGCCCCTTTGCAACATCGCGTTCACGTGTTCCACCGTTTGCTGGGATTCTTGTTCCCGGCGTACTCAAAACTGCTGCCTCCTTCATCGTGTATCTGTCCGCGGCCTAGCGATTCAATCTTCAAGCTGGGTCCGGACAGATTTCTAGGGTCATGCTGTTGTGGAAGATAGTTTGGGAAGCCTTGTGTTGCATGCGAGTGGACAGAGCCTTGCGGGACGCTCGCCGTCCGGTAAATACTCGCAGGACCTGTGTCGTAGGAGCCTCGCTGCATATTATCGAAAGATGCTGCCTCGACATACTGCGGGGTCTGTGTAAGCGGTACAGGCTGCTGATGCACATAGGATCCTGATTGGTGTGTCTGCTGTTGCTGATTATCGAAAGAAGAGTACATGGACGGCGTAGTTGGCGGGTTTGTCGCCTGCCAGCCCGGGTACAAGCCCGACGTCGTCGCACTCCCATATTCAGTTGGCGAGGCGTACAGTGATGGCCGCCGGCTTGAGGCGTGAGGATCTGGAAAGTTCTCCTGTAGCGGCATGGCAGCAGCTTGCTGGATCGCGGATTGATTGCCCATCGAACCGCCCTCGACAAAGTTTGGATGCCCAGAACTAAGATCTGGCTGCATCATCGACGACTGGTGGTGGTATTGAGGACCCCGTACCGGAAGGTCTCCTAAGAATGGACCTCCCTGCAAGTTATTAGCTGGGCTCTGCTCACTGCTTGGAGCCACCATCAGACCGTGGTCTGCGGTCTTCGGGGTCGGATCATTAGCC
Source organism: Diaporthe ampelina (assembly GCA_023522825.1). Classification (NCBI taxonomy): domain Eukaryota; kingdom Fungi; phylum Ascomycota; class Sordariomycetes; order Diaporthales; family Diaporthaceae; genus Diaporthe; species Diaporthe ampelina. The sequence goes on from JAMFTM010000033.1 coordinate 310,084, forward strand.
GGCGCAGGGTTCTGTTCAGAGTCGTCATCCTCCTTAGGGACGTCGTCCTCGTCGTCGTCAGATTGATAGTTATCGGGGACTTTGTCATCAGCCATGACCATGCATTCATACTCGGCATCTGTAGAATCTCTGTCAGCACCTCCCCGGGGCTCATGGCTTGGCTTCTCGTCGTACCGATTTCTCCGTTTTTGTAGCGCTCTTCGTAGCGAGCCACCTTGAAGATCTCTCTGAGATAAGGCTTCTTTTTGGCATTGTTAGGGTTCTCGACATCCCCAAAGAAACTTCCAAGTGCCTCAAAGGTCGCTTCCTCCAGTTTGCTAACGTTCAGTCCATGCTTCTGGATGTCCTTGTGCTGTAAATGGTTCGGCTCGGTGATCATGTGTAGAATGTGGTTCAAGAGATAAACACGTTCTGTCTTTGGTCAGATTGAGGCGCGCATTGACGTTCGATCATCGGGGGACATACCAGGCTTATAAAGATGATCAGGCTCCTTGTGCCGTACTTTCTCGTCTCTCGATGTGCCCCAAGGCTTCGGCCACCAGTCCGGAGCCTTCGCATCGGCGCCTGTGTAAGGGTGGTTGGACTGTTTCTTTGGTGCGATCAGTTTGACCCATGCCTTGGCAATCAACTTGCAAGCAGTCTGCTGTATGTTCTTGAATCTTTGGTCGCAGAATTTCCAGACCTCTTCCTTGTTGCCGACCCGGATTCCCTTCTTGGAGAGCACAACCTGAACTGCGGGAAGATCGTCATCCAAAGTGACATCTCTCCTGCCAGACAGACCACCTCTCTGCCTCTTTCGAGTCCTGTAGCAGGCCTCGTCGTCGTAACCAAGGAGCCCCTGGGCGCGCCGCCGGTCATACTGCCGACGCCCGCCATATGCCGAGCTCATGTGAGGCCTGCCTGGATCTCCATGCGCAGAATAGCTTTCTTCGTACCCAGGACTCGGTGCTGCAGCGAAACATCGTCAGCGAGACCATGCGAATATAATCGGAATGCGGTTTCCTACTTGGCATCACCCTTCCAGTCGTGTACCACTTTTGGTATCCGTCGAGATCAATGTACTTCGACAGGACTTCTGATGTTGCAGCCTCCTTTGGCCCGGTGAACCTCACCAGTTGTCCGTCATCTCTGATTCCTGCCATAATGAAATGCTTGAGTGGGATGTTGCAATATTCGTCAAACATCGTGCAAATATCCTAAATACGGTATCAGTATCCTAGCCGTGGACCAGTATGTGTACTTTCTTACCATAGGAACCCTGGATTCATATATCGGATCATTGGGAATCCTGGTTGGCATCCTCTCGGCCGGATGCCAGAGGCGCGACGGGTGTGTCGGCTGAACCATCTTGGTAAAGTTGAGATATGTGCTGTAGGCGAACGATCAAAACCCTGGATGCACTCCGTGGATGTGACAAGGCAAGAAATGTCCTGCTCCTTATTGATGGCCTTTTATGCGATGCCAACCAGCCACGCGTCTCAAAGGCAAGAGCAGCACCGGATATACATAAACTGAGAGTTGATCAGCGATGGCTTATCGTATAGGTGAGGCTGAAAGTGATGCAAGAAGACATGGATTGTTACAAGGCAGACCCTGATTGATCTCCTTCTCGCACCCCAGGGGCTTATTTGCTGAAGATTCAAAGTTCTCCAGTGAGACAGGCAACAGCCAATGTCCAAATGAGTACAGGCTCGGGGAAAGAGTCTAGACTTGAGTGTCGACACAAATGAAAGAAAGCAATGGCCCATGGAGAATTGTGACTGATCCCGACCGACTTGTCTTGCAAGAAAGCAGGCTTGAGTGGCGTATATGGCTGATATATGTGCGAGGGTATGTCTAGGGCAGGGAAGACTGAGGAAAACAGGCCGTACCTGGAGACAACAACTGCCGATAGCCTTGGTTGCCCTCTCGACAGACGGCAAATTTCCTGACAGCAGCCAGGTCGAGTTCAGCCCGCAGACCGCTGGCACAGGTCTCGCGTGTCTGTTGGAGCGGGAGCTTGCTGAAGCCGAGTATGACGGGAAGCGGATATGCACCAAACTGGGAACCCTGGCGGCGGCACGATCGACGGTATCGAGCCTCTGCTGGGGAATGCCTTGCTGAGAATGATCAAAATTTTGGAAGGAGGCCCATCGACAACAAAGACAAAATGAGGACCTGTGTCAGATCGGACCGTGTTGCTGCGGCCAATTCCAGGATTGCTGGTCCTTGCACAGGCGCTTGGACAGACGGAACACTTCGCTGTTATCAATTTGCCAGGAGAAGGGCGTCACGGTCTTCTTTGTCTGCTATACGGCTGTGAAACATCGGAAAGCTGCTCTCCACTCGCCCAGGACGGCCTCCCAGCACAGAAATGGCAATGGGTATCCTGAGCGAAGGAATCAAGAGGTGCGCTCCAGTGCCCTGGTGCCCCAACACCCTGTAGACGCTGACACGGGCACCTTTGGCGGGACGAAAAGGCTGAGGCGCCCGACAGGCGGCGATGAGAACGCGAGGTGAGCGAAGGAGGGAAAAGACTTTGAAGAGGCCTCGGAGAGGTCGGGTGAAGTATCGTGTCGCGCAGGATCGAGTGGGACAGACAGAACTCGACTGCAACAAACCGCACAGCCCCGCGTAATGAGTTGTGAGCAAAGGAGATGACCGGATTGTTTCTCCTGTCGTGTTTGGCAGGCCAATCTGTGTTCACCAGGGTGGCCTGGTGGTCGCGGCAGATGGCAGACGGGTGGAGTCTCACTGACAAGGTATGTAAATACCAACAGATAATACCGAGTCGTATAACTCAAGTTAGAGATGCAATGAAGCCGAGTCCGTAGGCGAGAAGTGGAAGCAGCAAGACGGAGGGTCCTAGGTCACCTGCCCCAAGGCCGCTGCTCATCAACCGTGACCGGAGACCGAATAGGGCACAAAGTGGGATGGCGACAAGAGATAGACCTGTACTGACGCCTGCGGCGGCAAACAATATGGAGATACGTTCCGTTGGCTGTGCTACCGAGAGGAGCGATCGAGCCTTGCTGGGGCCTGGTTCTTTCCGGCGCACGGAGAGGAAGGAGGCGGGAGATAGGCCAAGAAGCTGGGCTCGACTGCGAGGAAGGGAGTATGTAATGTATGTCAAAAAGATTGCGAGTGCCACCATATGTACTGTACGTGTGATGGAGTGAGTCCCTTGTGGTTGGCAAGGATACTCAGATAAAACAGAAAAAGACATTCGCGGGCTACACAGACCCTTGTCCCATGCAGGAGACAGTGGGGATTCCACCGAGCCCAGTGCGTATTATGGGCCAGGAGACAGGTGCTGAATCTCAATTGTCGACCGGGGCAGAGGCCGCGCTTCTATGGGATCGTAAAACCGGGGAACAGCACCAGATGTATCTCGGCAAGGTCGGTCTACTGGACTGCGACCGGAGTGATGGTCGGGGAAGAGCCGTGAAGAGATGACGATGGTAAACAGGCTTGCCCTCTCAGGCAGGGTGCCGCGAGGGTGGAAAGTCTGCCAAACGGAAAGCCCTGGTTATAACGTCAATCAAGGACAGGTGTGATGACACCTTGTGCCGAACAGTACTTGCTGGGGGAGGATGGAAATGGTCCAACAAGAGCCTGTGTTTGGGTGGGGAACACGGCGACTGGTCGAGGGTGTGGAAGGGCTTTGCCTGATGCATGGCGGGCTGCAGCATGTACATAGTAGCTCGATGGGCATACAGCGCGCCCATATTGGCTGCAAGTCGCACAGTGACGAGAGGGGATCTAGCAGAGGGAGAAGAAAAAGCAAGACAATTGCTGATACTCGCGGCCCGGGTAAGAAATTCCGGTTTGTGGAAGGCAAGAGACTTGAAGGGCAATGTCCACCTCATCTGCTTGCTCGACCCTACGCCTCGCGGCTCGCCGTCAGTCAGCATGTTATAGAGATCATAGAGACCGCGCTGTCGAGGTGGATAGGCGCATCGACATGTCATTGTCAAGTTTGGCCTCTGAATTGCATACAGCACACCTTGATACCTTTAGATGAATAGCAGGGCCGGCGCTGTTGCGCCTGCGGTCATACCCGTAGAGCTAGCTGTTGGGGCACACAAGACCAAGTCGGTGGTACATGAGTACTTAGTCCCGCGCCTGGAGGATGAGCAGGGTCGGAAGCAGCCAAGCTTGGCTGCTTAAGGATCTTGCTGCAGCCACCGCAGACGGCGAGAATGGATTTTCAGACAGCCGTGACCACTGCGCTGTTAGCAAAAGGCTGAGGCGTGAGGTAGGGCCGGGCTGGCGAGGCACCGGCGACAGCCTCGATATCGCACACCAGGGTCGACGGCGCGGCTGCTCTCCTTCCCACAACCGCCAGGGAATATCCTGAGAGGAAAGACATGCCTGGTGGGGAGTCATTGAATACCTTCTCCCACCGTTGTGGTTGTACTGTGGTGGGCATGAAGTGGACCATAACCAATATGCACCCCCGGATCCCGGTCAAGAGGGCCCTGGGAGCGCTTGAGGGAGAGCTTTCACCTCGTGGCGGGGCCCCTCCTGGAGACCACCCGGTGGGCTGGGCGACAAGGCGACCCAGCAGTCCAAGCAAGATATGGGCGCATTGAGAAATGGGCGTGAGGGACAGGCAGGGCTGAAGAAGGTTGAATGAGACGCCTTTCGGACAGGGAAAGGCTTTTTCCAGGTGCCAGGCGCACCGGCGGAGTTGCGGTATTAGGGTGTGCCGCACAGGACAGGCCACCATTCTCGACCCGCGGTGGGAGAGAGCAGGGCAGGGCTGGTACTCGGTCGAGAAGGGCCGTTGTGGCCGAGGCGAGCAGATGAGCCTGACGAGGCAGCTGTGAGAGGTGCGAGGCGCCCGCGCGAGATGGTGTGAAGGTGTGGTCAATGGTGCCCTGGCTGCGACAAGGGCCTCGTGTGAGACTCTGGGGGGCACGCTATGCCGAAATGGCAAAGAGGCCTGTGCCAGTACCCAGAGCCCAGAGCCCAGAATCCACACCTTGCGCCCGGTGGGTCTCTCTGTTGGAATGCGCCCGGGACCGGGACCAGGACTGTGACAAGAGCATGTCTGTGAGCATGTGGGTGTGTGTGCTGTATCCATCCGCACTGTTTCGTAGAAGCACAGCACAGTAGGATAGGGCCATGGCCATGCGGAAACGATCGATCCTATCGCGACAACGAGGTAGTAATCCAGCTCCACCACTGGCGGGTGTGCAGCAGCAGCCTGTAGGGCAGTGTGGCTTGGCAGACAGGCAGAGCAGACGCCGACCACAGTCGCTGGAGGAAGTCAGCCGGGTCGGAGCACGCCTGGTGGGCTGGCTGGCAGGCAGGCAGGGCAGGCAGGCTGGATGGTGTTCACTCACATCACATACCTATCTAGCACCTAGGCACTGAGCACAACGTGGGGATGAACATCATACTGTGCAGATAGGCCAGACGGCGAGGTTCAGACAGGTAGAGGCTGTCGATAGATACATGGCGTGGTGTACTGTACCGTCCCAGTAGAGGCTGGATTTGTGGATTTATTCTCCTCCTGTACATGTTGGTTGTGAATGTGCAGCCAGCCAGCCCAGCCCAGGCCAACGGCACCAAATCCGAAGGGTGCTAGCAGCTCATACAGTAATTAAACCCGCCCCTCAGTTCCCACCAACTCGGGAAGCTCCACTAGCATCAGTTCCATCCCTGCTCCCAGGACCGACACCAGTCGGCAGGATTACGTCAGGCTCCCTGCTCGCCCTGTTCGCCCAGTTCTCCCCGTACTCTCCCCGTACCTCACCTACTCCGTCGCTTCCATCCCATCTCAGGGCGCTCGCTTCCCACGGCTCCCACGGCTGCCACGGCGGCTACTTCCTTCTGCGTGCGGGTCTGGGGACTACGTGACGAGTCAAAAAGAATCTTGGGACTCGACGATCCCGCTGAGGCAGCCCGACTCGTCTCTTTTCTCCGCGACCTGTCTCGATGTGAGTTGGCCTGACTTGAATCTGGCCTCAGCTGCCAATTTTGAGAGATGCAGGGCATTTGACCGCAGTACACAGCTGTGACTGGTAGGTTCAGCCTCGACGAACAAAAGCTGCAGGCCTGCCACGGCACACACCCCTCGAATGATTCACCCACGGCAAGCCAAGCCGCCCTCCACTCCACCTCGCATCACAGCACAGCACGGCACGATACAACAAGTACATCGACCTGGGTACAGTACAGTACCTCCATCCGAATCCATGTCCATGCCAGCCAGCGCCAGCCAGGACTTGCCTGCCCGCCATGCCCGCCGTGCCCGCCGTGTCCGCAATAATCACAATCATCACCAAATCACCAACAACCTCAAAATCACCAACTGGTTCAATCATGCGATCCACGCTGCCCCCTCTCCGTCGGCTCATGTCCTTCGTTTGGCAAGCTAGGGGGGATGCTTCCTGTGCAAAGTATTGGACGCTAGTAGCAGTGCATAGCCAGCCCCCCACCAGCCCTAGAACCAACTGACACTCCACATTTGGGCGTCCCCCCACATTCATGAATGCGGCCCTCCTCGGTGGTCGCCTTCCTTCGCACCAAAAACCCGTTCGTTTGTCAATGTGGGTCGGCACATTTGGGTTTTGATCTCGATCTCCTCGCCTCTGCGATTCAGACGGGAGACATTTGATCAGTCATAACGCCGGCATAACTCGATGGAAGTTGCCGTGCACCCTGAGAATACCTTCCATCACCAGTGGATAAAAAAAGAACACAACGAGGAGGACAAACCACCATGTAGAGACAGCAGCGCCACAGGCATTGCAGCTGCGGCCTTGCAGCTGCCAGGTCGCCAGGTCGCCCATGGTTCGTCATGCCGCCAAGCTAGCCGGACGGAATGAGCCTCGGAATGAACCAGACCAGAAATCCAAATTACCAGCCAAGTTCCACCAGACGACCGACACATGAGCTCCAGCGCCATGTCGGGAGCTGCTCCTTAGCCACAGCCGTACAGTAGGATGGGCACGGTGATGATTGAAGATCCGGGCCTGTGGACCGCTCCGTCACCCGCTATTGCGATCTCTTACCTAGCGCTGCAGTGGCGGGATGGCGGGATGGCGCGATACTACACACTGTAGCAGTGGGCCTCATGTCCGTACGGCCCTCGTCCCGACTGGTCGACCCTCCGGCCTCTGCATGTTCTGGGCCATTCTCGACAGACAAAGAAGCAAGCGACTTCTCTCTGCCTATGCCAGCAGGCCAGCAGACTGGCAGGACAGATTAGACCCATGGCCGCCGGAGGAGGGTGGTGCGATACCCGTAACGGCAGCCGAAGTACGGATGTCGAGGGAGGGGTCGGTGTCGAGCACTTTTGGTACCGCAAATCCATCAGTCCTGTGGACTCCTCTGGCAACCTAACCTGGTACGCAGCGCCATCCCTGTGTGGGAAACGCCAGCCGTCTTATGTGCATCACGGCATGAAAGCAATGGACATGATCTGCCGGATCGGCAGCAGTGCGTCTCCCGGGACAGCACACCTTCTACTCCCCGTCTAGCCCCGGTCGTTCGTCCGAATCTTCCAATTAGCACCGGTGCGAGACGCAAACGTGACCTTCGGGTTCACGCTGGCACAGTGACCATACCACTGCATAAGGGCGGTTCTACTTGCGCAGCGCCGCTACTTCTGTGAGGTGTGGATTGGGGTAGCCCCCCCACCTCCCCTGTCGACACCACAGTATCGGCCCTTTCATTTTCTTTTCTCTTCGCCTCGCAGTCTTCGCGGGCGGCAAAACTTGATGGTTGAATGTCCGGCACAGGATCTTGAGGGACTGCGGAATGGCCCTGTCCAAGTGTAGGGGCTGGTGGGATGCCGTATCTTGAACCGAGACTGAAGTCTCATCTGTGTTTCTGCTACCCGACACACCGTATTTATACGCTCGTATCGATCCAGCAACTCGCCAAGGCCTCATAGAGACTCCGACCAAAATCGACGCGGGCACAAGGAGGTATTTTTCCAGCTCACATCGCGTACGGCGATATCGTCCGCATCTGGAGGGTGTTTTGGTTGCCTGATTCCATCAAAGTCGATCTCCCTGATGGTTACTGATATGACGAGAGGATACCATGTAAAAAGTACTCAATTGACCGAACCACCTGTCATGCTTGGCCATTGGGCTTAGGACATGGACGCGACTGGAGCGAGACAATCGCTATGTTGCCGGCTTTGGAAAGGTCTTTGTCTCCTGTTTGCCCAGACCAGCGAAAGAAAAGAACCACCTTGGATATCATAACTAACCTCACAACATTGTAGATCTCATAATCCGGGAGCTACCGATCTCAGCTTTATCTGTCGGATTTCTGAGTGGCTTCCCCAGACCTCGCCTCCTTGACGCTGGCGTTTCAGCCCTCCCAAGACTACATCAACGCGGGGCTTCACCGGTCTCGATAGCTCTTGTGCTGGCTGTCCTCCCTGCAAGGGCAGACTGAAGAGGGTGTGCGTGCCTCACTCATCATGTGGCCACCACTACCTGTTGATACGTGCACCATCCCCTCGGGTCTGATGCGAACCCTGGTCGCCTTTGGTGGGCTGCCGGACTGGAGAAGTGATGAATCTGTGGCTTTCAAATTTGGATTCTCCCGACCCATCAGTTCCCCAGAGCCGGGCCGACTTCTGAAAATACTCTACACACAAGTATGACACAGATTCGCCTTTCTCACCAGTTCAGACATGGCAAGATGGTGATGTTGGCTTGCTGCTCAGCCTACGCTGGTGAACTTGGACACACAAGCCGGTCATATTTGTCGACGTGCCTGGAGCGCGTTGGTTCAGATCCGCGGTTCTAGGTTTTCTGTGCTGATGCTCCACAATGCACAACATCTATCGACGGCAGTAGAGGCTCATGGCCCGAGGTCAACTTGCTCAAGCACCTCGCTTGCCCCAGGGCCAGTGTCTGATCGGTGCCGCACACGCAGGTGTTGTATTCTGGTCTCATAGGGCCGAAGCAGATCCGCGAATACCGCTGAATTCAGAATTGTACTCGGTGACTCGTACCTCTCCCCTTTTGCACCTCAAAAGGAAGGTGATGAGCTCTCACGAGGTCTGGCCCAGTCCCAATCAGGCCCAGGAGCGCGAGGAGGCTCCAGCAATGACGATCAGCCATTGCTTCCGGAAATTGGCTAAGTCGAGCAATGGCGTGATATAATACGTCGCGTGGCTTGGTCCCCATCCTATTGGTACTCTAGTTCGCCCGCTCGGTAGAGATCCCGCCATCCGAGGGACGATACAGCCAAGAAGCGACAGGGCTCGACGCAGCTCGACGACCCACAAGCTAGCGAATGGTACATTATGGAGGCTTGCATTCCACCGTACACGTGTAGTATCTCCAGCCATGCCTGCCATGGTGCCCGTCCGCGTTGGTGATCGTCGTTGTGAGGACTCACAGGCAGAACAGGGTCAAGGAGAGCCATCCTTGCTGCCTGGTTGGGGCTCAAGGGTACGCAGAGTCGCAGGGCAGCTCTGGCCCCACATTTCCTGTCAAGAGCGGGAAGCATGGACAGAGTCAAGGAACAGGGATTCACATAAGCTCACCGACGTTCGAGGCTAATCCCCTCGTCCCGACAACATGTCTTGACGACACCATGAATATGCCGTCGACGGGACCCTGGGGCCTTCTCGAACATCCTCAACCCTCGGCGAGTTCACTGGCTCACCGCAAGTGAAGACTGACCCGCAAGCCCGACCTGACTCAAGGTGGAGACGGACTGGGCCTACGGCGTGGTCTGTGTGCACAATATTACACTGCGTTGCAAGCACAGAGAGCACAAGCAATAGCTGAAGTCACCCTGACCCTCCAGCAGGCGCCGGTTTTGGCGATAGCGGTCCACCCACCACCCACCACGCACTGCCGGGATTGCTGTGGTGACATGGTTCTGTCACAAACTGCGCAGCCTGCGATGTAACTCCCGCCCACCTACCTGTCACGACCAACGGCTGGAAGGTCGATGGGTCAAATGCAGGTGCACCCAGCAACGCTGTTTCTCCCAAGATTGTAATTCACTGGATGGAGTAGGCCGGAGTGTCGCGACCCAGCATTGAATGCCATGATGATGCGACCACATCGGCAGCATCTGATTCGACGGAAATGCAGCACATCCACACCAAGGTGACTCTGAGGCACAGTGTCCTTCTGGGCTAACTCATGTCTGGTAAGACGCCTGCGCCAGTAATTCTCCGTGTACACTTGGAGATCTCGGCGATGAACGCACACAAAAGTGTCGATTAATGGATAACCTGACAGCAGCGACCAACCACCCCGAATCACCCGAATGGCACCCAAGCCTCTTGACAGTTTGGTGCTTGCAATCCTGGGTGGCGGCCCCAGGTCCGGCGACCACTAATACTTTTGATTGCACGTGGTACAGTCCCCTGGTAGCGAGACAACTGGGCCGAGAATTCCCAGCAAAGTGGGAAAAAGGCTCCGGCCCCTCTGAGAAACGGCCAGCACAGGATTATCCAAGGGGACCATCCAGGCCCAGCCAGAACCAGGATCAATTCAGCGGCTCAAATGGGGTCCAGCTGTCAATGCCCCAGCACTTTCCCTGGAATACGACCATGCTGTGGGTTGTCTGCCTGCCGGGCACAGCTGGACAAAAAGTATGAGAAGGTGGACTGGTGCGAAGAGGGCCATGTCTGGATCCAGTGCCAAGGCAAGGATGGTCTCTGCCAGACCTCTTTCGCCAAATACGGGAAGACTTGTCGGCGGTGAAGCCCCTATTCCAGCCTTCACCTGCCAACGGCTCAGGGGATCCTGGGTAACCGTGGTCCCCTCTAGAACCCAAGAAGCTGGGGACAGTTCGTCCGACCGCACTCAAGGTCCAGACAGTACCAAGTTTCCGAGCATTGCACCCCGACAGGCCGGCTTGTGTGCACACTTTATTACCCACATGTTCCGACCTGGGCTGGAGACCAGTTCCAGCCAATGCTTCTATGAGCCCAGGGTGAGTCTTCGAGACAGCACCACCTCTCGCACATCTGCGTACCACCCGGATTACTCATCCGGAATCCTGCTGCGTTCAGCGCCTTCTTCCTCGCGGGGCATGCAACCAATGGACGAGGTAGAGAGAGAGTCAGAACCATGTTGCCTGCAATGCCACGCCAAGGCCACAGCCATAACCCCGTTTTGAATTCTTGTGCAGCCAAACCCCCCCTCCAGCCATATATCATTGCAGTATCGACGGCATGCACAGTCCGGAGATCGGCGCGAGAAACACATGCTGTGGTACGCGACTAAGTGAATCTAGCCGTCTTCGCTGGCAATGTCGATGGTCAGCAGGGAGCATCAATGGTTCCCGCCGGGTTCGCGTTCTCGGGGGTGTCAGCACATGCCTGGTCCCACCATCGAGGCTGCCGGGTCAGGTCTGGGTGCACACTTGTCAGTCGAGAGAATAAACCCCCACCTCGCCTGCCTGTATACCGCGACGGGCAGACAATTAGGTGGTGGAGTGACTGCCGCCCAGGTTACCAGAAACCGCCCGCATTCATGCTGGATGCACTCCCCACGGTTTCCTGCCCTCCACATCGGCGTTCAATGCCGCCCACCAGCTCAGGCCTCGGACCTCTCTAGACTTGGAACTACGAGGATTCTCCCTGGGGCCTCCAGCAGCTGCGCAGTTCGCTGTAGAATCCTGCTGCACAGGTCTGCGTGCCTAGGTCTGCGTGGCCAGGGAGTTTCCCAGCGCGGAAAGTCCCTGTCGCATAGATCCTGTCACATGTCTTTGGCGTCTCCCAAAACGCCCTATGTACAACGGTACAGTACACACCAGCAACACGAAGTGACATGCGCACCTATTGACCCCACAGGTACATATAGCCAAGGGGGAGGGGGCATGCTCGCGGTGGCACGCGTGCAGATCCGCCTCCCGCAGAAGCGTTGAATATCTCGTGGGATTCTTTTTGAAATCTTCGTTTAAAGTTGCCCGCTGCTGGTGGACCGCCCTTGATCCTTCCGGCCTTTATTGTGGGCGCTTCAACTCCCCGCGGCAATACTGATGAGGGCATTGGTTCAGTTGCTCGTCTGGATCGATGGGTTTCATACGGGCTCGGGGTTTCCCTCTGTTCTCGGTCCCCTGCCCGCCGTTCTCCGACTCTCTTTCCCTACGGCACCTCTCGCCGCGATTTGTGGCCTCAGATGGCGACTCACAGTCCGCGAGTCGGGATGTGGGTAACAGGTCTGACCACAGTGTCGCCCTCGTCACATCTGTGTGCTACGCAGCACAAGGATAAACTCGGAAAAAGGCGCGCCTCCACAAGACGGCAGTTATGCTCCATGACTGTGCGACACCGCTCCGGACCTGAGATATCTTCACCAGGACGCGCGACTATTTCCAAGTTGAGAAGAAACCAGCAATCTACCTGGGCCAAACAAAGTGGTGAAAGGACAAGGCCAGGTTGCCTCGGCCTAATCCACAGTACGTAGCCATTGGCGTGCGGTGACTTCATGATGACCGGGGCGAGACACGGACAAGATCCCCGCCGCAGGCAATTAGACTGCCGGTACCAACCCGTGAACAACCAAGAAAAAAATCACCCAGGCGCTCCCGCCATCCTATCACGCTGAAGAGACATCTGGTACCAAGAGGACAGAGGGCCACTCTCCTCGGGCCCCTCCTGTGCATTTCCGAAAGGTGGATCTTTCGTACTGTCAGAAAGGAACTGTGCCCGCACGCCCTTGATCCAGGAAATAAACTACCTCCCGGCCCCTGGGGAGATTTATTTTTCCCAACAGGCTCTCCGGGATGTGTCCTGCGCGGGAGCCAACCCCCGGCCTCCCGCACCCGCGAGGTTGGTGGTGTGCTGCAGAACAGGGAACTTTTGCAGGCGAGAGGGAGACCCGCAACACTAGCAACCGAGCGACTTTATTAGAGATCTCCGTCATCCCGTATGCGAAATCAGCCACAGGAGCATCGGGGAGATTGAGATAGTATCTCGGTGAAGGAGAAAAAGTAAAAAGTGATTAATCCTGGGAGCCGCTGAGGCTTACAGATCCCCCAGCCAGATCTCGCCCAGACAGCCCAGACCCTAAACAACCTGTCCCTCCCCCCGGGGTTTGGGGGTTGACGGGAGGGATGTAGGGAGTAGAGGGCAAAGGCCCCCATCACCGTCACCCGGAAGCGACCCCATCCGCATGTTCCGATGGTTGCTTCTTCTGCCTCCCGCGAGGTGACGGATGGGAAAGACAGGAGGGCGCGACGGGAATCGGGGGTTTACCACAGTAGACTAGATACTTTGACCCCGTGTTTCTGATTTTCTTTTTATCATGTACCCTTCTCCTTTTTTTCCTTTTTTCGCTCCTTCTTCAGTAGGCAAAAGCCACCAGCTTACGCACGCAGACACGCTCTCGGTGTTGGTGCGGTTACACAGCGTCCCTAGTAGGTCACTGGAGAAGTCTCATCCTTCCTTTTTCCCTCTGTTTCCCTTCTCCTGCTCCTCCTTGCCCGGGGGGCGTCCTCGCCTATCATGTCTGTAATCCACACACCGACACACGATTATGGTAGAGGAGGGGGGCGCCCGCCTGGCCTGCCCCCGTCAAGCCTCCGGGGGGGGGGACCTTCATCATGGTGTAGGTGGTGGTGGTAAGAACTATGTACAACCAACAGTAGACGACGAGACACTCGTCTTACTGTGGCCCCGACGCCACCAACGCAGATTCGAGCCCCCTCCGGAAGATGATCACCACCACCATACATCATCTCACCTCCTCCACTTACACACTTACACACTACACACACCATGCATGCAACTGCCTGCCGGCCGAGATTGTGAATCCTCACCCGAGATCTGGAATGATGGGGCAGCCTTGTCTTGGTGACTTTTTATAATGGTCAGCATTAGGCTGGCTCCCCTGTGTATGTGTAACTAAACTACATGAGATCCGACCCGCCAGAAAAAGGAGAAAGGGAAAGGGGAAAAAAACAAATGCTTCTTTGACTTGCTGCCTGCCGGTTTGCCATGCATGCTTCGCTCGCACTTTTGCCCTGCCAAATGCCAGTAAAAGGGAACACACCACCAACACCATCACCACCACCACAGCCATCCGCGCTGGCCTAGAGCCCGAGGCGATGGCACTCTATCTATCTGGGGTCACATCCGCACACAAGCATCCGAACACTACACATACTACACACACACGCATGTAAACAATGACATGACAACGGCACCACTCGCTCACACCTCACTCCCCATCCTTGTCCAGCCCAGCCTGCTTGACGAGCGAGTAAAACACGCCCCTCTGCGCGATGAGCTCGCGGGGCGGGCCGAACTCGGCGACCTCGCCCTTGTCGAGGACGACGACCCTGTCGCTGTCGAGGATGGTGTTGATGCGGTGCGCGACGGTGATGATGGTGCGGTTCGCAAACAGCGGGCTGCGCAGCGTCTGCTGCAGCATCGCGTCCGTCTCGACGTCCACCGCCGCCGTCGCCTCGTCCAGGATCAGGATGTTGGACGGCGTGAGCATCGCCCGCGCGAGGGACACCAGCTGCCGCTGGCCCTGTGAGAGGTTCGAGCCTGGAGGAAGAAAGAGGTGGTCAGCCCAGCCGTACGTGCATTGGTTCATCATCATATCGTGCCGTTCGTAATTTTTTCATCGTCACGTGTCGTTCCCCGTGTTTCCTCGAGGGCAATGTGTGTGGGTTTCTGTGCGTGTTCACAATTTCCGCGCGAGTTTTCCCGCTTGGGTTACTCAACCATCGAGGTGATGATGTAAGACTGCGAAGCAACGGCGGGAGTGGATGGAGGGAGGGGATGAGGCGAAAGGGCGGGCAGGGTCTGCCCGAGCACACATCGTCGGCTAAAGAAAAATAAAGTTGGGGTGGTGTTGGTGAGACGTCGCCGGCTGTGATACGAGTACGAGCCAGATCGAGCATGTCCAACCAGGCCACCCAAGGTGTTGGCGTGCGACGGATCTTCGTCCAGCTAGGACGTGTGCGACCCAGACGTGTGCCACGTGAGGATGCAAAGTATAACAGATAGTGTGTCGGACGATGTGGGCTCGAGTGAGAGAAGTGAACGCAACGCGAAGGAGGGGGTCAGGTAAGCCTAGATGCCTGTGTGGATGGCCACGAGACCAGAGTTTCCTGCATGTAATGGAGATCATGCAGGCACTTCTCTTTTCGGCTCACGAGGAGAGCTGTAGATGAGAGATGACGCCGATTTGCCAGCCAGCCACCGGACCAAGAGGCTCATCCTCGAAGGCGACGGTCGGGATGGCCGCCCGCTCTCCTCCACACAGTCCGTACGTGCTCGTATGTACCAAACACGGGTGGCGGGCGACCCAGGCCGCTGTTACAGGTGATGATGCTGTGCGAGGCAGGGTGCACGAGGAAAAAAGGGCCGAAGGAAAGCGAAGGGGGATGTAGCTGTATAGCTCGCACTCACCTGCTTCATGTATCCGTGCTTCGAGGCCACCGTCCATCTGGCTAACGTGGTGCTTGAGCCGGGCGTGCTGGCAAGTGAAACGGTCAGTAAACAGGATCGTACAGCCTAGTAGACCGAGTGCGCCACCGCATAAACGTTTTCTGCCATGTGGCAGGGCGATTGGAGAGAGATTGGCTCCTGTGTAACGGCTTACCTCGAGAACGCTCCACAGCTCGGTATCCTGCAGAATCTGAATCAGCTTTCATGATCTCATGGCCGGAAGAGGGTTGAAAAGTGTCAATCTTGTCGGGGTGCGTGGTGGTGGCGGTTCCAAATCTGTTCATGGGCGTGGGAGGAGTTCGCCCTTCTGGGCGATTGGAACATCGGAGGACACGAGAGGCGGGATGACTTACATCATGTACGTGACCAGGGTCTAGATTGTCCCTGACCGTCCCTTCAAAGAGGGCAGCATCTTGTGGTATTATCGCCAAGCGGCGGCGGAGGTCCAGCAAGCCGATGCTAGACGTGTTCAGGTTGTCGATCGATATGTTGCCGCTGGCCGCCTCGATGATGCGGAACAAGGCAAGTGTCAGGCTAGACTTTCCAGCCCCCGTGCGACCAACAACCCCTATCTTCTCATGCGACTTGATGTCGAGCTTGATGTTCTTCAGAACAAGGTCCAGGCCCTCGCGGTATCTCGCACTGTAGTCGTTGAAGGAGATGGTACCGGAGGCCGGCCAGGCAGCCGGTGGTCGCTTGTTCGGGTTGATTTCAGGTGCCTCGCTGGGCAACCTGGCGTACTCCAGCACTCGCTCCACAGACACGATGTTTGTTTCGACCTCGACGGTCTGGCGAACGATCCAGTTGAGTGAGGTCGTGATCTGCAGCGCGTACGACATGGCCAGGCCGACCCAGCCGGAGGTCAGCGGGGTACCCGTCGCGACGGCGAGGATGGCGAACCCTGCAGCTGCGAGGATGACCACGGCGCCGATGAACTCGAGGCGGATAGCCAACCATCTGTTAGCGCTGATGGATGGGAAGAAGGCCTTCAGGTTGGAGTCCACCCGCCACTCGTTCTCACGCTCGAATCGATTTTGCTGACGATAGGCCCGAATAGTGGAGATGCCCCCCAATGACTCCTGGAAATGAGCATAGATCGGGCTGCGGCTGACGCTATCCAGCCGCTTGAGCTCCCGGGAGGTTCTCAGATAGTACTTCTGAATCCACATGTACATCGCCCCCATCGGGAGGATCACGGCGACGAAGGCAGGCGTTGTGAATGACACAACAGCCAGCGTGAAACCTGACTTGGCCACGTTGACGAAGAGCATGTTGAAGGTCCTTGCCAGCACCTCGTCCACACGGTAGATGTCGGACGAGAATCTGTTCAGAATGCGGCCCGCGGGTGTCGTGTCGAAGAAGGACATGGGGCTTCTGAAGATGGCTTTTGCCATGCGTTCGTGCAGTTTTCGCGAGGCCTCGATGGAGCAGAAGATCCACAGGATCAGCGTTTGGACGACCGTCAAGCTGGCGGAGCCAATGCCAAAGGCAAAGTAGATACCGATGTATTTCCCATAGTCATTGTTTGCGCCGTTACGCGAATTCTCCTCTGACCAGTCCTTCAACCAAAAGTTACCCCCAATTGAAGCGGACTGGGCGGCCAGCAGCGCGACCAAGTACACAGCAACAGCCAAGGGGTCATTCATCTTCGCGTATTCGCCGTAGACAGACCATTTCACCTTGCCTTGCTCACTGTGCTCCTTCGCCTGTCGGGTCTTGCTGGGTGCGGCCTCTTCGTCAGTCAGCTTGCCCCGAGGACCGCGGAAACTGGCGGTGCTCGCCCTTCTCAGGGTGGCCATGCTGTCGGACCGTCCATTGGATTTGCCTGGACGTGGGCCTGGCCGTATAGCCTGAAGAGAGCCAAGACCTTCTTGAGCCTCTTCTATCTCGTCCTTCTCGCGTTCGTTCTCGATCGAGGAGATCTCGCTGTCGAACGACTCGTTGCTAGGACTCTCGGCACTGGCTGGTCCCGGCGTTGAGGGACCCGAGTCTTGGCCAGCGGACTGGTAGATATCGGCGACGAGGCCACGCATGGCTACCAGCTGTTGCAGAGTGCCCTGCTCGGCAATGCTGCCATCACGCAGCATGACGATGTAGTCAGCCTCACTCAACACAGGAATTGCGTTGGTAGCCAAGACACGTGTTTTGCCCGCCAGCAGACCCTTGGGGCCGAGAACATTATCGATGATGTGACGCCCAACATGGGCATCTACCGCAGAGAGGACATCATCCAAGAGGTAGACGTCGGATCGCGCGTAAACAGCGCGAGCCAGAGCGACACGTGCCTTTTGTCCTCCGGAGAGAGAAATGCCACGCTCACCGACAACAGTCTCATCCCCATCTGGGAGGACATTGAAGTCATCGAGCAGTGCGCATGCCTTTATTGTCTTCTCGTAGAAATTCGAGTCGTAGCGGTATCCAAAGACGATGTTCTCCTTGACCGTGGCATTCATGATCCAAGGTGTCTGAGCCACGTAGGCGACTGCACCGTGGACGGTGACACTGCCCTTGACCTTATACAGGTCTCCTATCAGGCTCTGCAGGAACGACGACTTGCCGCTTCCCACCCTGCCCACAATGCAGGACAACTCT
Organism: Diaporthe ampelina; assembly: GCA_023522825.1. Classification (NCBI taxonomy): domain Eukaryota; kingdom Fungi; phylum Ascomycota; class Sordariomycetes; order Diaporthales; family Diaporthaceae; genus Diaporthe; species Diaporthe ampelina. Next base: position 328,064 of record JAMFTM010000033.1, read on the forward strand.
CCCTTGTTAGCAGAGAATGTAATGTCGTGAAGGGCGTTCTTAGCCGCGTTGTGGCGGTCCCAGGAGAAAGTGCCATCCTTGACTGAGATGGTCTCCTCGCCGTTCTCTTCAACGGCTGGCTTCCACGCGATGGCATCGGGTTGCAGCTCCTCCGCAGTCAGGTAAGAGGTCAGTCGGCCCACTGCTACGGTAGCCTCCACGATTGAAGATATGACCATGGGGAAGACTGCAAGCGGGAAAGACAGCAGGTTGAAGAGAGCCAGAGCCGGGAAGACGATATCGGTCGTCAGGGGCTGCTTGTGAGTGAGCACGAACACTGTGAACGTGATGCACGACACGAGGAAAGGTGTGGTGCTCCAAGTGAAGTTGGCAACTGCCTGCGCGGCTCCTATCTTGCGAAGGGTCTTCAGCTCCTGCTCGTTCCGCACATAGTTGAGCTTGTTCATGAAAGCGGCTCCCCAGCTGTACAGCTTGATGGACTTCATCATGGCAACTATCTCGGCAATCAGACGGCTCCTGGTATCCTTGTTCTTCATCTGCTCCTTCTGCAGCGTCTTCATGTAGCGAGCCACGATACCGTTCAGCGGAACCATTGCGAGCATGACACCAACACCAGCCATCATCGACCAGCCCACCAGCTGATACAGCGAGATCATGCAGATGGTGATCTGGAACGGGGCAGACCACACTTGCTGCGCGAACTGCGCCAGGTCCTGCAAACGCTGCGCGTCCACCGCCATGTAGTTCACGATGTCGCCTGTCGACTTGGACGCGCGTCCCTCGTTGGAGAGCTTAAGGGCCTTTCGGTAGATCGAGGAGGTTAGACCGGCCTTGATCCGCATGCCCGTGACGAAGGTGCCCTGGAAGTATTGGTGGATCATGCTGGTCTGGAACACGGCGACGGCAAACATGGCCAGCGCGATAGAGGCGCCCTTGATCACGGGCTCCCGCTCCCTTCCATCTTCATACGATGCGACCCAGGTGATGAGGAATCTCAGCAGCTGTGGTTGAACGAACGCGGAGATGTCGTTCATAATCTTGAACACGCCGGCAAGCGCATATTGGCCACCATATGCGTGGAACAGCGCAATCCATAGGGACGGTCGCTCGCGGTTTTTCACCTGGTCCTGCCACGCTGTCTCGAAGGCTGAGCCCGTCGCCTTGCTGGTGTCGCTCTTCTGCAAGCCCCAGAGGTCGTCCTCCGTCAAGTAGTTCTTGTAGCCGAATTTCATGAGTGGTGTCATCCACGAGAAAGTCAGCCGCGAGAACACTGTTGCGTACTCAGCCGGGCACTCCTCCTCGTCGATGAGGGCCTCGTACTCATTGCTCTGTTTGGGCCACCACCACTCCACGAGGAATGCAGCCACCGAGACCCCAAAGCCCACGCAGTAGGTCACGAAGTACGCTTCATTCGAGGCATAGATCTGCTGAGAAATGAGGGATCGCAACTTGACAGCCAGCGCTATGAGCAGGAACAGCCAGTAGAAGAGGACGACGCCGTTCGCGTTCCGCAGTCTCGCGTGTTCGAGCCATTGAATCGAGAATATGACGACGAGAGAGACTATTGTGAGGGCAGTCGTCCATACTCGGAAGTCGCCGAACCATATACGAGGGTAACTGATGATCTGGATGACGAGCTGGGCGACGAAGTCGGCGATCACGAGGGCAAGAAGGCTCTGTTATGCGCAATGTTGTCAGCACTCTTCTTCTCTTTGGTTCTCTCTCCAGCAGGCACCCAGAGAGAACAAGGTCAGCTGGAGCCATTGCGCTCGCATCCATACCTGCTTGGTCCAAAAGTGCCACCCCTTGGCCACCTCTGTCGGCTTCCTCATCCGCAACAGCCAACCCACGGCAAGCAGCCCGAGGACAAGACCAAAGACTGCGACAGAGGCGACCCAGACGTCGAGGAAGCATGGCGTGAAGTCGTAGCGGAAGGGGCTCAGGGGGCCCCAGCCCTCCTCGTTACCGCATAGCGGCTGCTTGAAGTCCTCGCCGGCGGTGAGGTAGCCCTGCCCGAGCTCGAAGCGCCACGGCCGGTAGCCCGTGAACGAGCCCGAAGCGAGAAAGGCCTGCTGGGACGCGAAGTCGTCGTCGCTGCCGCCGCCACCGCCGAGAACGAACTGCATCTCCGGAAGCGCGGGTGGGTTCTCGGATCGTTTGCGCAATGTCTCACTCGTTGTCTGAGGACATGCTACGTGGGTGTTTGCTGTGCCTTTGAGTCGGTGGTGGGGGTTCTACAATCGCGAGGTCTTTGTCTTGCCAGACTCGTGTGTGTTGGTGGAGGAAGTCAAATGGCCGGAGAAAAGGAAGAGAACAAAAGAAGCTGAACGGTCCCGAGGAATTGGGTCCGCCTCTTTCGGACGGAAGGTGTTAACCACGGCCTCGTTGGAGCTCGGTGTTGAGAAAGTTATTAGATCCGAGCCGATGACGTTTACCGCACTCGTCATTCCAACTTGTCGGATTACTTTTCAGATGACACTAGCTCTGGTCGGGCCCATCCACAGCCTTTTATTCTGAGGAAACAATTTTCTACTTGTCCTAGGGCTGAGTAGAGAAAAGTCCTCTTGCAGGCGTTGGACCAAAATGCCCGTCCAACAGGCAGTCAATTGAATAATCACTGCCACTGGTCAGGCAGATGCAGGCTGCTTTGTAATGCAACAGTGTTTCTTCGCCTTTCTGCCGGTGCCATTCTGGGAGGGTCTCTACACTAGGTCAATTGAGTGGCACAGCTCCTCCGGCTATCGGGGAGCGGGACTCCAATGTGGATTGCCGCCTGTGCCTGATAAGCGGGCCAACCCATGCAACTTTATGCAAGGTCTCGGGAGCCAAGCCATGACAGTCACTGTGCGTTCCAGTAAGGATCTCGGGAGTCCAGCATCTAGACGACCTCCCCACGCCCTGCCAGTCTGTGTGTACATCAAAGATCGTCTTGCATCTATCTGACTTGGCCCAGCACTCCACAAGGCTGTGGCTACTCTGGAAGGCGGGCTTGACAGAACTTAGGCTGTCAGGGCAGTGCACCCCGAGTGGGCCGTGGATTTGGCCAGCACAGCCGACCAATCCAGCCTTACAGCAGCACTCCATGTCGTATTCTCTCATGCGTGAGCAGTAACGATACCCTGTCATCAGTAACACTGACCTTCAGCATTGATTTGGAACAGAGAACGGAGCTAATGGATGCCAAGGTATCTTCATTGGGTGGTACGTCGAACAAGATCAACTAACCCTCATAAAACATGCAATATGCTGCGCGTTCAGGTATTATTGCCAGCAGACGCTAGTCCTCCAAAGAAATGCCTGGGGAATCAGCCCTATGCCCTCCCAACATAAGTTCACCGTGCCATTACAATAGACTGGAAGTTGGCGGGACAAGTTTATTTGTCGCGTCTTACGAGGCACGAGTACCAAATCGACAGCCCGTCTCCCAACCCCGTTTCACCTTGAGCTTGGTTCATCGTAGATCTGTGCTGGGGAAGTAGCGTGGACCTGCGAAGCCCTTCGCAAAGACACCTTGCACGTCGATGTTAGACCTGTTGATGCACTAATTGTCAGTATCTATTCCACGTAGAAGATCCAACAAGTTTGAATGGATGGTAAATGCGCCCGGGGGAGGGCGGTGGTTCTTGACGCCTCGAAACAGATGTAAGAAGAAGGCAAGGGTATAGAAATACATACGTCGGATGGTACATCTTGAGAAGAATAAACCTCCCCGAAATTGGGGGGTCAAACTTTATAGTGCACCTGTTTTTGTCCTTCTCGATGTAGAACTTGGCGTGAGGCGCAAGCAGCTTGCCCCCAACCGCCCTCACGGCCTCTTGAGTCGCAAGCTGGGATGCCTCAGCTGCCTCCGCCAGCGTCATGTCCTGAGCATCTTGGTTCACAGGCGCCGGCGGGGGCGGAGTCGTGCCGTCGTCGTCATTGAACCCCAGGTCGTCGTTCCAAGAAGCAAATCCGTTTTCGCCGTCCTCGCTGTCGTCACTCTCGAACGGCAATGGCCCAATTCTATTGGGCGGGGGCGGTTGCCGTCTGAGCAGGCGGGGCGCGGGCGACTCCTCGGTATCACTGCAGTCTGTGGCCACTGTTACGGGGAAGGGCAGAGGTTCAACTGGAAACACTGCGGCTTTGTGCTCCAAGGCCTCTTCCAGGCGGGTGTTGAGGTTGATGCGTCTCTGGCGCGAACGGCTCATAGACGATGCCGCCCCATCGTAGTTATGCCGTGCAGATGATGCCGGGACCCGTTCTGCGGGTGTGTTCGTGTCGTCGCGCGGCACATACTGGACCTGATACTGCGCTGTCCTATTGAGGACCTCGTCACATGCCATAGAAACAAAGACCATGCCCTCCCGAATCCTGGTCCAGGTTAGTCTCTCGTAGCTATATGTAATAGGGTCCAGAAACCTACGGTGACGAATAGTTGGCACTTGGGGCCCTTATCACCAATTCTGTGAGTGTGAAGACGGTGGCACCCTGGTGCTTCAGAATAATGTTGCAGCGATTCCGCTTCGTGCAGTAGACAGACGCATCCCTCTTCAGGATGCTCTCCGGGGGGTTCACGTTGCTGTCTGCGTACATTCCACCGTCACAGCTCTCGATCTCCATTTTCAGTTGTCCAGGCTCGATCTGGCCAAATCTGCCATAGCGGAACCCTTTAAAGCTGGACCCCGTCCTTTCGAAATCCAGCTTGCGCCGTTTCACCCGACGGCTGTCCTCGGCATGCTCTGGATAGGGAGTATGTGAGTGAGATGTTGGGCTCAGAGGAGATGACATCATGGCGGTATTTGTGTATTCGAGGAGCGCACGCAGCTGTGAATTCGCATCGTCCAGGTCGTATTCCAAGTCTTCGAAACTGCTCGGGTTCGATGTTCGGTTCTCTGAAGTTCGGTATCGATCAAGCCACCTCTCGGCCAGCCGTTGGCGAGCCGGGCGTCCACTTGAGCCGGTGGGCGTGGAAGTTGCAGAGCCTCGCCGGGTGAGAGAGCGCAGAGGTGGGAGGGCTGTGGCAGTGGCGAGGCTCGCGAAGCTGGGCAGGGCTTCCGAGTGGCGGGGTGCAGGCTCTCGTGAGAATCTGCGTTGGAGATCACGTTGGTTGCTAGACATATTTCCAAGAGAGGCAGTCTCCCCGTCGCTGATGGTCAGGCCTGGACGGGGCCTGGGTCTCGTCGTGGCTCCTACTGCGGTGGCCTCAGAAGCGTCTCGCTCGCCGCCAGTGTGCGGCTCTCCGTCAAGATCTCTTCCAATTTCCACCCTCTGCAGTAGACCTCTCCTGTGCAGACGCTGTCGCTCGTGTCGCACTCGGTTGATGATTCGTTCCAGCTCGTCTTCCCCTCGTACTTCGGCCTGGGAGAAGTCTAGTAGACGGCGGTTGTCCTGGTACTGGAATGGTGGTCCCAAGTCAGATAAACCGTGATGGAAGTTGTTGTGTGTGGAGGTGGAACCGAGCAGATAGACGCAGGGTATCAATCACTCACGGGCATTTCCCAGACAAAGATGGCAGTGCAGGCGAAACGGCTGCCAATAAAGCGCCGCACCTGGCTCCAATCACTCGGTGCGGTGACGTGGGGGGTTCGACAGCACAGATTGTTTGCTGCACTGCGTTGAGTCGTGAGTCAAAGCTGTCCTTCAAGGTGCAGATGGTAATGTGGACTGGGTTCTCAAAAGATGGGACGGCGAGTTTTGGTTTCAACGGGGTTGCACGGAAGAGTGGCTGTTGGACGTTGGCTGTTGAGATGGGAGGGTGAAGTGCGACGTCAAATGCCAACGAGGACTGCTAAATCCGGGTATGCTTAGTACGGTTTGTACTTCACCAGGCAGTAGTAGCCCCTCCATGATCTCTAAGCTGATCGCCATACGGCCCCTGCCTTTGGTCATAGGTCTGCAGCCCACTGGAATCGTTCAGACACAGAGCCTGCAGTGATGAAACGACGCGAAGAAACCTATGTAAACTACATGATCAAGGAGTAAGATGGATTATGGAGGCTATCTGCCCATATCATACAGCAGACTGTCAGGCTGCGCGATATAGGTACAAGTCCAACTCAGGTTTCCCGTTGCAGGCAGGGTAATCTGCAGGACGGGTCCAAGGCTTCCGGGGGTTGACTGAGTGGCAGTTCTTGTACACTAGGAACAGTATCAGGTATCAGCGAGGCGAACAGGGCAAATGCCCCAGGCTTCTGCAGGATCGCAGCCCGAGCCATTAGAGACCCCTGCTCAGTAGGGCGAGATGCGCGGGCACGGGTCAGCAAATCCACCCAGGGGCCCCACTTCATCGCCTGCCTCCCTACGTAGGTACCTAGCTGGGGTACCCAGGTACCTAAGTGCGACGGGGTATGCCATACAATTGAAGAAGCTGCCTACCTATGTAACTGCAGGTGCCCAGGCGGTTGGTGAGTGGTTGGAAGCTTGCAACACAACGACCCTGAGCTTCAGACAGCGGCTTAGACATTTTGCGATCTGCCACCTTTCAACTTGGACAGCTCCCACCACCAGTCGGTCGCCCTCACGATCGCTCACCGGGGCAGGACTTACTGCATTCAAGGTGTGCCATCGAGCTCCAGAGTCAAGCTCGGCAGCGACGGGCTCACAGCAAGTGCGGCGATACGTACCGACAGACTGACCTCGGGATTGTCAACATACGAAACTTCAGCTACACGAGTGCGAAAGGGCCACAACTGAGAGCAGGACGGACGACCGGGAAGCGAATCCTTCCATCCCACTTGGGCATTATTTCTCTTTCTCGAACATTGAAATTGCCTCGAGGTCTTGTTTGAATACGCATGCCCCTCCCAAGCTTCTACGCGTGATTGAGGTCCCAGCACCACTCTTCCCACCTCAGGATGGACCAGCCAGCGCAAACGGCCCAGGGCCAGGAGGACAGCACCTCTACGCAAACAAATCCCCAGCCAGAGGGCTCCAACGCGGCCCAGGCTCAACCAGCACCCGATGCCAATGTCAATCCCATGCAGCACGCCGACTTCTCGAACCTCCCAATGCAGCCGGGCATGCCCACAGACCTGAACATGCTCTCCATGTTGCCACAGGACGGAAGCTTGATGGGAGCAGATGCTCTCATGAACATGCCCAATATGCCCATGATGATGCCTATGATGATGCCCGACGGCTCGATGGATGCCAACGGCATGTTGAGTATGCCTCAGAACGGAATCAGCAATGGTAAGCTTGCTGCGCCATCACCCAAGTCTGCCAACGCTCACTCACACCTTTGCAGATGAGATCGCGCTGTATGACAGGCAAATACGTCTTTGGGGAATGGCGGCGCAGCAGAAGATCCGCAATGCGAATGTGTTGCTCATCACGATGAAGGGCCTGGCGAATGAGATCGCCAAGAACCTGGTGCTTGCGGGCATAGGGTCCCTGACCATTATCGACCATGAGAATGTCACCGAGGCCGATCTGGGGGCCCAATTCTTCCTATCTGAGAAGGAGGGCCACCTAGGAAAGAACAGGGCCGAGGCAGCGCTCCCTCAGATCCAGAAACTGAACCCGCGTGTCACCGTCATCGCCGACACGGACGATGTGCGATACAAGGGAGCCAGCTACTTTGCCCTGTTCGACATGGTCATTGCGACCGACCTAGACCCTGATGCCCTGAACATCATCAATACGGCGACCCGTCTGAATATGCGGCCCTTCTACGCGGCTGGCACGCATGGCCTTTACGGCTTCATCTTCGCTGACCTGATCGAGCACACATTTTCGATTGAGCGGGAGAAACCCAATGTGGCCACCGAGTTGAAGGCCGAGACGAGAACTCGAAATATCTTCGCAGTCGACACCAAGAAGGAGAATGGAAAGGTGATGGAGATCGTCTCGAAGAAAGAGCTTTACAGCACCTGGTTGCTCTCTAGCGACGGCGCATTCCTACCTGAAGAGTACACAAAGAGCAAGCGGCGCCTCAAAGCCGTCAGCCCTGCCTTGTCGTGCCTTCGGGCGCTGTGGGAGTTCCAGACATCTCACGGCGGCCGCAACCCTGGAGCCAACCAGGCCGACCTCGCTGCGTTCACAAAATCGGCCACTCAAAAGCACAAAGACTTGCAGTTACCCGGAGAGACCCTCACTGCTGAGTTTCTGCGAAGTTTCCTGCAGAATATCGGATGCGAGGTCGCTCCAGTCACTGCCATTCTTGGCGGCCAATTAGCACAAGACGTGATCAATGTTTTGGGCCAGACCCAACAGCCTATCCAAAACACGGTCATTTTCGACGGCAACACCATGGAGGCCAGCCTATACCCTCTCCATCCCGAAGGTGCCCTAGGCGCATCGCTTCTTTCTATGGGCATGGGCAACATGGCAGGAATCCCCGGAATGGGCAATGGAGACATGAACGGGCTGCTGGGGGATCCTTCGATGATGTCCATGGGCATGCCTATGATGGATCATAACTTCAACAACGCAGCCATGGGCGGGACTGGCGTGCACCCGCAGTTCAACAACACAGGAGCTGGCGCAGGCGAGACCCAGACGAACTTCGCTGGTGCTGGCGCAGGCACAGGCGCAGGCCCAAGCACAGGCGCGCCTGCGGGTACTGGTACTGGTGAATCACATACGACCGGCTGATCGTTCTCGTCGAGTGATCGCTTTTGAGCGAGAGAAGTGGTGGTTGGCGAATGCACGGGATTAAGTTCTCTACTAAATGCACTGGAATCAACTTGAGATGGACGCATCTTTGGGCTTGCATACCAAGGGCAAATGGGGGAAAATGTACAGTAATAATGTGTCGTGATACCTGGGGGGCACGTCGGGAATGGCGTTGGCTAGATGATGAAGAAACGCACCGGAATGAAACGAAGCATTGGCAACTCGAAGCTGAATGGCTGCATTGCCAGCTGAGCCCCACCACCCATGTGATGATGCTGTATGACTACAACACGGGCCTTGCCGTTTTGGGGGTTGTTCCTTGGAGGGGTGGCAAGGCGGCCTGGCGGCCAGAGGAGGAGCAACGCCTCTCCTGTTTGACAAGCTTGACTCACCGGCCATCATATCGATCCATAGTTCGTGTGGCTTCCTCCAGCTCTGCCTGTATAGACCAGGGCTGTATTCCACATAGCATGGTTCAAGCGTTGTAGTGCAGTTGTAGTCATTTCTAAGCAAGGCTGTGTGAAAAAAATTGGGGTGCCGTGGTCGACCTCACCTTGCGTCTTGCTGCATCGAATTTCGTCAATCCGAGCCACTGCTTCCTACCCTGTCGACGATTGCAGATAAAGGTCGACCCTTCCCGGCCGCCCCAAAAATTCTCTATCAGTAACGCCGCAAAGCAACTCTGCAAAGCACTAACCGCCTCTAATTTTCGACTCTACACTCCCACTACCACTCCAGGAACTCTTCAAAACAGTAATCGAAAAAGGGATCACACAAACAACCACAATCATGGCGGTGCGAGCACAATTTGAGAACTCGAACGAGTAAGCATCTACCCCGCGGCCCCGCGATCGTCTCACGCAAGGCACCCGCGCTGACCTAGGCGCCATGTAAAACGCAGGGTCGGGGTCTTCTCTACCCTCACAAACTCCTACGCACTCACGGCCATTGGCGCAAGCGAGAACTTCTACAGTATCTTCGAGGCCGAGTTGCAAGATGTCATCCCCATCGTCAGAACCACCATCGCCGGCACCCGCATCGTCGGCAGGTTAACAACAGGGTAGGTCTTGACACAACTGGTGTGGTCTGGTCCGATCCGGTCCGACCTGCTGTCCATCTCCGTCACGAGGAATCGAAGACGACTGCGACGAGCTGTCTGCTGACTTGCAACCCTCATATAGCAACCGGAAAGGCCTCCTCGTCCCCACCAGCACAACCGACCAAGAACTCCAGCACATCCGAAACGCCCTCCCAGATGAGGTAAAAATTCAACGGATAGAGGAGCGTCTGTCGGCGCTAGGCAACGTGATTGTCGCAAACGACCACATCGCTCTGGTCCACCCGGATCTGGAGCGTGAGACGGAGGAGATCATCGCAGACGTGCTGGGCGTGGAGGTATTCAGGCAAACGGTGGCAGACAATGTCCTGGTGGGATCCTACATGGCGCTCTCAAATCAGGGCGGCCTGGTGCACCCCAAGACGTCGATAAGCGACCAAGACGAGCTGTCCAGCCTGCTGCAGGTGCCTCTAGTAGCCGGCTCGGTCAACAGGGGTAGCTCGGTGGTGGGTGGTGGCATGGTGGTGAACGACTGGATGGCTGTCACAGGGCTGGACACCACGGCGACGGAGCTCAGTGTCATCGAGAGCGTGTTCAGGCTTGGCGAGGGCGCCGCACCAGGCAACATCAACACCAACATGAAGGAGACCATGGTGGAGTCGTTCTACTAGAGGTCCAAGCGGGGGTTGCTTTCCTGGACAAGAGCCTTGGAATAATTCTTTTAAGGCGGTATAGTCGAGCCTAGTCAGAAAGACTGCGGCTCATACCACAGCGATAAAGCTACATTGTCCAAGATTTTGACGGTCTCCACCGCAGCTCCGAGATCCCGTGACATGGCAGACATTAATCGTGTCAAATGTTTGGATGAGAGGAACGAGAGCATTCCATCTGCCTCGTAATGAAGCTCATCAAGCTCAGGATGATCAATCATTCGGGTCTCAAAACGGTTTGAGACGGCCTACCACCGAATGCGCCTCCAAAAAGCAAATTGTTGACCAATGCGTCTTGGACGCTTGGGAAGTTTGAATGCTGGAATGCTGGCATGTAGTGTACTATGCAGCCGTTGCCATCTGGATGCAAGGCTGGCAACAAGACATGACAGAATCAGGCTGCCAGGCTTGTTGCTGCATCCAGCGTCATACACCTGGGCAGTACATGGTACAAAGTTGTGGTGGCCGGTGGACCCCTAAAATTCCATAGCAACCCAGCCACCACAACACCCTCAGCCGGACTAGAAGAGCGCCCAGTGACGACGCCGTTGCATTTACCTTGGCAGAACACTGAATGCGAAAAAAGTATATTTCTGAAGTCTCCGACTCGTCCGTTGGTTCGGCAGCCGTGGGATATAACTTTCAACTCGTCTCCCCATACCTGCTGACCGAGAAAAAAGAGGAGCAGTTTCTTTCGAGCTCTCTTCGCACTCATTCTGTCACTAATCACTCTGCACTATTCCAGCTCGGCTCTTGGTTTGGACCCGGGCCCTTCCCAGGTTGCAGCGAACCCCACTGTTCCATCGCCTCGATCGCCGCAAAACGCGCATTTTACTGCAATTGTACAGTGTCCAGTGGTGGCCATCAGAAGCGAGAAACACTGCCCACCAGATCAGGCAGATCAAGAGCTCAATACGTCACCGAGCATCGTCACCGGGCATCGTCACCGAGCACAGGCTCAGACAAACAAAAGAAAGTCGGAACTGCCGCCAAAAGACTGGGGTTGCGGACAATCCGCCCATTGACGCCGAGGTTCTGTGCGGCACAAGGTCAGCAGAGAAGAGGCAGAGAGGGAGCGGAAGACACAAGCAAGCAAGGGACAGGGAAGAGAAACAGGGATTGGGCTGCTAAGAGCTGCTGGCCCAGGCACGTCAATCCTAATCGGGACCCTGGAGGGTTTATGCAACTGCTCCGCCTGTGCAGGGCAGCACCCAGATCTCACCTGCACAAGACGCTGCCATCCCGCCCGAGTCCCCTGCCGTGGCACCCGCCCGCCGTCACAAGGAATCGCCATCGTCGAGGCCGGACTGTCCTGGCTACTGCGCGGCTGCTTGATGTTTTAGCCAGGCACACAGGCGCACCACACACGCACCAGGCACCGTTTCCTAAAACGACTCGTTGTTTCTTGGTTCAAAGACGGTGTGCCGCCGCCCAATTTTCCCTTACACAATACAATCACGCCTGGCCCCGCGCCGACAGGGGACACCAGATAAACCGGACGGGTTCTCCTTTAAACGGACCCACCTCGTCCCCACGAAACCTATAGCCACCATGCTAACGCCGGCCCTCGATCCCTCTCTCCCAGACCTCCCAGACCTCCCAGAACGGGGCCATCTCTCACCGCGTTCGCCCTCACCAACAGAGTTCCGATGCCCCCCTGCTTCTGCCGCTCTACTTGATCCCGATCACCGTCCAGTCGCGGCCAGTTCCAGCTCTCTCGACACGCATTCTCAAGCACAAGCCCCCCTTGACCACGTTTTCTTGCCTCGCCCCTTTCAGGAACAAGAAGACCACGGCGCCTACGCCCACGCGACTGACCAACAAGTGGAACCCGCTCCTCTCACACCTGCTCCAGCAAACCGCACGGGGCACGGTCGAGGCTCATCACTCACCAGCTTCCTTCCTGCTAGCATCAGGGCGAGGCTGCAGTCACCACCGAAGCCATCCGAGTACCATCCGCCTGTAGACGATCAAGACATGGGTTTCACCGGCGAAGGAAGGAAGACCTTCAGGCAGTCTGCCCCCCAAGGCTATCCCACGACCCAAACAGCCCAAAAAGACCCCGACGATTACCCATCCCCGGAGACTACTCCCAAGAGGCTCGTTAGGAGCCAGACCGCCGGTCCCACGGACAACGCTCCCAAGAACGCCGCGACGGCTGCTCCAGCCCCAGCCCCGGCTCCCGCCAAGATGTCTCTGCTCTCCATGTTCTCGAGGAATACGCCCATCGTGGTGACACAAGCCGAGCACGAGGAGCTGCTGAACATGAAGGTGGACGAGGCACTCTTCCCGGCCGGCTCCCCGACCAGCAAGGACACGTTCTCGCCCGCCGCGTACAAGAACCTGCAACAGCAGGCCTCGGGTCTGTTGACCAAGATGCAGAATGCTTACCGACAGAAGGCACAGGCGCTCTCTGAGCTCGAAAAGGAGAGGGAGGCCGACAGGGACGAGCTGGAGGAGGCCGAGACGCGGGCCACGCACCTCAAGTTGCAGCTCGAGGATATGGCGCACAAGGCGGTCGAGCAGGAGCGCCACATGAAACAGCTGATGGAGGAGCTCGCCGCGGAGCGCCGCGCCCGGGCCGAGGACCAGTCCATGCTCAAGAGGCTCCCGACGGGTCTCCAGTCCGAGGCGGGCAGCACGATATCGGAGGACCTGGGCGTCGACGACGCCGAGGACATGCAGAAGCGCAAGTGGCGCAAGAGCAACGGCACCGACGTCAGCTTTGAGACAGATGACGACAGCATCAGCTTTGGGGAGGGCGAGAGCGTCTTCTCGCGCCCGCGCAGCCCCTCGGCCTCCACCTTCACCACCACCCGCGGCGGCGCCGACACGGCCAGCGTGGTCGACATGCCGCTGCCCACGCCCACCTCCACCCGCTTCGGCGGCAGCGCCGGCGTGAGGTCGTCGGTGGCGTCGTCCAACCGCAAGAGCACCGCCTCGCAGATGAGCACGTTCCAGAAGCTGATGAAGGGCATCTCGGGCGACGACGGCTGCAAGAACTGCAAGGGCCAGGACGCGAGCGTCGCCTGGGACACTGTCGGCCAGCTGCGGGACGAGAACAAGCACCTCAAGTCGCGGGTCGGCGAGCTAGAGGACTGCCTCGAGGGCGCGCTGGATGCGGTCAACGGCATCGTCTTATGACAGGGTTGCGCCCCCAGCGACGACAACAAGGACTTATAACAGCGACATGAGGGGGATGGGTACTTCTGGGTAGTGTTCCTGCTCGGGACCCTTTCCTCCCTCATCCTCTTGTTTTTGATGCAGCGAGAATCCACAGACCGAACCCAACGGAGTTGAAAGAAAGAACGAGTAACCCGGCACTTGGCTAAATTGCTTTATTTGTGGCTCAACACTCAACCGACAACCCCTTTTGCATATGGCGGCGCTCACGGGCTCACATCTTTTCAAACATTATTTACCTTCATGTATTTCGATTCTTGGGAGGTTTCCGATATGCCCCTCACATGTTTGTGTGCCTACAATTATTTGTATGGAAGTAGGGAGATTCCCAATAGCTTGGACATATTTTTTCTGGCCTGGCGCACCGCCCTCTCTCTCTATGTACCGCCACTCTTGTATGCCCTGGCAAGGCTGCTGCGAGGGACTCTTCGCCCATGTTTTTTCATACCCCCCAACAGTTTGATAGATTTCAGATACTCTCTCATAGTCGGTCGGTGTGCGGACAATCAACGCGGCTTGATGCTGCTGGAATTCTCAGATGACTGGAGCACAGTCACTTGTTTCTCGTGTATTCATGCTAGTGCTACTAGCCTGAAGACTTATGACTGGGAAAGTCATTCGTCTTTTACAAGATTTCCGGGCTACAATAGACCACGACATAGCCGCAGGCTATCTTGAATCGACTGTCTGGCTAGTATTGCCAAGTAGGGTGGCGGGTCGCACTTCTCATATGGCGACATAAAGTGACCTCTTGGCCGAAAATCTACGAGTATCTTGCAAGTATCGCCTAGTGGCATGACGGGTTTGCTCTTCTTTTATGGCGGCATAATGTGACCTCTCGGCAGAAGACCCAGGCGTAATGGCTTTAGCCAATTGTGATATACCCTGAGAACCCATTACTGAACATCTCATGGAAATCCTCCTGTAAGATAACATCCTATGGGACAGCCTCCTATGGAAAATCCTCCTATGAATCAGCCTCCTATAGGACAGTCTCCTATGGGACAACCTCCTATGGGACAACCTCCTATGGGACAGCCTCCTATAGTACAACCTAATATTGGATACTGGACTACAGGGTGACATCCCATCGGACAACTGTAGTCCCTCATATGACCACTTCCATTCTAGAGAACGAGACGCTCGAGGATTCGGTTGAAGCTCATTGTAGACAAATTCGGAACCAATCGGTTGTCTCGTGCCTCGGTGGGCATAGGCTCAAAGTGCGTCGCACATATGACACCTGCATCGCTCATCCACCGCGTCCTCTTGGGGCTTCGCACTCTCATAGTACGCCGTCATCGTCTTGTGATCGAATAGAGCTGCGGTCTTACCCATCTATTCGCTGAATATCGCCCGCCCTGCCTCAATAGTTTTAGGATGTGTTTGCTCATCGTCAAGAGAAACGGACTCGTCCATTTGCAGACATCACATGCACAATACCAGATATCTGACCGTTTCCGTGGCTTGATGTTTTTTTTTCTTCTTCTGGCAGACATGACCTTCTTGTCTAATATGTACACCGGAGCGATCTTCTCGATGTTGCCGCCCAGCCAAGTTCGTCTCCCCACCTCATCCAACCCATCAGTGGTGTCCCTCGCCGTGGTGCTCGTCGTGGTGCTCGTCCTTCAGGAACGCATACTCGTAGCCGCAGTACCCCGCAAATGCCACCGTCGCAATACCCAGACCAGGGAAGGAGTTCTTGAACCGGTTGAATCTGCTGAAGAGTCCTGTGTATCGCCAGTTCTCACTGTGAGGTTCCCGCCGTCAGCCGTGCTAGTTAGTCATATGGGGTGCTTCCTTCGACTGACTATCGCTCCCATGGGTCGTAGCGGGGCTTCTCGATGGACTCCTTCAGCTTCTTGATGTCGAAGCCGGTGATGTTGCCCGTCCGGCCATTGACGGCCCGCAGCACCCTGGAGGAGATTCAGTCAGTCAATTTGACGTCTGCAGTAAGAGGAACATTGCAGGGGCGCACATTGTAGGTCGCAGAAGCATTGTGAACCAGTTCAGTCTGTCAACAGCTGCGCTGGTTGTGTAGGTGAAGGGCGAGGGTGAGGTCAGTCTTGTGAGCTCGATTCGTCGGACCGAGTAGTAGTTCGAAAGGTTGGAGGCAGGCACGGCAGGCCTGTACAGTAGCGCCAGCCCAGGTACCTACGTACCCTCCAGGCTAAATCTAGCTCGGTCCCACCCGGCTCTGCGGCGGCGGCGGCGGGCGGCGACCCGCACTGGCCTAGCCGTGGAGCTGTCTGTCAAGTGCTACTCTGAATTGCCCATTTGACATGCTGAACTGCATTTAAGACAGACCTCACAACCCCACGACGAGGACCCCAGCAAATCTCGATCATCAAGTGGCGACAACACTCTTAACCGAACATCGTCATACCTACATACTCAATCAGCCGAGGCTGTCGACCACTGCCCGACGAGCATCCCACTCTCGTTCACAGATGCGACCGCGCGCTGTCCATCCTAGACTGACTACGACTCCCCCACCACGACCAAGACTGCAATTTGAGCCTACAGAGCTGGGCGCGAGTTGACGATGCCTCCCCAGTTGCCGAGGTACCAAAACGGGCCGAACAATGTCGCTCCGTACCAACATCAGTTCGCGGGTCTGAACCCAGGCCACTCCAACAACTACACGCCACAACTGGGCGGCAATCCCTCCCACCTGAACCCGAACGCCCAGATCCCTTCCTTCGCTACGAACGGTAATGTCCTCGGCCTGGGAGGAGGCATGAACTCGGCCGCTGCGAGCTTTGGTGTAGGGCACGACTCGGGCCTCGGGGGTCAGGCCGCAAGGATGGGATTCCAGAACGCAACGCTCCAGCACCCACAGCATGCCCAACAACATAGTCACTCTATGATGGGGGACCAGCCTGCTCGCAATCCATTGGCTAAGGGCCGGATACGAGAGGTTTGGAAACATAATCTGGAAGACGAAATGGCCGTGCTGCGCGACCTGGTGCAAGACTATCCTTATATCGCTATGGTGAGTCGTCGCATGGTGCTGCCTGGGCTTGGTCAAGAGGGCATGTTGATCTGACCTTCTTTCTTAGGATACCGAGTTCCCTGGCGTGGTTGCGCGGCCGATGGGGGCATTCCGAGGCAAGAGCGACTACCATTACCAATGCTTGCGGGTCAACGTAGACCTTCTCAAGGTCATCCAGATCGGCATAACGCTATTTAACGAGGACGGAGAGACACCAGCGACGAGGCCAAACTCGACAAACTCGACAGAAGTCGGCGGCGCAGGGCGGAAAAATGCGAACCAGAACGCGGTCCCACATGCGTGGCAATTCAACTTCAACTTCTCGCTAACCGACGACATGTACAACGAGCAATCGATCGACTCTCTCAAGCACGCCGGAATCGACTTTGGGCTGCTGGAACGGGATGGGATCGACCCGAAGAAGTTCGCAGCGCTGCTGATCCCGTCCGGCTTGACACATTTCGAGGAAGTTAAGTGGATATCCTTCCACGGAGGCTACGACTTCGGCTACCTCACAAAGCTTCTGATGTGCGAGCAAATGCCGAACGACGAGCTTGAGTTCACAAAACGCCTGAAGAAATACTTCCCGAGCGTCTACGACGTCAAGCACCTCATGAAGCACGCCATCAAGCAACATAACTCGGGCCTCCTGACGCCAAGCGACCCGAGCACGACAGAACTGCTGCAGAAGTTTGAGCAAAAGTCCGGCCTCGAGAGCATAGCGGAAGCCCTGAAGATTAAGCGCCTCGGGGCGGCTCACCAGGCCGGGTCTGACGGGCTCCTGACCGGGAGGGTCTTCTTCTCTATGCGAGAGAAGGTGTTCAACGGCGACATCCCCACGGAGCAGGTGGGCAAGATCTGGGGGCTTGGCGTACCGGACATAGGGCCGCCAGCGCAGCAGCAGTCGGCGGCAGACAACACGCCGCCGCAGCAGGGCAACAATGCCGAGGGCACGCCCAGCACGCCCAACCAGGGTAGCGCGGGCCTGGTTAACACGCCGGCCGCGCAGTCGCACAACACGAACGGCGTCAGCAGCATGGGGCCTATGACGCCCGGGGGCGGCGGCGGGGTCTTTGGCCAGTTCCACATCGGCGCCAGGTAGAGTAATAGCCCCGGGGCGGACGCGGCCGACGACCGGGCCGACGACCGGGTCCCGGAGGGGTACGTACTGCGCGAGGCGACCGACGAGGAGGTGGAGAGGTTTATACTCTAGTATGGGCACACCCGCTACCACGCGCTTTCTAACGCACTACACCCACGCGACTGCCCGGTGTGCACCCGTAACAGCCTCTTTGGGGGGTGATTCGAGCTTGCCTCACACCAGTCACATCTCGGGCAGGGCAGGAGCGGAGGATGGCGCAGCAGAGGAAGGAGCAGCAGAGGCTCACCCTTTCCTTCCACACCAGCGATATAGTAATGAGGCGTCCATCTTTTTTGGCCTCTACCTCGACTACTTTGGTTGTTGCGTGCGTCTGTTTAAACTTTGTTTGCCTGCCTTCCATTTAAACGGAGTTGGGGGACAGGAGGAAGGGGCGCCACATAAAAAGAAGATCCTCGGAGGGGAAACAATATATTCCTCTCTTGGGGACTTTGGGCCAAGGGAAATTGGTCTTTCTTCCTGGTTTGGAGGGAGGGCAGCGGGGCGTCTTCTAAGACCCTTTGTGTGTGTGTGTCTGTGTGTGTAACTCATATCTTTTGCCTTGGTGTATTTCTCTGCTGGGGGGGGGGGTCATCGTTTCATTATTTTACATCGTCTTTCTTCTTTGTCTCTGCCAAAGGGGTATGGGGGTGGATACCTGGTAAAGCACAGCGGAATATATGCATTCTCAGAGCAAGACATCAACCCTGAAAGTGAACGTAGGATGTTGTGTTCTGTTGTTTGATATGTGGTCATTCGCAGTAGAAGACCTAGTGGTAAGATTTGCATGACTTCCGCTCATCTGTAATCCTATAATGTTACACCGCTACCCTACAGCTTATCACCCAATAGGTGTCCCTTATTTGGAATTTATCAATGCCAGAAACGCCGATATCACAACCCACCAAAGAAAAGATTCATGACCGCTATGCTTTGAAAGAGGGAGGAAAATGAATGGGGATGGTGCCCCGTGGTCCGATCCACGTGCGCGCGCAAACGTCGCTCTTGAACCGTCCCGACAACATGGGGAAATCAAGTGATAAACACCTTCTTGAGCTTATCTTCGGTGTAGACATCACCCGTGCGCAAGTCCTTGACCTTACCCGGCGACAACCCCGCCTTGCGCGAGTACTCATCGAGCTTGGCCTGCCCGTAAACTCTCCCGTTGGGCAGCAGCATGAGGTCCGGCTCGACGTGGCTCTGGGTGTGGTGGGCGTAGGGGACGTTGCGGGCGAGCTCGTTGAGCTCGGTGGAGCAGATGGGGCAGACGGAGCTCGTCAGGCTGGTGTGGTGGGACGGGGTGGACGAGGAGCTGGCCTGCGCGCTGTGGCAGGCGGGCGTCTTGAGCGCCGAGAGGCCCGACTGCAGGGCGATGTGCAACAGCGGGAAGGACGGGAGGCCCAGCAGGGCGTTGTGCGTCTCGGTGAAGATCTCGGCCAGCTTGTTCCACCGTGACGAGTCCCACATCTCCCTGTGCTCGTCGTCGGCCGTGTCCGGGGGGAAGGCGAGCAGTGCCCCCAACTGGAGGTACTCGCTTGGGAAGCTCTCCTTGAATGGGTAGAGGTACTTTTTGGCAAAGGCTATGGCCTCCATGAGCTTGTCCTCCTCCTGGGTGCGCACGAGCTCGATGTACTGCTGGAAGCGGAGTTGGAACTCGAGATTGCTCTGTGACGAAAGGAGTCAGCATATGCCTGCGACTGTTGGCTCTGCAACATCGAGTGCGTAAAGAATCGACATACGTCCATCTTCCTCAGCTCCTTCTTGTTCTCCGTGCACCAGTCCAGCGCATCCTTGACATTCTTGTTAAGTAGGCTCTGCCTCACGCGGTTCATCTGCTCGAACGTGTCGATATCGACCAGGTCGCCGACGCCCTTGTCCTTAGCAAGAGCCCTCGCGCTCTGGCCGTACCCCTGCCTCATGAGGTAGTCGACCAGCAGCCTGTCGAGCCTCTTCCGCGACCAGTGCTCGTACTTGACGTCCTCGAAGGCGTGCATGTGGCCCAGGTCCGACAGGTGCTTCACCCTGGCCCCGACCTGGCGGTACAGCCTTGACTCCTCCTGGTCGCAGCCCTCGAGCTTCCGCTTGACGCCGCGGACGCGGGCGATCATGGTGTCGAGGTTCCGGAGGACCTCGTCGGGGTTGGCCCCGCCCTTAAGGGCGGCATTGGCGGTGTCCTTGAGCTCTTTCCTTATGAATGTGCCCTGTTTCTCGATGACGAAGTGGGCGGAGCGGAAGTTCTTGTGGAGGAGCTCGTGTGGGAGGCGGAGGAGGGGTTGGTCCTGGCGTGAGGAGGTCCGTCGTTAGCTGTGTCTCTCGGAGGGTGATCGCCGCATTGGGGAGTATCGTTGCTTGCAAGAAGCATGGACTTACCAGTAGGAGATGATTGGCATGGTCAATCTTGGTGACTGAGTGGTCCCCCATGTTGAGCTCAGATCAGGTCTGTGTATGGCGAATAATAATTGCTTCAGGTCCAGACCGTATGATCATTTCGAAGGTTGAGGTGTCCCAGGAGTGGACGTGAGCACGGCACAATGACGCTCCCGAGGTTGTCGTTAAACTGATAAGACGATAAGAGGCACTCCTTATTAGTGCCACCCCAGGCGTGGTGGTCAGTCTAGCTTGGGGTCCTGCCGGGCAGTAATTGTTACCCAGACAGATGCTTGTTGAGCTACGTCTTGTATTACCCGCTTGGGCACTTGCAATCAATACTGATTATTCAGGTCCGGCATCTTCGGCCGAGAGAAGGAGGAACTACTGCTCATCTACAGGGTAAGATTGATCATATTGCAGACTATTGGTTACCAAGTAGCCGCTATGAATTGTCCTACTTTCTCACCAGAGGGGCCTCCTCGTCTTCCCATCCCCATTCTCCTCCTCTAATCCTGACAGGTCGGATGCCCGGGTGGATGCGTGGATGCACCTGAGATGAGCATATACCAAAGCTGCCTAGTACTTCTGGACATGTAGTCACCACAGTCTGCGGCTAGGTCCTGGAGGGATACTCCTTCCCACCCGGGCAGGCTTCACACCATCTCAGTCGATCGTGCCCAGGTGTGTGTCACTTGACCCGCTTGGCAGACAATCTGGTTGTGAGCTAGTCATCCACGGGGCTTGCACGAGGGAGTCTACGTGATCAGCCAGGGGGCAAGAGTCGAGTCCTAGATGCCCGTCCAGCTGAGACAGCAGCCTCGCCACGAGACTTTTGAGTCGGCTCACTCATATCAGCGTCCATGCTATAGACGGTACATGTGTTGGGGTGTGAGTGTGAGTGTGAGTGCGAGTGTGTATGTGTGTGTTAGCTATAGTGAGGGCTAGAAAACCAAAGACCCCGGTCTGGCTGTTGGAGGCGTGCCTGTCGCCCCTCAATATCAGAACAGTCAGCCAGCCGAAACAATCAACAGCGATCGGCCAACAGCCAACAGCACGCACGCCGTAATTATGTGTTGTTGCGTCTTGTCTTGTCATATGAATAAAGCACCATGCAGCCAGTATCTCACCGGTCCTGTTGACATTTGCAGGTCGTGCACCAGGCGTGCATTCCTGCGCATCCTGTGCGCCCATGGGATGTGGACGTGGACGCTGTCACCCCAAGAGATTTGCGTCCTTCACAAGACGCCTGCGACGGGATATGCATCTCGAGTGAAATGCTGGTGGGGTTGCAGCACAGCAGGGTGGGATGGGGGTTGCATGGTGGGTGGGAGGCAGGCCAGGTGGGCGGCTGCTGCTGCTCTGGTGGGGTGCGTCCAAGCTAGAGCTGAGGTCGGGAGTGGATGATTCAGGCTGGCATGACCGCCTGTGACTGGCCAGCCCAGCTGTGACTTGTGGGGCCCTGGCGCACGCCCCCGTCTCCCCCCGTCCCCCGTCGCCCCCCGTCCGAAGAGCGAGGGGCCAGGACGGACTCGACAGGCAGACAGGGCGGGCAGTCAGTCAGTCAGTCAGTCAGTCAGTCAGTCACTCGTACTCAGAGCTTGCCTGCTGGCCTGGTCGCTGCCCACACTGGGAGCTGCCGGGTTGCTTGACGAGTGTGAGGTGCTTGGCCTGAGGCCTTTGACGGCGCGCTCCACGCCTCCCCCCTCTACCCCCTCCACCCTTCAAAAGGCCGTCTGGTTCCCTCCCAGACCAATCCTCCAGCTCACGTGAATCTGGATTCTTGGTCACGAGCATCCACCCCCCTCCAACGCGACGAGTCCGCCCGACAATACAGGTATGCATTCATCGCCATCTGTATTTTTATCCTCGGACTTGGTCGAATCTGACTCTCAAGAAGCAGACACGGCCCCCGATACCATTTGATCCCCATCGACGCCCTGCAGTCCTTATTCCGACCACGTTTTTCCCTCGCCCGCCGCCGCCCAGATTCCCGCCCCTCTGCCTTTCCCTATCAAACCGCAATCAGCACCTGACTTGCCACATGACAAGAGGCCGATCGTGTAAGTAAAGGCGGTCTCGACCTTCACCCCCATGCTGTCAAATCAGACCTCTGCCATCGCGCCCAAAGGTGGATCCCCAGACCGCATCAACATTTCATATCCCACCTTTGCTTTGCATCTTGAGCCTCTCCTCCCTGTCGCCCAGGATGTGATGGCTCTACCTGTCCTCAATCCTCACAAGCTCGGGCCGGCCTTCGAGCTTGCACCTCGCCTCCGTCTGAGACACGGCCCACGCAGGCGTGCCGTACGAGCTCGAGTGAGCTTGGCTCGAAGTCGATGAGAGCCTCAACATGTAGAACAACAAGGTTCGAGTGGCCTTATTACATCCATCTGCTCTCTTGGATGAAAATGCATGCACCTCGTCATGATCGAACTGTGTCTGTGCCACTCATCTCAACGTGATGTGTGAATACAAGACAGCAGCACTACAGTGCCCGTTCGTCATGATGTGCTCTAAGCCTGCGTTTGGTTCCTTCCCTTGAATGATCTAAATGAAAACGTCTGCGTTACGTTCCTTCTCTTCATCGGTCTAACTGGATCGGCCAGGCACTCGGCCTTGAGGAGCCCTGCGACGCAATGTCTTCAGAACTAGCTGCGCTGGTGATGGCGCATGTGGCAACAAACCCGGAGCCCGACCTCTCAGCCCTCACCAGCTCCCCGCCTCAAAAACGAAAGCGCCCTGGTGAGACCTCACCAGACGTGCGCCGATCCAAGCGAAACAA
Source organism: Diaporthe ampelina (assembly GCA_023522825.1). Taxonomy (NCBI): domain Eukaryota; kingdom Fungi; phylum Ascomycota; class Sordariomycetes; order Diaporthales; family Diaporthaceae; genus Diaporthe; species Diaporthe ampelina. The sequence goes on from JAMFTM010000033.1 coordinate 350,894, forward strand.
CATGGCCAGCCCTGACCCGACGGACGCATACACCAACAATGCCATGGACACTGCCCAGGCCGCTGCTGCGGGCGTCAACGTGTCCGACTTCAATGCGCTTCAGCAGGCTGCGGCTGGTGGTGATCACACCGATGCCGCTGACCCGGCCAACGCGTCCAGCACCGCCGCTGCTGCTTTGGTCTATCCTACTATCCATGCTCCCCAACCATCCGAAGAGAACTTCGCCGCACAGGTCACTGGGGATGAAGGGGATCAGCACAATATGGACCTGGGCCCATATACACATGATGCGTCCCAGCCCGATGGCCTGCCGATGGACCACCAGGCACTAGCCAATGTTGCAACCGTCCACAATCCGCCAGATCCGAGCCTGCGCCAGATGGATGACATACCAGGAGCCAGGTACTCCACGACGCCGAACCCCAAGCCGGCTGTAGGCTCCGAGGAGTGGCACAAGATGCGCAAGGACAACCACAAAGAAGGTGAGTTTCTCTGCTACCCGCTGCCAGCCAGCCAGCCAGCCTGACATAGGGTGTACTGACATCGCCCAGTGGAACGACGTCGGCGAGAGACTATCAATGAAGGCATCAACGAACTTGCAAAGATAGTACCTGGCTGTGAGAAGAACAAAGGCTCGATACTCCAGAATGCCGTGCGCTATATCACCAAACTTAAGGAGGATGAGCAGCAGGCAGTTGAGAAGTGGACCCTGGAAAAGCTTCTTACTGAGCAAGCTATTGCCGAGCTCAGTTCTTCGAACGACAAGTTGAAGCACGAGTGCGACCGTCTGTACCAGGAGCTCGAGCAATGGAAGCGGCTCGCCCAGGGTGCGGGCTTGTCCCTCGATGGCAACCAGAACGGCGACGGCGCCGAGCAGAGCAACGAGCCGAAGTCATAGGCCTGCTGCTCTGAGGTGGTTGTGGTGAACGCATTTATTCTTGCTTCTTCTGCTATTGTTAGGTATACCCTCGTGGTGATGCATCTGTCACCATCTTCTCTTCAACCAACGGAGTCGCGTTCATCTGATTTTGGCAGGGTATGACAGTGTAGGACGAGCTGGTTTCACTTCGAGTGCAGGGCGTAAGGGACTTGGGAGCAACTCAGGGCACATGTGCTTGTTTCCTTGTAAACTTTGATAATTGCATGGGCGCTGATTGCCCTGGCATGGCAACTGCTTGTCTGCGGCGATGGGGCGGCTAATTACGAGCCAATTCGTCCGAGGCATGGCGGTTGCTTCCTTCTGTAGACTTCTAGGCACTGGCGTTCAGGTGAAGTATGGCAACGCCAATAGGGAGTACATCCAGATATCGAGTAGTTTTGTTGTTTCAGGGACAGGCGATGATTATCGTCAGACGTTGCTCTTTTCAATATTGGCAGGTTTCTCTTGAGTAAGTAGAACCCGGCCAGAGATAAGTGGCCGTGCTAAGGGGCTGGCCCTAGAAGTGTGGACGGGAAAGCGATAGATAGTCCAAAGTACTCGAGACTTTGAACCCTCAAACCCATGAATCTGACTCTGTCTTACTGCTTCAGGCATGTGTAACCTTCAACGCAGTGCATTGAGATCACCTGCACAGGTGTGATTAAAACGACGATTCGCTCTGCCGCATGGACATTCCGCTTTTGGCAACCAAGAGTGTAACGAGATCTCGGGGCGGGTGGTGGTGGGCTGAGGAGAGATCTGGGCCGCTGACCGACCCCGGACATCGGGGGGCCCACCGATTCGAGAGACGGGCCGGGTGTGCATGTGTGAACTGAGGCGGAGATGGGATTGACAAAGCAAAACTACAACTCGTAATAAATTTGTTAGCCATCGCACAGAAAGAGAGAGACGAAGGCCGGACCGGTCCAAAGGGCACGAGGTCGAGGAGCCGGATCTTGGCCGGCTGGACATGCCTGAATAGGAAAGGCCTGGGCAGGGGACCGTCTAAAGCTTGGCCTCCGCCTTTTGTTAGTGACAGTTTGAGACGTTTGTCGACACGATGAGTTTGTGAATTTTTGTGAATTTCTACAGAATTAATTGTAGCAATTTGAAGACATCACAGTGTAGAAGAGAGGCATTAGAATGGTATGAAGTTGCAGAAGATGGTTCAAAAACTTCATAATCACGAAAGAGGCGCACCTCGAAAAAGGCCGTCTACCTGGAGCTGTCCCCGGAGAAGTCAATTGGAGCTGCAGGTCGCCACCCCACTGATAAGCCGGTAGTAGCCCGCGATAGGTCATAGGTCTGTGCGAAATGGGAAACCCAGCCCGGGAAGCTACCCTCGTCACTGTCGTGCCGCCGTGTGCCGCCGTCAACGGGCGAGTGAGGGAGAGACGTAAATACTCCCCTCGCGCCCACTTCCCACCTTCTTTCCTGCTGCGTGCCTTGCTTGTACTTGAGACATCGTGGTGTACTGTACGGATCCAATTGATCAAGTTTTTCTATCTTAGTTCAGTTTTCGTGACACAGGATTCCCTGCAGGTCGTCATCCAGTCCATATTTCAGCGTTTCGGCGAGATACCGCTATCCCTCCCCTCCACACCTTCACTCGACTTGCAGCAGAGAGACTCGAGGAACCAAAAGTATAAAACTGCCCGCCATGTCCGCCCTCCGGACGCTGTCACGGCGCACTGCGTCAAGCTCTGCCCGCCTCATCTCCTCGCGCCTCGCCCCAGTGTCTTCTCTGTCCAGCAGGTCATTCTCAGTCTCCGCCAGCAACATGGGCCGCTTCGATGGTATCGAGCCCACCGCTCCCACGGTCAAGACGGCCATCCCTGGCCCAAAGGCCAAGGAGCAGACCGCCGACCTGGACAAGGTCTTCGACACGAGGAGCTTGAACATGCTCACGGACTACAAGTCCAGCATTGGCAACTACATTGCCGACCCTGATGGAAACGTACTCCTTGATGTGTAAGTGGCCCCGGTGAACCCCACACCGAAATCTCACCGGTGTGATGCGTTTGAGGGTTGGACACGGGCTGACGCGCTGTAACCTCGGTGTGTAGTTATGCTCAGATCGCATCCATCCCCGTGGGATACAACAACCCCCACCTGATCGAGACCATGAAGAGCGATGCCGTGGTCAGCTCTCTGGTCAACCGGCCCGCTCTGGGCAACTTCCCTCCCAACGACTGGGCCGAGATCCTGCGGTCCGGTATCCTCAAGGTCGCTCCCAAGGGCCTGAACCAGGTGTTCACGGCCATGGCTGGGTCAGACGCCAACGAGACGGCTTACAAGGCGGCCTTCATGTGGAAGAGGCAACAGCAGCGTGGTGGTGCCCACGTCGAGTTCACCGAGGAGGAGCTCAACTCGTCCATGAACAACCAGTCGCCCGGTGCCTCTGAGCTGTCCATCATGTCCTTCAAGACCGCCTTCCACGGCCGCCTGTTCGGCTCGCTGTCCACCACCCGCTCCAAGCCCATCCACAAGCTGGACATCCCCGCGTTCGACTGGCCCCAGGCCACCTTCCCCTGCTCAAGTACCCTCTGGAGGAGCACGTCGAGGAGAACCGCAAGGCCGAGCAGGACTCGCTGGCCGAGGTCGAGCACCTCCTCACCACCTGGCACCTGCCCCCCTGCGCTGTCATCGTCGAGCCCATCCAGTCCGAGGGTGGTGACAACCACGCGTCGCCCGCCTTCTTCCAGGGCCTGCGTGACGTGACCAAGAAGCACGGCGTTCTCCTGATCGTGGACGAGGTGCAGACCGGTGTTGGCGCGACGGGCAAGTTCTGGGCGCACGAGCACTGGAACCTGACCACACCCCCAGACATGGTGACCTTCTCCAAGAAGGCGCAGACCGCTGGTTACTACTTCGGCAACCCTGAGCTGCGGCCCAACAAGCCATACCGTCAGTTCAACACGTGGATGGGCGACCCAGTGCGTGCGATCCTGTTCCGCGCCATCATCGAGGAGGTGGAGAAGCACGGTCTGGTCGAGCAGACGGCGCGCGTCGGCGACTACCTGTACGGCAAGATCAAGCAGCTGGGCGACAAGTACCCAGGCCAGTTCGCCAACCTGCGCGGCAAGGGCCAGGGCACCTTCATCGCCTTCGACAACCCGAAGCGCGACGAGTTCCTCAAGGTGGCCAAGACCCTCGGCATCAACATCGGCGGATCCGGGGCCAGCGCCGTGCGGCTCAGGCCGATGCTGACGTTTGAGGAGAAGCACGCCGACATCCTGGTCGAGGCCCTGGAGAAGATCGTTACGTCACTGCAGTAAATGCAAAAAGGGGGCTCAGCCAAAACAAAAGGGCCGTTAATATCTGTTGTTTGTTATTACCGTGGCCGAGAGGATGACGGCAGCGGTGACGGGTGACGCAGGAACGGGTGGATTTAAGGTTTATGAGTTGTTCAGCAGCAGGCATGACCGGGTTGGCAAGACGACGACGTCTTCCTTTCTTTTGCTTCTATCATGTTTCCCTATCTGGAGTTCAGTGCGTGCAAGACCCATCATCATCAAGGGGGTCGGAAGGGGGGGTGTTGACAGCATATCGCCTGCATCTTTGTTTTCTTTTGGTTATGATTTGTATGGGATACTACTCATCCACGCTGCGGGTCACCCCTGCGTCGGGCAATTATTTCACCAAAGTATCACGGCCGAGTGTCTAGGACCAAATACCGATGGACTGGAATCTGGCGATCTCGCGCGCGGGCACCATGTTTCACGCTGCCGCCATTATTGTGTAGCGCATGTGTCGAGTATGCGGTGAGTGTGTGTATGACCACTTCGGGCCTTGGAAGCAATATCTTGTCTACTGTGTATTCGGCTCAGCCAAACAAGGGTCGTCTTCACAGGCGTGTAGGGCCAAGGGCGCAGGCATGATGATGAAGTAAATAATCTGGTTGCCCGAGAGCCAATAATCCCCACCAGAACTGGCCATCGGGAAGACTCTGACACAAGCACACTCCCGAACTTGGTGCGTGACCCAGAGTGATGCAAAGGCATTGAGTTGTCGCGGGCTGGACTGGAGGCATGATCCCGCCATGGTGGTGCGGCAAAGGAGTTGTTAGTAAGGGCGGCTGGCAGTGAGCAAAGCAGCCTCGCGCGTTCGGGCGGTTGTGTGGCGTCATCCCGCCCTGATAGGGTTTGCTGGCGCGGTTCTGGGATCCCTTCTGGCCTGGCCTCGCTTCGACTCGGCCCCTGGATCCGCGAGCATTGGCTGCAGGGCTGACTTTGCCGGCTGGCTGGCTGGCTCATTTTTTGCTTCATGCCTGTTGCTGCGGTGTACGGAGGTAAGGCGATTTAGACGCAGTACCGGTGTAGAGTGTACATTGATTGGTTGGTTACAATTCACTGCTGACTTGTGCATCTGCTCCCTTAAGCGACACCGCCTAGCCGGTTAGTACATGTAGTAGCCGCATTGCCAGGTAGGCAGTCTTTATGCGTTGGAGATTTTCAAGGCTGAGATATTGACTCGTTCGACCCGGGGCCCATAGCTCGCTGTGGGTCTTTGTTTTTGGTTATCTGCTGCCCGATGGGATCGGAGACACAGGCAGATCGACGATGGAGGCATCGGGACGGGTTGATCGCGAGGCAGTCTGTTGTGTGATAGGAGGAGCCGCATGCTGCCCCCTTCCAAGTCAACAAAACACAATGCCAAATTTTGCAGGCCTGCCGCTGTCTGGCCTGTGCCACGACAGCGGGCGGCCAGGCCCGGATGCTGCGAATGTCCCTGCTCGGTTCGGTGTGTGTGGGTGTGGGTGTGGGTGCCACATGGGAAATGGAGAACCAGACAAAGGAGGAGCCGTGGCCCAGACACATTAAGGGACCCGACGGATCGAAGTGAACCATGTAGATAGATTACAACCACACTGAGCCAACATTGTGTTTCTTGTTGCGATTATGTGAGCATCTAGCCCATCCTGCCGGGGCTAGACCAAAGGCCTCCGAGTCTGTGTGATTGGCGGCAGGGCGGAATGAACGGAACCGGGGGGAGATGAAATTGGGTTATCAAAGACGACCTGTTGCGCTGATTTTGAGTGCCATTGCCGAACCAACAGAAAAGTAAGCAGCTAATAATAATAAGCAAGCAAGCCAACAGCAGCGGGCTGCATTCAGGCCGCATTCATCAGGTCAGGTAAGCAGCGCCTTGAGGATTTCCAATCTCCAGGGCCCGCCAAGGGCCAAGGAAGCTTTGACGAACTATCCCACAGTCAGGTATAAGCAGGGACGACCCGAATAAAACATCCCGGGACGAGTGAAGTGTCCGCGCCCGTCCCATGTCGCCGGAGTGGCTAGCACAAGGAACCATTGTCGTGAGCCGCCGTCTTGGGCCATGCGCAAACAGCACACACGCACATGCCGGCGCGGTAGTCATGCCGATGCCCGACCTCCTGCTGGCCTTGCTGGTTTGTTTTCCGTGCTTCTGGAAGGCATGATGGAAGAAGGGACATGCCGGCCAGGCGAGGCGAGGCTGCTGGGCGATGATGTCGATGGCCAGGACCATGGCATAACACAGTCACTGAGGCCCTGTAGGGTTGATCCTCTCTCTGTCGCGGCGCCGGCGCGGAGAATTCCATGCAGGGCTGCAGGCCAGACAGACACAGCCGTTTTGCGCCCTTCAATGTTATGCCTGAAGCATAGCGTGGCTGTTGCAACGGCCGGTGACGTTTGAAGTTGACGTTGAGGTGTTGGTCACGATCATGACGGCCTTGTCTGGGACCAATGCCGATCGCGATGAGCCCAAATCGTGACATGTCCCTGACTGCTTGACTCTACGGCTCTCGTTGCGGTTACATGCCGGGTCGTCCGGATGCGCTTGTTAGCGCCAGGGGACCCGTTCTGTGGGAGTCGCTAAGAAAAGCGGGTAGTGGAAAGGGTAAGAAAAAAATAAGGGCCCCTCGGGAAGTGACAGAGAGACGGACAGACAGACTTGTGAGTTGGCCTCGCGTGGTCTGGCTGAGGCCGAGCCCGTCACCGTCATCTCAAAATTGATATGAAAGTCCCAATCTCGCTCGCCAAAAGCTGTGCCGTCCCGTCTCGTCTCGCCCTCTCCCACACCCTTCTTATCGTAGCCGATTGATTTCCTGCCCTACCAGCCCGTGTGTCTGATCTCCCAAACGGCAGGCGTCTCGACACGGCAGCTGTGCTCTTGCTCCCAGAGTTTCCCCAGGTTTGCGCACGCTTCACGCTTGACGCTTCACACGCTTTACGCTCGTCGAGAGTTCGAGAGTTCGGAGTCGCCCTCGGCCACACCCCTTTCGGCTCCCGCAAAAAGGGTAAAAAGGATCGCCGATCAAGTCGCGCCTCTCAGGCCCTGTCGCCCTGGTCCTATCTTGCCTGCTTGCCCCAAAAGCTTGCACCCCCTGCCACCCAACCCAAGCTGCATGAACGCCCCAACCCCGGGGAGCCGCGACCTGGACCTGTCAGTCGATTCCTATTAATTGGACCAACCGCCCTGCCCGGACCAGAGCGAGACAAGAGGGCGCAGAAATAAACAAATTTCGAACCCTTTCCCGCCCTCGCCCACCCAACACATCTGGGCGACTTCACCCAACGCTCCTGCCGTACAGCAATTGTTGTGCAGGTAGCCCACTACCAGTAGCAATCATCTCCACAAGGTGAGTCGCAACGCCCAGGCACGACTTGGGGGCTTAGCTAGCTCTCGCGTCGCCACACGATCCTTCCGCAATCCCACATAAGCTAAAATACCACAGCTACAATCAAACCCACCTTTCAACTCACCGTCCACGACCACCGCATTTATCAACTCACCGCAGCCCAATCGACCAGTGCCTATAGTATCAACTTCATTGCAGAGGACGAGAGACGCGCTGTTCGGGGCCAGTCTCTTCACCGATCGTTCCGAGATGCCCACCAAGCTGTCGAACCCCTTCTCAGCACTCGCCAACATGACTCCCCACGAGAAGCTTGGGGATCGTAGGCTCTCCCAGTCTCGCACAAACCGCCTGAGCCAGCTCTTCTCCTCGTCTCCTAAGAACAAGGAGCAGCTTTCCGCTCAACAGTCCCTGTTGGCCGTCCAGCAAGGCGCCAACAATGCTCAGATCACCGCTCCCTCACTATCACTGCCCAAAATCTCCTTATCCACCGCCACCGCCGGCGAGGTCAATGACGACGAGCCATCAACCTCCACTCTGTTTGAGCCACCCTCGGAGGCAGAGAACAGGACCAAGAAGCGCGGAGAGGCCCAATTCGCCCCTCTCCTGCACCCAAGCCACAGATATGTCAGCAAACACCGCGGCGGCACTCTGGATCCCCCAATTGAGGATGAGCCTCCTTACTACTACGTCCTCACCACATATATCAGCTACCTGCTCCTGATTTTCTTCGGCCACGCCCGTGACTTTTTCGGAAAGCGCTTCGGCGATAAGAAGCGTTACAGCAGTATCCTCAGCGGCAATGGCTACGCTCCCCTCACCGATGATTTCGACAGCTTCTACATCCGCAGGCTGAAGAGGAGGATCGATGACTGCTTCTCCCGGCCCACCGTTGGCGTTCCCGGCCGCTACATCACTCTGGTCGATCGTATGTCGACCGACTACAACCAGAGCTACACCTTCACCGGCACCTACACCGAGACCCTGAACATGAGCTCCTACAACTACCTTGGATTCGCCCAGTCTGAGGGTCCTTGCGCCGATATGGCCGAGGACGTCGTCCGCAAGTACGGCATGGCCAGCTGCAGCGCCCGAGCCGATGCCGGCACATCCGATCTGACTATGGAGGTCGAGCGGGAGATCGCTCAGTTCGTCGGAAAGCCCGCCGCCATGGTCTTCTCCATGGGCTACGTCACCAATGCTGGTACCTTCCCTGCCCTCGTCTCAAAGGGCTGCCTGATCATCTCTGACGAGCTCAACCACGCCTCTATCCGTGTTGGTGCCCGTCTGTCTGGCGCCATCATCAAGTCATTCAAGCACAACGATATGGTCGATCTGGAGAAGAAGCTCCGTGACGCTATCTCTCAGGGTCAGCCTCGCACTCACCGCCCGTGGAAGAAGATCCTGGTCGCAGTTGAGGGTCTTTACTCTATGGAGGGTAACATGGTGGATCTTCCCGGTGTTATTGCCCTGAAGAGGAAGTACGGTTTCTATCTCTACGTCGACGAGGCACACAGTATCGGTGCTCTTGGTCCCCGAGGACGTGGCGTATGTGACTACTACAAGATTGACCCCAACGAGGTGGACATTCTCATGGGTACCCTGACCAAGTCTTTCGGCGCCAACGGTGGTTACGTCGCTGCGGAGAAGCCTATCATCGACAAGCTGAGGAGCGTCAACGCTGCGACTCTGTACGGAGAATCACCAGCACCCGCTGTTTTGGCACAGATTTTGTCCTCCCTGAAGATCATCGACGGCGACCTGGCACCTGGCCAAGGAGACGAGCGACTGCAACGAATTACCTTCAACTCACGTTACCTCCGACTGGGACTCAAGCGACTCGGTTTCATCGTCTACGGTCACGACGACTCGCCCATCATCCCCATCATGCTTTACAACCCGGCCAAGATGGCAGCATTCAGCCACGAGATGCTGAAGCGCAAGATCTCGATAGTCGTCGTCGGATACCCTGGCACACCCCTGATCAGCTCACGAGCAAGATTCTGTGTCTCGTCGGCGCATAACAAGGACGACCTGGACCGTGTGCTGGCCGCCTGCGACGAGGTCGGTGATATCCTGCAGGTCAAGTTCTCGTCAGGTATCGCCGGAGGCAGCGACGAGCCACTGCCCGAGGGCGTGTCGGCAGAGAACGAGAAGGAGTGGCGGAAGGCCAACGGACGGGAGGTTGTCAAGCCCCCGCGCTGGAAGTTGGAGGATGTGATTGCCTGTGGCGCGCGTGATACCCAGTTGCCTCTGCGATAGGTTCTGTTCAGGAACGTTATGTGCGGGCACTACTTAATGTCTATTATTGTTTAGACGATACCATCTTGTGTTGTTGTTGTTCATGAGGAGAGGAAGGAGGCAAACAAACGAAAAGACCCAAACGAGGACGAGCAAAAGGGCCGCCTCGGCATGATGACGGCGTTTTTTTCTATCTTGGTGTATACATATATGAGAACCCTTTTTTTCACTTCTACCATGGCTGAGATGTTTTGAATGAAAAGGGCTAGAGAAAGTCCGCCATTGTGCACATGTTGAATACATTTTTACTGCAATACTGCTACGACTTCAAGAACGCGACATACCGGAGACCCCGTGGCTTACTTTGTAGCCAGATGTGACATCCTGCCTGATTACTTACCTAAGGGGTCCTCTGCATGACTACGTCCCTGAACGATATGGCTCTGTAGAACATTGTCTCCTAGGAGGCTATCCAATGGGAATCGACCCGGAGGCCGATATCTCGTGAGAGGATATCTAACAGGGCGGAGACGGATCTCATAGGAGGTCGAGGAGTAGACAACCACTTGATTTTTGAGGTTGGAGGCAATCCCCGCTGTGCCCTGAGAGGTTCCTGCTTCCATGCGAGCTGCAGTTACGTCCCAACCAAAGACTAATGGAAGCAGCCAAATCCGGCGGTCATGTCATCCGTGTAACTCCGAATAAGAGGGTAAGTACAGAACTTGAGGGTGGCCCGTGCGCTTTCCCTTTCACGCGCCTTCACGACTTAAATTGCCCCTCAACGCGTCTCCCATTCACGGTGACGGCATCCGTTTTAAAAACTACTGCATTTTCTATGAAGGAATACTCAACACAGTTGAATAGCCGAAGGCATCATTCTTTTTGACTTGTCTCCCGAGACCTTCTGGAGTCTTATTTTTCTGGCGCATCGCTGCCTGAAAAGCTGGTCTCCCCGTCGCTGCAACCTCTTACAGTATCACCTCGCTAGTGCGCCAAAGTGACTGGAGCGATCAACCCTCACGACATCATCGCAGTGATCACTTGGATACACACACACACTACCAGCAGCCATTTTATTTGTTGAGATCATTCATGCGCAACAGATCTGGTCTCTATCCCAAAAACAACCGAGTCATCCTGAGATGAGCTCGTCTAAGCGACGCCGCCAGCAGCAGCAGAGGCTCACCTTTGAAGCTGTTCCTCAAACTGAGTCTTCCCCTGTTCTCGGTCAAGGGCTCTCGCCCGCGAGGGTCAGGTTCCAGTCGCCCAGGGACGCCAGCCCAAGCAGCAGCCGTGGGGTGAGGCCACTCAGGATGGCGCGCTCTAAGAAGCCGAGGCAGCAGACTTTGGATGCATCGCTTAGTATGTGTGACCTACGTCGCTCGTGGCATGCCCTCAGCTACATTACATCATTCGTGATTCGGATAGATCTTTACATATTTGGCTGCCCATGAGACCCTACTCCCAATACTTGTGCAAGGCTAATTTGACCTTTCAGGCAAAGTCAAAACAAAACGCCAACCCATTCAGGCTGAAGATGCGGAAGGTGAGGATGACAATACGCCCTTCTCATTGGGCAACGACGTGAAGGTTCGACGGAGGCAGCCACCTTCCCCTCCTCCCTCGTCCTTTATGTCGAAGTCCAGAGCACGCCATCACATCGTCGACAGCGACACAGACACTCCTGTGGAAGAGGACGGCGAGCTGGACGACACGGATGGCGAGGGTCCCTCGACGCACGAGATCACCCGGAGGCGTCTCAGTCGCCCAGCTAAGCGAAACAACGCGCCTATCGTCGTCAACTTGGAGGATAGCGATGAAGAAGAAGAGCCCAACGCCCGCTCGTCTCAGTCCCTACCAAACCAGGCAGCCGTCAGTGACGACTCTGACGAGGCGCCGCTGGTGACGCCACGATCGAGCGCGCGCAAGAAACGCCGTGTCGTCTTGGCCGAGGACGAAGACGAGGATGAGGATGGAGAGGACGACGAGGAGGTGCAGAGTCCCACCAAGAGGCGGAGACTCACCCGCGCCGTGAGCCCCGTGGGCAGCAGCGACAGCTCAGACTCGCTGCCGAGCCAACCCGGCCGCCAGGTCAAACCCCCAAGCAACAAGGACTCTGCCTCTCCCAAGCCCTCGACGCGTAAGATGCGATCGAGCGCGCGCAAAGGCCACCGTTCTGAGAAGGAGAAGAAGATGGAGCTGCTGCGCCGCAGGAGGGCCGGGGAGAAGGACCTCACCATGTCAGACCTCGACACCTCCGAGGAGGAAGTCGCGGGGGACCAGGGTGCGCTGTATGACACGGACTCGGACCACCAGGCCCTCGACGTGTTCGACGACGAGTCGGACGATGCGGGACCCGCGGAGGAGCAGCCTGCAGCCTCTTCCAAGAAGGCCAAGAAGAACAAGAAGCAGAAGGGCAAGGCCTCGAGTAGTCAAAATGCGGATGACGGGGAAGATAGCGAGGGCAACCTAGACGGCTTCATCGACGAGGACGACGACACCCTCGGGGTGCCGGACGACGCGCTGCACATGATCCCGCTGGAGTTCACGCGGGCTGCGCGCAAGCCGCTCAAGGCGCACTTCCGGGACGCCGTGGAGTGGCTCGTCCATCGCCGCATCAACCCTGCATTTGAGAGAGATGACGAGGTGTACAGGACAGCATGGACGCGGCTCAATGACGAGGTCATGGGCCTGGCCAATTCTAAGTGGGTCTCGTCTTCCTGGAGACCTGATTTCTACCGGCTTTTGAGGGCGAGGCCGTATATCGAGCAGGCTGAGCTTGGGTACGGGCACCTTGGTACCGACGTGGAAAAGTGTCAGGCGGTAAGTAACTTCATCCCTCATACGATTTTGCCCTTCTCCATTTTGGTCTCTCTCTCACTGCCTGCCTCACGATACCTTGGCAAGGCGCAAGTTTTAAGGCAGATCACATGTTCACTCCCATAATAGTATCCATAAACCGTGGTTGGTACAGTACTTGATTTGCTAACTCTATTTGCGATAAGTGCGGCCGCTCGAATCACCCAGCGACATGGGCTATCAATTTTACGGGAAAGCCGTACGACAGCACCACACTGGACGAGCTGGAAAACGACACATCGACCGACTCAGAGGACTCCTCCTCCTCCTCGTCCGGAGACGGCGGTGGTACGAAGCAGAAGCACCCAGACCGCGACGCGAACGGCCACGCCCTTCCGCCCGAGGACAAGCAGTTCTTCGTCGGCACGGTGTGCAACAGCAACGCGGAGATGGCGCACAACCTGCTGCACTGGAAGCCCGCGCTGCGCGACTGGGTCAACAACACCCTCGAGAGGGAGGGCTGGCTCGCGCCCGAGCGGCTGGTCGAGCTGGACCGGATGAAGCGGAAGAAGAGGCGCAGGGTGGCCGACGAGGTCGTCCAGGGCTGGGAGGACAGCGGCATCATCAAGCGGCTTTATGCCGACTTCAAGGAGAATATCCGCCGCGCTGAGGAGCGGGATACCACCAAGTCGTCGAGGGGCGGGCGGAACTTCAGGAGGTAGGACTTGGTTGTGGGGCTCGTGGCTCGGCCTTGACGGCGATGTGGAGCTGGATTTGGGAAGAAGGACTGTTTTGTGAACAGTCGCTGGTTGCCCTCGCTCGATGACATTCATTCCACTAGTCGAGGCAGGAGTGGTCGGGTGTCTATACCATGCTGGGGATGGGGTTTTTCTGTCTCTAATGCCTCGTAACAGGCAGTGTGGGTCTCACCGCGGGGTCTTCTAGATCCTGCAGACAGCCCGGCTCGGGGGCGAACACGGTTGCAAAGGCTCTAGGGTAACATCTACTCTGGGAGAGACTCCGGGTCTTCTGGTCTATTTTACTCCGCGCTCTGCTGTTTTCATGAGTTGATCATGGACGAGCAAGTACCCTATGGCTAGGGATTGGGCTTCTGAGTCTTGATCATGCTTGGTTATGGCCGATGCTCCCCCAACCATTGAGCTTGCTGCTTACCTGGCCCGAAGAGCAGAACCATGCATGGTTTACTGACCGAGATGGGACGCCGTCATGTGGAAGAAGGGGAAGGAATCGCGATTCTCACCTGTCTACATTCCTGGATGATGTTGGTGGGGTCATACATATCAAGACCTGCTCCCCAACCGGGATGAGGTTATTTTAGCGGAGAAAAGGTCAGATAGATACCTTTTGCTTCGCCTGGTGGGTTGGTTCATGAGCGGTTGATTACAAGACGAATAACAAATCTGCAGGCTCACACGAGCACCATCTTTACAGCGACAATGATACCAATATGGAGAACCCCGTGCTGTTCCATGCCCGTCAACTATGAATTCGTAGGAGGAGCCTGGTCACTTGGACCCATTTTCCAAGGTTGGCTGTCATGATGAGTTCGAGCGAGACAGGTTTGATTGCTTTGAGTACTGATCACCCGCGTCATGAGACTACGATCTCATGCAAGCTCGTGAACATCTATTCCCCTTTGAACACGTAGAGTAAGTAGCCCTCCAAGAACACCACCTCTTTCCTCGCTGCTCCTCTCCCTCGGAACCCACGTACCGCCGGGCCGAGATGGACATGCGGTGGATGCTACATTGTCTCTGTTCTTTTGCCTTCGATTTTGTTCTCAATCCCTCCTAATAGGACCCGTGACCCGTATGCAGATGCATGTGGTCTTACACTTGCCCAAATATGCTGTATACTGCAATGTTTCCCGCCGAGCACGTAATGACCTGCGCTGTGATCATTCCCCATCTATTAGTCTGGTGTCGATCCCGCCTACCTTCTCGCGTTCGTGTGGATATTTTTTCATATTGCTGCCCGTGTCGGGCGGCGTGGGCGACGATGGTGACCGGATACAAAGGGTACTTGTTGAACGGGGCAAGAAAAGCAAGGGGAAACCGATAGCATATTGTAGAAGAGATGACCAAAAAAAAAGGAAAGAAGAGAAAATTAAGAGAGATGTGGTCTGATCCAGACGAATCGATCCGATCCGGACCGACCGTACACGCCTCTCTCACACAGAATATGACAAGACCTTCTCCGCCGCCGCCGCCATCCGTGATAGTCCAAAACCTCCGTCGACCACCGGTGATGTTCTCGGCACGGAATCACACTCACTCACTGGACTACTGCTATTCGGTCCCCGGGGCCCAGCCGTGTCCGCAATTTTCTTCTTTTTTTCCCCCTCCATTCGCTCGTTCTCTCCCAGTCTCTGTCTCCGTATGCGTGTATGTGTGTCTCCTTTCCCTGTTGCAAAGGTAGCGGAGCCCCGATGGGTATGTGCATGTTTCATCCCGTATGCTCTATGCAACGCCCCCCTATCCATCCCGGCTGTGACCTCGTGAAGAGGAGGGGACGAGAGGGCCCTTGCGAACGAACGACGCAACAAACATCGTACGACGGCCCGCGCGCCCGGGCAGACCCGGATGCGATACCGCGATATGTTTTAGGTGTCTTCCGGCTCACATACATACTTACTCACTTTGCCTTGCGTGTATGTGTGGATGCGTGAGCGATAAATGGAACGGACCAAACAGTGCAACTGGGTGACAGAAAAAAGCTGGTGGGGGAGAACGGGTGTGAGTTTAATTTTTGTCCCAGAGAATCGAGAGAAACAATCCAGAAGAGATCCCCGCCGTGTCGCGGAAAGGGGATCTGATCCGCTATATCGAAGACAATTGTTGTAGTTCCCAGCCATATCAAAAGCCACAAGCCCCCCTTCGGTTCGTTCACCCAGTCCATGTGTCCGTCCATCCCAGTGCCCCCACGCCTCCCACCACACCCCGAGATCATGTCCAAAACCTTCGTACGTCCGTCCGTTCACCCATCCGCCCGTCCATCCTTAATGCCACCTTCCCTTACTTAACCAAGATTCTCACACACCATTGATTGGTCTCGTGTCCCCCCGTCATCCCCGCTCATGAATCCCTAACGTGGGCGGACAGGGGGCGATCCCGTATGAATATACAGTAGTCGGTAGGATGCTGCTCGGTGCAAGAGCCCTGTCCCATCCGACCGATGCCATCGCATTGACAAAAGTGCCCCAATGATTATATCAGACGCCATGACAATCAGCCTCATATGATGCCACCCGGTGGGTCGTAGCCACCCCTGGTCGATGCTGCCGATCCCAGGCCCGCGCTTCCGGGAGCCTCCCCTACCACGTCGGACTGGGCATTGTTGGTCTTCCTCAGCATGAACATGGGCTTCTTGCCCTCCTTGTCCAGCTGCTTGAAGAGGATCAGCGGTTTCTCCTCCAATCCTAGGCACCGCTCCTGGTCACCGTATACGATATAGAGAGCATACTGGTCCCATGGTGCGTTGATTTGGTATTTCTTCAGCGCAGCCGGTAGGACCTTGTAGCATGGGTCGTCCAGGCTGACCCTGAAGGACTTGAATATTTCGACGGATGCGTTGCTCGAGCTCGGTGTGTCCGGCGCCGGCGTCTGGCCTCTTCTTGGTGCGGCGTTCTGCTTGTCGCGCGGGTCGTAGCCGTGCTCATTCTCACGGAAGGTGGATCGGCTGGACGGGGTCGGCTGGTCGGCGCGGTAGGATCGGGAGCCAAGAGTCGTCCCGCCTATGCTTGGGGGTGACGTGGGTGATGGTATGTTTGGTGATGGATATGATGGTGACGTTGCGGTAGGACCCCCAGATCCGTTCATAGCTGCAAGATGTGACGACGACATAACAGCCCTCTCTGCTGCGCTCGACGGGTCTACTGTTTGTTCCACAATGCTTCGGTCGTGGCTTGTCTGTAGATGCGAGGGCGAGGTGGTCTTGGGTGTTGTGCCGAGGACGATCCGCTTGGTCGAGTATTGCCGCTTAAGGCTGGCAGACTGACTGCCAATAGTGGACGGGGTCGGAGCCGGAGGTGACACTGTCGTGTCGTAGCTGTATGTTGCGTGTTGCCCATTGCTCACGTTTGGTAAGGGCTGTTGGGCATCCTTGGCCAGGCGCAGGGCGGGCAGCATGTCCTCCCGTAACCTCCGGAAGTCCTCAGCTAGTTTCCTAAAGTCCTGCTCGAACAAGTTCATCCGCTCGTCCCGCAGCCTCAACTGCTCCACCAGATGTTTGATATCTTTCAGCGTCGCAGTGGCATATTGGGCCTCGGCGTCGGCAGCTGGAGAAGAGGTGTCAGCACGAGCTCCAAAGACATGGATGGGATGATCACCACCAGAGGTGGCGATTGGGCTCAACGTACATAGTGGTACGTAGTGATCATTTTCTATAGGCACATCCTGTGCCTTCTTGACGTCGTAGACGCTCTTGAGGACGGTCAATCTGTGGCCAACACTCGTGATGCCCATGGACTTGAGGTCATCATGTAGCAGAGCAACAAGGGCCTCTCCGACGATTTCGTTTTCTGTTGAGGTGGCGCATGTCAGTTACCCAGCGGTCAAACAGTGCAGCAGAGATAGGCAGCATCTTGGAAGAGATATGAAGACGCACCAATGAACCGGTCCGAGTATTGTTGCAGGCCGATTGTCGCGATGAAGTCGGCGACCTCGTCGACGCTCCATTCTGATATGATGGTCTCGGGCAGGCGATCGGCGCTGGACCGATAACCATATGTGGTAGGGGTGTGTTCGTTGGAGGGAGGGTCGGAGTCGGTGGGCGAGATGGAGGCGTCGGTGGCGTCTATCGGGGAGCTCTCGTGGAGGTCTCGCTCGTACTCGTCGTCGGCATCAGACTCGGCGTATGCCGTGCCTGTGTTGAAGCTCATGGTCGGGGTCTGATGCTGGCCTGGGCTGGACGGGGCAGGGCTGATTTTTTGGTATCGGGGGCCGCCAAGGCTGGGTCGATCTTGAGACAGGCAGGTGGAGGTCGTGGATGGGGGAGAAGTGTCGCTGAGGATGGAGGGGGAGGCAGGACAGGACAGGGCAGTGCCAGGCGAGGCGAGTCGAGTCGGGTCGAGTCGCGACGCGGATTGTCGAGTGCAGATTAGGATTTGGGCACAGGTGAGGACAAGGTGGAACTATCGTGTGGTATGGCACGGATAGGAATGTACGTATGTAGACTACCGTATCTCGTCAGGCGGAGGGCGGTAGTGGGTTTGGGCTCGGGAGCTGTTCCATGAGTTTAGTTTGAGGAGGCTTAGCTCGTCACCATCGAGGTGCAGTAGAGCCAGCAGCCAGCAGCCAGCAGATCCACAGCCCACAACCCACAGCCCACAGCGGTTACAAGGAGGGAGCCTCGCGGTGTCGCACACGGTGCTGGTGGGTGCGGGCCTTGTCTCTTTTTTTCGTTTTAGCTGGATGCAGAGGCGGGACGAGGGTGCGGGCGATTGAGTGCGTGGACGACAGATACTGTTGAGGTCGGGTGGGTTGGGACTAGGTCGGATGCAAGATGCGATCGTGGGTGTGGTGTGTTGTGCAGCCTCGTAGGGACTGTTCTCTCGTTTTTCTTCTGAAGTGGCCCCTTGTCGGCTTGGTCGAGCAGCGGGATTGAGCAGCAGCAGCAGCAGCAGAGGAGGAGGAGGAGGGTCAAGAGGACGATAGGTACGGACCGGCACAGTGCAGGTGGGGACAACACGGTGCAGGGTTTGGGTGCAGGGTGGACGAGTTCGGTTCAGCAATAGTAATAGTATTGCAGCAATCAAGGAACAGCCAGGTCAGTCCCGTCGGGGAAAGGCTGGGACAATATGCTGGTGGAGACGGCGTGAATCGTGGGAGTGGATTGGCCCGACTGTGACGGCGGAGAGTCAATGGCCGGGTGCTGTTGCTGGTTATGGACGTTGGGTGCTGCTGCTACCGGAAAGAGAGTGATGCTACTTTCTTTTTGCGACCTGCGAGGGTACAACCGTTTGAGTACCTCGAGCACAGTTGACCCACTGTCACGGTATCAACAGCAGCGGGCAAAGATTTGGATCGTCGGCCAGTCGGTCGGCCAGAACAGTCCGTCAGCCAGCGAGCCGCTGCAGACAGACATACAGGCAAGACAGACAACGGTAGGCCGTTATTACTGTCATCTGGTTGCTGCTAGTGAGTGGTCGGGTACCTGGACTGCCGCCACATCTGCAACTGTAATCCGGGTACCGCTGTCATACAAGGCGTTGCGTACCTGCCCAGTGCTGGTGGGGGGAGGAGGGGATCTGAGCAAGGTCGGGGTCAGGCCGTCCTCTACATTCTTTCCTTCTCAATGTTGTACAGCAATACATGCGTATCAAAGCTCATCAACCTGCGACCTTGATTGATTTGAGAGACACTGCCTCGACTGCCTATTGCTCCCACCCAGCATTTCACGTCGCCAATACCACCCACAGCATTGACGCCAACGCCCTGCCACGGGCGCCCCTGGCCATTCCATGAAATGAATCAATGGATGAATCCGTCTCCTCTCTCCCGCTTGGCGCACAGCCTTGACACTGGCGGGCGGCTAGTCTCGTCATTGGACAAGCCACCTGGCAGGCCCCTCCTATCAACGGCTGCCAGGGCATCCAAACTCGTCGCCTCCTCGTCCCCCTCCAGGTCGCCGTCCTTGTTGTCGTCGTCGCCGCGGCCCAACTCGTCACTGCTCAGGAACGAGGCTTTTCGTGAGTTTCACATCGCTGGCAGCTGGCAAGGCAGATAGAGCCATGGTCACTTGCTTGGCCCCGACGCCTTCAGGACGAGACACTTGTAAAGCGTTGTATTATTCCTGCCCCTCCTCGTTGGCGCATATCTGATCACATTCAGTCACCCGTTATCCTTCGAGCCTACTGTAAGACCATTTGGCCTTCGTTAGACCCTCTCGGCATTGAACCCGCCCGCGAGAAGCCCGGCCCCTTGCGGTGATCGCCGCTATTCCAAATCTACTGGCCCGTCCGCCTCGAGGGACTCGTAATCTCCATCCGCGCCTGCGGGTAGGCATTGGCTGTGTCCATCTGTCCCGGTCGGGCTGTCATGCCATCGCCTGCACTTGGACGCACAAGCCAAGCCTTGTCCACCGTCATCCCGCACCTCGCCCAAGGGCGCCACAACTCTCCCGGCCCGAGTGGCTTCTGCTTCGCCCACGCCATTCTCGGTGCCACTATGTCAGTTCTGTGCGTGCGATACAACGCCCAGAATGCATCTGGTATGGCGGCCCAGTCGGGCGGCATACCCCTGGGCCCTGCAACGTATCCGAAGTCCAGCCCTACACGCGGCGTACAGACGACTTACACGTATTTTATTCAAATCATTTACTGCAGTCTACATTTTCATGTGAATTCATTACCGCCTTTATTATCCTTCCCGCCGGCGTGAGAGGTGAGCACTATTTCCCCTCCTTCACATGCTTCTCCTATATCCCCGTCATCTATAACCTGCCCGAACCCGCATAGCAGCTACCGGCTTAGCTTCGCTCCCGGAAGTATAAAATAGTGGGCACCGGCCCATCTGCGGGTCAACAACGCCCAAACATCCCCATCCGTAGTCCGAACCTCTGTGTTACTCGCCAGCCTGCCTGTACATGGCGGACTGTTGAGCCTTCCTTGCCCCGGATGGTGGCGATAGGCCGCGAGTCCAGTCTCAGATGGCAAAAAATTGAATCGTGGTAAATGTAGCCTCTAAGACACAAGGTTCGGACTAACGTCCATGCGGTTTTTGAAGAATTGGACTATATTCTCCATCGGCTTTGGCAAACGGAATTCCTAGACAGCAGGTTGTCCCATCCATCAGCCTCGCGGCTGCCTCACAACCCCCATCAAGTTCACGAGATGAGTCTGCGTAATGAAAACTGGCAAGGCTGTGTCCTCTGGCAGATCATATGCTGATTAGCCTGGTCAATATGGAGGCGTCCGAGTCAGCGCCCCTTCTAATTCGGTGCTTCAGTGCCTTTGAAGGGACCCCCGTGGGGAATCTTTGTTGACGGGCACCTAGTAGACTGATTCGGGTCCCTGGGAGTGACCGATCGTGTTGTTGACTGTAGATCTCTCGAGACAGGAGCATTTTATAAAGGACCATCACTCGTTCCAGCCTTGAGCGATAGGTCCATCCTCGCCCACGATCATTATCTGACCTGCAAGCTGCCAGATCCATCCGGTCTCATTAACACAACCCACCAAGTAAGGACGACGTCCCGGCAGAGTACAAGGCGAGGTTTTGGATCAGGGGGTCTAACAATCACTGCTACAGAGCACTCCTTCATCCATACATTGATTCGACCCAGAAGAGATCCGTCAATCAAAGATGCAAGCCTACGCCATCATCCTCACCATCCTCGGTCTGGCCGCAAGTGCTCAGGCGGCATGTGGCGGCGAGGGCGACTACCAAGTCCAGTGCGGCTCGACATGTTATAGCTGTGACACAGCCGACGAATGCAATACTTACGCCGCAGGAGCGCCGACATGTTTTTAGACCACGTGGGTACACGTAAGGGGGTGGGGGAGGGGGGAGTCAGCGTCGTATATATATCCCAGCCGCCTCACGACCAGGGCGACTGACACGAGGCTGCGTGCGAAGAACCTACGGAGTTTCGCGAGGCTACGGACAATGGTGTACCATTAGAAGGCCGCGTGTTTGAATATAGCAAATGCATGGATCCTTCGATACCTTTCGAACCCACCTGTCGCATTCCCTCGATCGCTCAGTTCCCTGAGGCGTGAGGTCAATTGTTGCAGCTTCATAGGCGGTCGTATCACTCGCGAATACGAACGAAAGCTTGAGCCGAGTCCCTGAGACAATCTTGGACCGTGGATCATCCGCGAGAAGGTCGAAGCCTAAACAAGAATTCTTCCTTCCAATAGCCTCTCTCCTGAGAATGATTTGAAAAATGACCGGAAGCCCGTTCGGAAAACCCCCCCTATTCATGAGCCCGGAAAGAGTCTTTCCCTTTCCCACCACACACACACACACAAGAGAGCGCACATGCACACACACACACAGACCAGACTTACAGCACCCACTTACTCACTAACAAACTCACAAAAGTCGCTGAAACGCCCGGGCCAAAACCCAACCCGCCAACCCTGCCGGGTTTCACCACGGCTCTCACCACCACACCCCGGCCAGAGAGAGAGTGCACACGGGAAGCAAGCACCCACATGAATCGATTTTGTAGTCAAGCTTGCGAAGGGGGAGGGAGCGCGGAGACAAGACAAGACAAGACAGGCGCGCGGAAGGTGACGGGCTGGGCTTCGCCCAAAGAGGCAAGGCATGGTCGAGACAAGAATGGGAAAGGGGAAAAAAAAAAGCCCAGCCTCGGGGCGCCCCCTGGGCAGCTTTTGCCTGGTCTGGTTCACTATTATCGGCCCAGCAGCACGCATGTGGTCGTCGGAAGACAGTGACCAACCATCGCACCAATTGGTGGTGGTGTGCCCAGTGATGGTGATGGAGTTCCTCGGGTTCGGATGTCTGGTTGAGGGTATACCTATTACAAGAACTTGCCCCTTCTTGGCTCAAGTGGCAGAGCCTCACCAATGATCCCCCACACCAACCACCATCGGACGACGGGACATCCGGGCGCGGCGCGGCCACTCCGCCTGACAGACAAAAAAAAAGAAGTCTCAAAAGTCTCGAAAAGACAGCAAAGAAACAGAAAAAGGAAACCTCCGCCGACGCAAGCCACACAGCGCGGAGACCGGCAACATGCGCCAGAAACACACAACGGGAACTGACATGTGTACATGGCAAGGCTTATTATTACTCACTTACATGCCAGACAAGACATACAAGGCAAGACATACAGAATAAAACATGGCTGACTGACTGGCTGACAGACTGCCTCCAATATAGGTAAGCTGGCTAATAACACCAATCGCATATAACACCGTGCATCCACACGGCCCGAAGGGGAGGTGGCAGGGCCTGGCCATCCCAGCCCAGAAGCACCGCCGGGCTCCTGCGCCATGTAGATTAAAACAACGGCGGGCGAAGCAGCGCACGTCAGGGAAAAACGAATAGCCTCTGTCAGTCTTTGAAAGGACCGATTATAATCCCATCATTATAGAGCTATTATCAATATTACTAATGGGCAATGCCCGCAACAGAGAGAAACATCTGCAGGGGTGTCCTCCTCGCCTATATTGGTTCCTGCCATGGAACTCCCGTCGAAGGTTCGTTCGTTCATGTTCGGGGGCCAGGGGGTTGGGAGGCGGGGCATACAGCAGGGAGAGCTCGCAGAGCAACCGGTTCCCTCCCGCCGAAGGTGCATACTGACGATGCTGCTATGCATGTGAGAAGTGGAGAAGGAGGCGAGCCCCGAGAAATTATTCTTTTGCATTGCTCTCCGTCCTGTGTGACTGAATGTGTTCGACATGCCTCCTCAAGGAACAACGACGTCCAAGGAGGTGCAAATAAAATAAACTATGCTTCTGGGGAACTACTGAAACCGAGCCCCCAATGCTGTCCTAATATCTCTTCACTCTGGGGAATCAGTCCCCTCGGTAGAGAAGCCACTGGTAATTATACAAAGTTTTTGTGTTTTGTTGCCTGCGACGCCAGGTAACAGTAGAATGACGCCTGCACGAGTGGAAGCGCAAATAAAAAACCAGAACCAGTTGAGAGATAATTAGCCCACACCTTGAAGCTCCCGCCTTTCCTACTTTGTCCAATACAGCAACCCCTGACCTTTTGGTCCCTCACCACCGATTTTGAATCTT
This sequence comes from Diaporthe ampelina, assembly GCA_023522825.1. NCBI lineage: Eukaryota > Fungi > Ascomycota > Sordariomycetes > Diaporthales > Diaporthaceae > Diaporthe > Diaporthe ampelina. The sequence goes on from JAMFTM010000033.1 coordinate 374,204, forward strand.
TGTCGTAGCCGGCTGTATCGCCCCGCCCGCGCAGCCCCAGGTGCCTCGGTCCGCTCAATGCCTGCTGCTGCCGCTGTAGTACTCCCTAGCTCGCTCGTCGTTCAGCTCCTGGCTTGATTGCCCCACACCCTGCATCTCCTCGATGTCTGAGATCGTGTCGTTGAATATCTTGACCAGTTGGTTGAGAACCTTCATACGGTTCCACTCATGCCTGGACAGCCATATGTGGTCCATCAGCTCGCGGTTGATCTGCTCCAGCTGTTCGATCGTGCATCCGGACGTGCGCTCAGTCAGGTCGTTGAGGAACTGCTGCACTTGCCCGTCGTGCACCACCGGCATATGCTGTGACGATGATGATGAACCACCCGAGTTGCGGATAGACGGATTGTCAGACACGGACACGGGATCGTTGAGGAGATTGGGAAGGCCGATCCTAGAAGCCCGTCGATCGGTTTCAACCTGCGAGGAAGTGGGGCTGGTCTGCACATTCGACGCCCCGTAGCCCACGTTGCTTAGCTTGCCATGCGCAAGGGCATCTGCTTGTGAGTGCATCCAAGGCGAATGGCTGGAGCCCGTGTGCTGACTCGGCCCAGATGCGTGCTCCCCAGGCGGCTGCGTGTCCGGCAGCTGCGAAGTATTCTCCGCCTCGCCATGGAACCCATTTGTTGCCTGGGTGCTCCAGTTACTCGAAGACTTGTTCGTCGTCGATTGGTCGTTGGTCGTTGAAGCCTCGTTAAGCGCAGCAGAAGGCGAAGCGCCTTGTGGCAGTGATGTCAGTGCCGACACCTGCGACAACTGCGATACCTGTGACACTTGTGTTTCTCCCGCGCCATTCTTGATCGCAACAGTTGTTGTACTCGTGCGCTGATGCACCACAGGTGGCGGCCCCATCTGCGAGAAAGGTTGTGTCGCATCATCACCGCCGCCCTCTTCCGGTAAGCGGGAGGGCACAGAGTTGCCGTTGCTCATGTGAGTATCTCCAGCGGCATCACGTTCTTCAGGGCTCATCACCCTGAACCGCGCCATTGTTGTGCTCTCAGGTGGCACAGGGGCGCCAATCCTAATGGGGCCGACAGATTCGCTGTCTTCGACCATGCCAATGGCGTTTCGCATCGCCGCCTTCTTCTTTGCCTTCTCGGCAGCTTCGGCAGCACGACGGAGCTGTCGTTCATGAAGAGCTTCCCAGGGGCCCGGTCCGCCGAGAGCATTTTCGATCTCGCCCATATCGACATCCACGTTGCTCTCCATTTCGTTCGACTTAAGAATCTTGTCCTTATCACCTACGTTCTTCGAATCATGGACCAGTGTCTTGATGTCCCTGTAGAAGTCCTTGGGCCGGGCATAGTATCCGTTGGAAAGTCGCTCCTCGATTGTGATCAGCTCAAGGTTGTAGTAGAACTTCCCGGTCTCGACTTCAAGCAGTCCTTCTGTCCCGTGGCTGTCTTTGGAGATGATATATGGCCTGTGTTGCGGTACGTCTGGGCTGATATAGTTGGGGTCGGCCTCTTCAAACAGATACCTGATTTTGTCGTACGGAATCATCGGCTTGTAAAACACACGGTACTTCCCCTTCTTCAGCTGGTCCATGACAGGCTGCAGCCTCATCTTCAAGTGGTTCAGCAGTTGCCGATCCCTCTTCAGCTCACTTTTAATTTCAGCCTTGGATTTGGGTTTCGGCGGCGGCGGCGGAGCCACGGGTAGTTCTTCGAGTACCCTCTTCTTCCTCGTGGACGGATCGGGGAACTCAGACGGCGACTTCTTGACATGCATAGCCATATTGGAGAAGAATTCCATGCGATTATCCTAACCGGCCAGTCAGTCGTGCTGAGGTCAGGGAACGAAGTAGGAGAATGACTTACGCTGTTGGGACGGCCAATTTCTACCCTGTTCTTCCTTGAGAATGGAAACAAGGCCCTCAATATGTCCCGGTCAAGTTCGCTCGCTTCACAATCTGCAGTGCCAAACAAAAGGACAGGTTCGTACGGAGGTATATCCATGAGCATCGTCGTGAGGACCTTGAGAGCTGTGGCGCCCAGAGTCGCATACCATGTGTCTACGTGAGGTAGGTAGACCACGCTGGGCTTGTGCCGTTTCACCTCCGAGAACATTCCAGTTATGACCTGCTCAGGGGGCTGTGTCGAGGGCGTTAGCTGGGTCTTCACATGGAGGGAACTAAATGATGACATACCCTTCCGTCACCAAGAATAGTCGCCAAATCGCAACGTTGTACATGTACCCTCTCAAAGTGGTGTAGGATAGCGGACGCGATGTAATTTTGACCCATACCGGCCTGGCCAGCAATCAGTAGCCTGGGCCTGAACAGACGCGAGCGATCGAAGTCCTGTTGCAAATTCTCTCGGCCAAAGCCATGGTCAGAATCTTCGTAAGGTTCGAACATGGCCTCTTCCAGAGCAGTAACCTTTGGCTTCAACGGCAATATCGTCTTGACCGTCTCCTCGATCGACGCGAACTGTTCGCGGAGAAGAGGTGCCACAGACTTTGGAAGGGGCGCTGCGCCTGATGACGCAGATCGTTCAGACGAAGGAACCATCTTCTTAATAGAGATCATGAAGTCTGTCGCGTGTATGCTGATCTTGCTGGGGTCCACTACAAGCTTTTGTTCAGAGGAGTATATCTGAGGGTACGTCCTTTGAATAGCGTTGAGTGCGGCCTCAGTGCAGAGTGCTCGGAGATCAGCACCACCATACCCCTTGGTGTTCTCTGCTAGGCTCTTCTTGAAATCGGGTGAGAGACCCCAATCCTTGGTGTGGATATCAAGAATTGCTTTTCGGCCGTCCACATCAGGCAAGGGGAAGTAGAACTCTCGATCGAACCGACCCGGTCTCCTGAGCGCAGGATCAATATTGTCCGGTCGATTGGTGGCACCAATGACGATGACTTGACCACGTCCATCCATGCCGTCCATCAAGGCGAGCAGGGTTGACACAATCGAGGCGTGGATCTGTTCTTGCTTACTAGACCGAACAGGTGCCAGGCCATCGATTTCGTCGAAGAAGATGATGCTTGGTTGTGTCTTCCTGGCCTCCTCAAACAGCAGACGCAATTGCTTTTCGGCCTCACCGACCCACTTACTGAGGGCATCGGCTCCTTTGCGCATATAAAATGTGATCTTGCGACCGCCGCTGCCGATCGAGTTCGCAAGGGCTCTTGCGAGGAGAGTTTTACCGGTTCCAGGCGGTCCATGAAACAGAACACCTCTTGGGGGAGTGACATGAAATTGCTGAAAGACCTCAGGGTAGAGGAGCGGCAGCTGCACCATCTCCTTGAGTTGGTTGATGTGGTTTGCCAGACCGCCCACCTGGTTGAAGTCCACATTCATGTCGACTCCGAGTGGGTCAGCATCTGCGAGTGCTTTCTGGTTCTTGACCTTGCCCACATTCGGCGCCGCACCAATTCCGAGGTTCTCCAGGTGGGTATTCGCCGCTCCTTGTGGCAACCCCGGACCGGTAGCCGCTGTTGGAGTCACACCCACAGCCCCGGGCACACCGTACCTCGCGCCCATCTCATCGTCGCTGCTGTCAGAGTCGACACCTCCAGCAGCACCGGTGCCCCAGGGTCCTCCCAGCAGAGAACCCAAGCCACCGGCTCCACCAAACGGGCCATAGGTTGTGTTCAGGTATCGGTCCGCAGCCCCGCCATTACCGCGCTTCCGCCGACCCGGCGTGGCAGCTGCTGGCGCTGGTTCTTCCTCCTCCTGTTCAACGTCCATTGTTTGAAACGGTCTTATCGTATAATCGACTTTGTTGCGCTTTCTCTTGGAGGGAACCTCATAAGTGATGGGCGTAGATTGGCGTCGTCGGGCGGCACGAGTCTGGGAGCGAGATGTTCGGCGGAGATCGTCTGCCTCCTCAGCCAACTCGTCCGGATCAAGCATCTCGTCGTCAGTCTCTCGGGCCCTGCCCCGCTTTTGACTTCTGGAGGCTGCCCGTCTCCCGCGCGAGGGTCTTCCGCTAGAGTACTCCCCGTCGTCATCGTCGTCATCATCTTGGGCGTTGGCGCCTTTATCAGAACCGGAACCTTCACCGCCAGACTCTTCTGGCTCAAAGTCACTACTTTGGTCCTGGCTGGTCTTCTTCCCCTGGTCACTTCCCTTTCTCCTTAAACGAGTTGTGCGCCGCTGCGGACGAACATCAGATTCATCCTCGCCGTCTTCAGCCGGAGGGGGGCTGTTGCCTTGTCGGGCGGACCGAGTCATCCTGCGCCCGATTTGGACGTCATCTGAGTCTTCCTCGGCTGCTTGCTCTTGTGGTACGGCCTCGTCCGCCCCATCCATGGTGATATCGCCTTGGACGGGTGTCGCTTCATCCTCGCCCTCGCCTTGGATGGCCGGTGGCTCGGGAGCGGAATCCTCTACCACGTCTGCATCGGCGTCGGCCTCCTCGACCGGTTCGTCTTGAGGTTGAAAACTAGTCTCATGCGATGCCTCCTCGATAGGCTCTGCAATGGGCTGTTTTACGCCCTTTGCTGCGCGAGTATTGCGAGTGGCGCGGCTCATGGTCTCTGGGCTCTTGCTCCTCGAGGTTGCTCGAGCTGACTGCTGATGTCTCCCCGATGTCGTCAATTCGACAAGCTCATCACCTTCCTCTGTCGTTGCTCGGGTCCTTCGAGTTGATGGGGCGGGTGGCAATGGTTCTTTTGCGCTGCGTCGACTGGCCTGGTTGAGCTTCAGGGTGACAATCTTTCCCCTCAGCTTCGGCTTTGGTGTTTCCTCTTCGTCGCCGTCCGTATTGACAACGGACTCATTGACGATCTCATCCTCCTCGCTCTCCTCCCGGTAGCTCGGATGATGGACAGCAGCCTTTCTTGCACGGCGGCCAGAGGCATTGACGGGAACCTCATCATCTTCGTCCTCCTCAGAGTCATCTCCTCCGAAGGAATCCTCTCCCATACTATCAGAGAGTTCCTCGTCATCTTCGTCGATGTCTGAGCCACGATATCTGTTTGAGCGGGTTCGGCCGCCACCGGACTTGCGGGATGCGCGAAGGGCCTTCTTTTGTCGTCTTGGCCGGGCCTCGGATGGATCGAAGTTTTCGTCCTCGGGGTCGGACTGGTTTGGATCGAAGCCTTCGAGGGGATCCCTCTTCCTCTTACCCGGGGCCATGCTGGGCAAGTGAGCAAGTTCGAGGCGCGGCAGAGGCACAAAAGCTGTGATTTGGACCGAGGTTGAACAGCGCAGGGTTTACAAGACTTGGCTGAGAGTTGAATCCGCTTGAAGACTACAATGCATGGAGATCTAGTGGCAGCTATGACTGCATCAGGAAAAGGGTTAGCTTCTCGCATGCGCTATCATCGTGTAAGAGGGGCGGGGGGCTATTGTGCACAGTAAAACATCCGGAATATGGTGTTTGGGTGGTGCAGGGTGATATAGTGTGGGTTGCGACGCGGGCATGATGAGGTCGGAAAAGTGTCAAAACTCCAAAATCAGGGGCACACACATTGCGATCCAGATGCAATATCTGCGAGAAGTGGTTGATGGCAGGTGGTGATTCTCGTGGTGGGCGTGCTGCCTGGTTGCTCGCCAGCGCGTCTCGGCTGCACTGCACGCACGTCGCACGCACGTCGCTGGGCTGGGTGCGCTGGGGTCGGACACCGGTACGGGACGGGGGCAGCGCTGCGAGATGAGGTTGGGGGGTGAGTGGGTGGGAATGGACTAGGGTGATGACCGGCGCATTGTGTGCACCATGAAGAAATGAAAAGATGCTGGAATGAGCATGCAGATGGATGAAGTGCAAAAGTTTGCTGTGATCGAGGAATGATGAGCGAGCAGCACCGCCTAGGCCTGACGGGAAGGTTGCAGCGGGCAGCGGGCAGTGGGCAAAGGGCAGTAGCAGCAGGGCGCCTGCCTTCACGTCCACCCCTGTCACTGGCCAAGCGGGTCAGTAGCAGGACGCGTTCCCGGCGAAAAGCGGGTCTCGCACAGCCTTTCGCCCAATCACACACCGCAGGGACCTCGCCTCCGCTCGTAGCTCATTCACGTCCGGTGAATCACCAACGTCTGAGGCCTTGACGACAGAAACTACACACGAGCTGCAACGGCCAGCCAGGACAGCCACATTTACATCAAATTACATGCGGTGCACTGAGGGCGATGCATCCTGGTGCAGCGTGGTCAAATTGGATGCCAATTGAGCGCATTTGCGTGATAACACGAGGTATGGGTGTTGGCGACACCACGATGGCTTCGAAAAAAAAGAAAATAGACTACTCGAATGGGAAAGTTGTTTTGGCATGTGTCGTCACGTCATCTGCTGCTAGGATTTCTGGGGTAGGGTGCCGCGCTGTCGGGACAACTCCACATGGGAGATGGGGATGGAGATGGGGATGAGGCTCAACAGCTTCCGACGTGGGCCGCTGCCTACTGAGGGGTCAGGGTCTGGCAGATCGGCCTCGGCTCTGCCCGACGCCCTCGATGCCCGATGCGAGATGTCCAGGCGCCACATGCCCCCGACCTAGGGCGACTGTCTGACGCGTCGCTCGCGGATGGAACGAGACAGGAGAGCAAGGGCTGTCCAAGGGCTTGCCCGTACGCGAGGGCCTGGGCAGCAAAGGGTCGGGCTTGGCTGGCTGGTCCCTTTTCGGCCGGGCCCCCATTCATCCTCGAAGAGTCCGCTGGCACGCCGGTCCGTTTTCAGAGAACCGTCTCCGGGTTTCGCCGTGGAGGTGCCAGCCGACCGACGTCCACGCCTGACCTCAGTGAACCTTGGCTGCTTTGTCGAATGCCCGAAACTCGGTCCCTTTCTATTCGTGCGGAAGGTGCGTGACAGAGAGTGGGTGGACAGCCGAGAATATCACGAAGACATGAGGTTTTGCGTGATGCTTGAAGACGTCCGGACCGGTCATGTCAGGACCCCACTTGCTGCTAGTCTCGGGCCGTAAGAGCAACAGTTTGTGGCAGTTGAAATCTCGAATTTGCCGGCGTTGACATCGATCCAGACAGTGTCAGAGTCCAAGGCAGTCAAATCTTCAACAGCACCCTTGGTTGGTGTTTCTGTTGCTTGGAGGAAATGCCACAAAACTCTGCTGATATGCAGTCTCCTTGTTGATCTGCGAGGTGTGTTAGTTCGATATAAAATTGCCAGTACGTTGCAGGAACTGGTGGCGATGCGGGTTTAACCCTGACTAGATGACTACGCTCCGCACCAACAGGGGGTATGCACGAGCGTCGGCCTAGGAGAGCCATCGACCGAAGTATAGAACTATCATATTGTTGTACATGCTTGACTTTTTGCCCACTGACTTTCATGGGCTGATATTATGATAAAGACTCTGATAGTACGGCTTGAAGGCCTCGCTGAACGAATAAACGAACGGCCGTTAATATTGGGTCTTTTGGCACATATGGGCACGCCTAGGTTAGAAATTGCGCAGCCACCACACAGACCAAGGCTGCAGAACCGGTCCTGTGTATCAAACTGAAAGAAAGGGCAGGCAGGAGACATGATACAAGACATGATGCACTTTTTCGAGGTGAGGCGTGGCGCGCAATCTTGGGGATAGGAACTGGCGCAGGATAGCTGGGACTGCCTACTTTGCACCCATTGGCCCGCCTTCCTTTGGCGACAATTGAGCAGACAGACTTGTACATGAGAAACATGGAAGTAAGTGAGCGAGCAGCTCGCCCGTGGCTTGATATTTCTTATGAGCTAGCTTTTGCCTCAACGACATGGCTTCGCCCACCCATTGATGGGATATTTCACGAAATGCTATGATGGAGTGCTCTCCTGCGCAGCGAATAATGCAGTTTCCCAACCAAGTAGGTAGTATGCTACACCCCAAATGCCATGGAAATAAAGGCTTCCTGCCATAATTGAGAAGAATGGGGCACCGAGTTACATACGGACCCTTCACCCCTTCCCTTTTTATCGTCTCATCTGCCTGATCTTGGGGAATTCGAGCGGCAGCTTGAGCCGCGCGACGCAGTCCATCCTCCCCTCGGCCTTGACCTTCTTGATGGTGGCGCCGATCTCGTTAAAGTACTGGTTCATCTGCTTCTGCTCGAGGCGCAGGTCCTCCTTGAGGTCCCACGTGTTCGTCTCGAAGTTGTCGAGGATGCACGCGAACGCGCAGCAGTGCGTGGCCAGCAGGTCGACGTGCTGCTTGCGCATGATGCCGTTGTCCGAGAACCTGCGGCGGATGGCCTCGACCACGGGCGGCGGGGCCGGGGAGAGCTCCTCGCTGAGCTTGTCCTTCTTGAGCACCTCCCTGGTGCCCCTCTCCTTGCCCTTCTTGGCCGTCAGGTACAGCAGCATCAGGAAGTAGAGGTACCGCAGAACCCGCAGGCGCAGCACCGACTGCTCGCCCGACCCGATGCGGGTGACCCGGTGCGCCACGAATCGCGACCGCAGCTGGATGTCCTCGTTGTTCTTGACCGCCTCCGCCCAGTCGTTCACCTGTATCAGCTCCAGTATGTCCCTCCCGATCAGCTGTTCCGGCTTGTAGACGTCCTGGATCTCCTCGGCGTCGTAGTTGCCCCGCGGCACCGGCTTGGCAGCGTCCATCGCGCTCTGCAGCTCTTCCTTAGTCGCCACGCTCATCGTGACGTCCTTGATGGAGGCCATGAGGGCCCTGTCCGAGGCGTCGAGTGTCTGTGGTGCGTCGCCGCCCAGCGCCTTACGCGGGGAGATGGCGTTTTCCGTGATCGCTGCGAGCGCCTTCTTCGCCTTCTTGGTACCGAAGGTCTGGCCTAGATCCGCCTTCAGGTTCATCGTCGTCTGCGACAGGTTAGCTAAGGCGCAAGAAACGTTGGATCGAGCAGGCCGTACCTGTTTCAGCTTCCGTGTCTGCATGTCCTCCTCGGGTGCCTGCTGAGCGCGGACAGAGCCCCTTATTACCATCTTCTTCGCCTCAACCAGCTGCAATTGACCGCTGGCCGGATCGTAGACCCCTATGTAATGTTTCAGAAGCGGCTGCCCTGCCCCAACTGCGGGCTTGTCCTCCCTTGCTGTGTAGTCGACAGTCCTGTGGCTCGTGGAGTGGAGTAGGAGTTCGCTCGCGCCATTTTTGGATCGTTTCGTGGAGGGTCGAGAGTATGTGTTGTAACTGGTATCTTTCGAGACCGAAATGCCTGAAGCCGTGGCAACTACTGGGGGAGAAGCTTTCGATTGAATGACGGAGCTGACTTTGATAGCGCTCTTTTTTGACTTCGACTTCTCAGGTTCCGTGGCGACCTTCTTCTTCTTCTGCTTGGTCTCGGCGCCCGCGTCGTCCCTGTGCTTCCTCTTCTTGCCGCTGTCCGCCATTGTGTGATTGGGAGCGGACTTTCGGGAATTCGCTGATTTGTGTATGATAGGGGAAGGGTTCACGGCTCCAGAGTTGTTATGGCCTTTTGGTTCCCCGTCCGATCGCTGGGAGCCGGGCTATTCAAAGAAAAGTACAGGCGACATCTGGAACTCGAATGCGGAAATCTTTGGGTGGATGCGAGATACTGCAGATAGAGAGGGTCTACACTTTTTTTTCTGCCGCTTACCACCTTCCTAGCGCGTAAAGCTTGCAACCGGGCCCCACTTCTCGCACATTTACATCATCGCAATAATGGTCGCATGCCGCACAGCTAACTTTTCGAGTCGAGTCTGATGGATGTCCAGCAATTGACATTGAGCTGTGAAAGATCCAAGGCTTTGGAGTTCTGCACTATATCTGGGCGGAAAGATTTGCATTAGGCTTGCGGGCACTACTGGGTGTACGTCGAGGCCGCGTGCAAACTGTCGCGCCAGCGAGTAGGATGTCTACGAGTAAGGTCGAGTGGCATCACAAGGCGAAGGGAAAGATAGAATTGAAGCGAGCTTCTTTTTTTTGATTGTCAATGTCTCTCATGTCTCAATCTCACGAAGAATTCCGTGAGCATATCAATCTAGCGAGTTGGTTGGCAGTCTGTCCCGCAAACAGTGGACCGTTGTCGACCTCCAATTGACGTAGTCAGCTCTCCCAGAGTGCATCAAAGGCCAGCACTGGGCGTCCTTCAAAAGTCCCTCCAAACTCCAGTCCTCCACAGAAACTTGGGTCCAGGAATCTCAGGAGATCCGATCCTCCCCAACACAGGCGAGTGGTGACTGGGCGGCGTGGCTTGAGGCGAGTGAGTGCTCAAGTGCTGATGGTTTGTGGTTGTCATGATGATTCTGTGTGATGCTCAAGCTGGCGTGAGGTCGAATGGTGCGAGTTGTTTACTTGCTGTGGTGGGTGTTAGTGGCCTGATACATGGCAACAGCGAGATCCTGTCAGTTGGTTTGACTTACGACCTGGCCCTCATCTTTCTTCTCTTGCGCTTAAGGCGCCTCACGCGCTTCTTCCTCCACTTGGCTCTCATCGTGAACGATTTGGGCTGTTGGTGGGGTTAGCTTGCTGTTCGCATCAAGTGACGTCGGTAGTAGCAGGCCGGATGAGAGTGCCGTCGCAGGAGAATTGATCAGGTCAATTAAGATCAACTGATCAATTGCTCAAGCGGACGACCGCAGTCACCGCGGCCTGGTTGTGGTACAACTTACTTGGTTCGTTGATGAGAATGGCGTTGGATGGTCGGGAGAGAAAGTTCAAGAGGGGAAAGCTGCGACGCGCAGCTTTTTGAGTTGTGGACTGGCGGCTGCTGCAGCGGCCAGACTCACGTGACCGGTTATGTAATCGCTCGCAGGGATCAGCCTTCCAGGTCGGCGACGACCACCTCGGACGGCAGACCGAAACGGGCCCCGTTCATGATTTGCCTGTGTTGACTCTGTAATGACTTGATTACTTGGTTAATACTGTCCGAACTTCATTCATCAAAAGTCATGAGCGTGGCGTCCTCAGAGACCACGATGCTGCCTCTAGAGCTTACACTCGTCCTCGCAGCCACCCGGGACATGGGCATTGGCCTGCGAGGGACCCTCCCATGGACCGGGTTGAAAAAAGAGATGGCCTACTTCGCCCGGGTCACAAAACGTCTACCTCCTTCTGTATGTCGGGTATTCCCACTTGGATGACTGTCCAGCTGCATATCTACCCGCGAGTCTCACTTACACATGCACAGGTTGAACCCCCTGTCATGAACGCTGTGATCATGGGCCGCAAGACGTGGGAGAGCATCCCACCCAAATTTAGGCCGCTGAAGGGAAGACTCAACGTCGTCATCAGCCGGTCATTTGGTTCTCCTGCAGAAGAGCCGGCCAGTGTGGAGACAGAACCAGTCAAGGCTTCGTCCCTTGAGCAAGCCATCGCGTATCTACAAGGAAAGCCCCAAGGAAGCCTGGGACGAGTATTCGTGATTGGCGGTGGTCAGATCTATACTGCCGCTCTGGAGTTGAAGGAAGCAAAGAGAGTTCTGCTGACAAAGGTCATGTCCGACTTTGAGTGCGATACATTCTTCTCTCTGAAGTTGAATGATGAGGGAGAGAGTTCCCCTGGGTGGGTGAAGAGATCGAAGGAGGAATTGGACACATGGACCGGAGAAGTGGTCCCTGAGGGCACTCAAGTTGAAAATGAGACCTCTTACGAATTTCAGATGTGGGAGAGGACAGGTTGATACCTCATGATACCAAAATAATAATACATGATCCGGCCAACTCCAATATGCAGTCCCTTTCCCTCTATGAAGATCATATCTTGTTCATACAGATTGACTTTTGATATTGAACCCCGACGGATTCAGCCTCACTTAAATCGGCTACTAGGCTTGGTCGACTTGGTCTCAGATGCAGCGCTCTGGGTGGTCTGCTCGAGCGAGGCCGGCTCGTCTACCAGTTTCAACTCAGCCGTAGGCTGCGTCTTAAACACACTGCCACCATGGTAGAGAAGCGCCGGGTCGAGCATCTTGTCCAGAGACCTCGAGACCGACCTCATCCAGCTGACGATGGCCGCAACATGCCTCATGTCGACGTTCTCATCGGCCTTGAAGATGTTCCTCCACACCGCCGACGCCATCACGGCGTCGCCCTTGACTAGGCCCTCGTCGTACGCCAGTATCACGCCTCTCCACGTCTGGAATAGGTTCTGCAGGTGCCTTTGGCGGATCATACGCGACCCCATGCCGTGGTTCACCTCCATCACGTCCTCGGCGTTGTGGAAGAAGTGATTCACCAGCTGGTTCTGCCACGCCTGCCACTGATTCTTCTCGAGGCACCGTAATCGCACGACTATGAGGTAGAGGTGCAGCATGGTCACTTGCGACCATGTGCTGAATGTCGGAGGGAGACCAAACTCTGTGGGGCTCGTATTAGCAATCGCATTTTGCCAAGGAATAGAGAGTAAGGAATTGGGCGTACCATCGTGCCAGACACCGCCTCCAACACCAAGCTCCTCCCCATCCTCTGTCATTGGTACCTCCTCCTTCTTCCTCAGCTCCGGCGAGATCTTGTAGTTGGCTGGCGCGGCGCACGCCTTGTAGATGCTCTCGGTAGCACCGAAGATCTGGTATGGCTGGACCGCTTTCGAAGGCAGGATCTTACTTGCGATGCCCAGCAAAGTCTGCGCGACGCCCGGTTGTTTCTCAGGCTGGGGTGAGCCCTGCGATCGGCTCGGCGCGGTCTGGTGGAATTGTCGTGTTGACGACCTCGCGATTTCTGCGACAGCCGCCCGTTGGCCGACGGATGGGCGATTGAGGTCGCGCAAGAGCCGTAGCTGGCGCCGCGCGACGTCGCGACATGGTCTGCAAAGCCGGTCTGCCATTTTGTATAGGAGGGGTGGTGAAGAGGAGAGGAATTCAAGATGTAACGAACTGGCTGACCTGGCTCTCAAGTCTGGATTATAGATGTCATTGACGCTTAGCGCATCGCCGTCAAAAATATTGCTGCAGCTAATCCTTGTAAACGGGCGCTGCCGAGCCGGCTCCGAACTGCAGACATGAATTCCGTAGACTTCGATTCGACGAAGCGTCTTCACATGATTGAATCTACAGGTTTGTCCTTTTAACGGAAATCAATTGGGCGAATTTAAGGAGAAGAACCATATTGTAGCCCGAAAGGATCACAGAACCCATACTCTAGCATCTATCAGAAATGTATGTAACTATGACCTCGGGAGGGACCTGATCGACTGTGAAAGGATGCCACTCCACTAGTATCAGGCCCTATACTACAAACCACTTGCCTTCATAAAGGCGGTCGATGATGGATGAGGTAATAGAACTTGAGTAATCATTGACGTTACTTGTGTTGTGGAACAATGTGAGGCACGATAGAGGCTCTTGTAATAAGGCCAACAGCGGTGCCAACGGTTCAGAGCAGTGTCTATATTTCGCCTAGAATTTGTCGAAGGTCTGATTGTGACCTGTGATCATGCGATGAGAGAGTTCTGTCAAGCTGAGACATGCCCGCCATCCCAAGATTCCACCAAACTATGTCCCGGGCCTACGAAGGTGTCATTTGTAGACAATTGAAGCATGCCAGCAATGCATGATTCTAGAATGCAAATGAATGATATACAGTTTGTCGCTGGACTCCAAGTGCAGTTGTAACTCGAAGACTGCGGTTTCCAGCGACACCCATTGCCATCGATGCAACGTGTGTGAGTCGCACCGCTCAATTACCTGTAACGTGAGAAGACCAGGGACGCATTGGTGCCACCAAACCCAAAAGAGTTCGAGACAGCAACATCGACATGCCTGTCTTGCGACTGGAGAGGTACGAAGTTAAATGCTGTGCCAACGTTTGGGCTGTGTAGGTTCAACGTCGGAGGGACAGCATTCTATAATCGGATCAGCGTCAGGCGTAGTAGTAAAAATCTTTCGAGGCATCTACTCACATCTGCGATGGCAAGCACGCAAAACATAGCCTCAATCGCACCAGCTGCACCGAGCAAGTGGCCAACCGCACCTTTCGTGCTGCTGACGGTGACCTCGCTTTCCTTCTCGAGGCCGTCCTCGCCCATCATCAGGGTACCGATCGCCCTAGCCTCCGCCGCATCACCAATAGGGGTGCTCGTTGCATGAGCGTTGATGTAGTCGACCTGGCGCGGCCTGATGTCTGCATTCCTCAGGGCCCGTTTCATGGCCAACAGGGCCCCCGAGCCGTCCTCTCGGGGCGCTGTCATGTGATGAGCATCGCCACTGCAGCCGTAGCCAGCCAGCTCGGCCAGAATGTTTGCACCTCTGGCCTTGGCGTGCTCAAGCTCTTCCAGAACGAGGACAGCGGCACCCTCTGCGACGACGAAGCCGTCGCGGTCCTTATCGAAGGGGCGGCAGCTGGAGCTGGGATCATGGTTGAAGGAGGTAGATAGGGACCTCGACCTTCCGAAACCTGCGAAGGTCAGGGGGTGCAGGCAGGACTCCGCACCACCGGCGATCATGACATCCGCATCACCAAAAGCAATAAAACGGGAAGCATCCCCAATCGAGTGGGCGCCGGTTGTGCAGGCGGTGGTGGCAGAGTGATTGGGCCCCTGAAAGCCATACTTCATGGAAATATGGCCGGCGGCGAGGTTGATGAGGATCTTGGGGACAAACAACGGAGAGACTTTCTTGTAACCCTACCTATAGTCTTAGCTTTTTTCTTCCCGCCCTAGGTGCGGTCCATGAGTCCAGGAGTCCAGGCTCACATCTTTATCGAAGGCAACGCTAGTCGAGTACATCTCGTCCAGGTTGCCTATGCCACTCCCGAGACAGACTCCGGTAGCCTCCAGGTCAGCCTGTCTGGAGGGGCTCCAGCCAGCATGGTCGAGTGCCATGCTCGTAGCAGCGACGGCATACTGGGCGAATCTCGACATGCGCCTCTGCTCCTGAGCATCAAGCCAGTCTGATGGGTTCCACCTCCCATCTGTTTTGCCAGTGTTGCCACTGGGCACTACTCCGGCGACAGTGCTGGGGAGGCCTTTCCACCGGGTCTGAGGCTCGAACCCAGATACATCAACAATGCCTGACCGCCCAGCCAAGAGGCGCTGCCATGTGGTGGTGGCGCCAACCCCCAGAGGGCTGATAGCGCCTAGACCTGTCACGACAACTCGTCGCATGCTTCCATCGCCCAAGCAGAGTCCCGTCCTGGCTTGGTGTGCTTGGTGTCTGGCACGTGGAAGGCCCAGGTCTTCTGGATCGAAACAGTGGCTGGCAGCAAGTGGGTTTTTGTTTGAGACGAGGAAGCTTGGTTGAGTTCAGACGGGATGCCGTGGGGTATAGGTAACCAGACGTTTAAGTTCTGGTGAAACTGGCGAGCCGGAGGTGACCTCAATTGCCAAGTTGATGCTGGTGCTGGCTCTCGCTTGCTGGCTGGCAGTTTAGACGCTCGGTACCCGTCTGTACCGGGGCTAGTGCCTCTTTCTCCAGAGCGCGGGTGGCTTTGGGCATATAGGCGCAACTGGGGCATCCGCAAGCGGCAGGCGGTGAGCACTGCTCGACGTTTGACGTTTCTAAATCTAGACCTGAATAGGCGCGGCCCAGGCCAGGGTCAGGAGCGTGGGGCCTTGCGTTAGTACGGCCTGGACCCTGACGACGACAAAGACGACGTAAGTTCCACTGCTGTACGTACCCCTGACCTGTCTGAGGCGAAGGGGCTCTTTCCCCAGATTTCCCACGACAGGTGTTTCTTCGAGTCTGTCTGTCTGTCGACTGACCACGGTGGATCGTCCTTCTTACCTGACTTACCTGAACTCTTCGGATTCTGCATTTGAGGCGTTTGTTTCCTTATCTCATACTTCATTCCTTGTGCTCCTAATCACCGCCGCCGGGTAAGCACTTATCTGGCCTTCCTACGCATCTCACACGAATCCTCTTGAGAAGCACGACTTCATTGCAATAGAATTCAACGGCCGTTGGCACTCGATTGTTTCTGTTTCACGTGCACTGCATTCTCCAGCACGCAATCAGCCTCCAAAAGCATCACATTGAGCAGAGATCGCATCTTCCCGGCACCCCGTGGTGACAGCGCATGAGCGACATCTGGAGAGTTGGACCTATCGCAAGGGTGCATTCAGACTTCAGACAAGAACCATCTTGACCGCGCCGGCTTCTTGCAGCGTAGTATCGCCTTCCCGATCTGCTGTAACGACGAACCATCCAATATTTCCTGCAGTATTCTCGCCTGCGGTACAGCACAAACGCCCGGCATCGCCAGTTTATGCAATCTGTGCTTGCCGCAAGTCGGTTTCAGCCTGCCCAGATTCTGTTTCTGGCCCCTTATCGGACGGCGGCCACAAGCAACCACAAGCTCTGCGGCTGTCCTTGCCCAAAGCTTAGCGGCAGGGAAACACCACCACCATAATCTGGAATTCTGCCTTTGCATGAATCCACTACCAGGTTCCTAATCGGCAGTGTGCCTCCCCATGAGCACGCGCGCTTTCTGTGCTACAGACTGCAGACTCGCCATCGACCGGCCTCCTCTGTCCTCCCACAACCCGCTTCTGGAGGACAACGCTAGGTTTCAGCGTCTCATTCCACCGTCTCCCACCATCCATCCCGAAGATCACGCGTGGCAACCTTCAACTGACAAGCCTCCCCGGCTTGCGATCTGCCGTTGCTGCTCAAGCATTCCCGGCGCTCTGGCTCCTGAGTGACTAGTCACAGGCCAGGACATCGGTTGAAGCCCCGGGAAACAAGCTTCCTTGTGCGGACGGCGAATCCCAACGCAGTTCCTTATCTGGCAGCATACTTTGGCGTTCTCGCGTGACGCTTCATGTCCGTCTGGGATTGACCGAGTCTGGGATCGACCGAAGCGCTGGCTCTGAGCCGCACATTGTACCAATACCGTCAAGGCGATAATATCTGTTGGACAACCAGACTGCCCCTATATAGCACCCACCCCTCTGATCACATCTACCCCTGAGCCCGATCAACTTGCCTCGTTCTCCCTGTTCTCGGTCCCTTACAACATGGGCCAACCATATAGTGACAAGCCGTCTGGCACGGCATCAAAGTCCGATATGGCAGGAAGCGATAGCAACTCGAGCTCAAAGGTCGATGTGGTGGAGGTCAGTGGAAGGGAGGTGGAGGCATCCGGGTCGACATTCGATACGCCTCTGGGCCGTCGGATGAGTCCCGTCGATGACCTCAAGCACCGCCTCTCGCTATGGGGTGAGTCTAACCTTCAGCCAGAAGACAGTGATGAGGAAGGATCAGAATACGAACTTCTCTTAGATCCCAACCTTCCCGAGGAGTACACACGACCGACACTGGGGCTTCCCCGGGCCTCGTTGGCCTCCGATTATACCGACGAGGAGAAGATTGCGAGCATCAACAAGGAAGGAGAAGAGGACTCACCTTACCCCGAAGTCAGGGCTGCCGTCCGGAACTATGATATTGACGCACCGTGCAACACCGTGAGTATACCCGGTCATCATCACGCAGCATTTTCACTGACCACGGCCAACAGATACGTGCTTGGACCATAGGACTTGTTCTTGTCGTCGTTGGTGCCTCCATGAATACCTTGTTCTCTCTCCGAAATCCTGCCATCGGACTCGGTGCCTTGATTGCTCAGATCATTGCATGGCCCATGGGCCACGGTTGGGCCAAGGTTATGCCTACTCGGAAATTCAAGACCTTTGGGATTCAATGGTCGCTAAACCCGGGGCCTTTCAACGTCAAGGAGCACTCCATCATCGTGGTCATGGCCAGTGTCTCGTTCTCGGTCGCCTATGCGACTGATATCATACTTGCTCAGAAAGTGTTTTACAAACAGGATTTCGGAATACCTTGGCAACTCATGCTGACCATCTCGACCCAGTCACTTGGGTACGGCATCGCTGGCATCATGAGGAAGTTCCTCGGTAAGCACTTACTCGCACTCAGTGGCTTACACGTAAACTAACAGGGACTAAGTCTATCCTGCGGCGATGATTTGGCCTGGAAACCTGGTCTCCGTGACACTGATGAACGCCATGTATGAGGGCAACGAGAACCCGGACCCCACCGTGCTTGGTGGAAAGATGCCTCGTTATAGATGGTTCGCATACGTTACTCTTGGTGCCTTCATCTACTATTTCATCCCTGGCTACCTGGCTCAGTTTCTCAGTACCTTCGCGTTTGCCACTTGGATCGCCCCGCAGAATCCAGTCGTCAACCAGCTTTTTGGCTATACGACTGGCTTGTCCCTGGTTCCCATCACTTTCGACTGGTCCCAGATTGCGGGTTTTGTCGGCTCACCTCTGATCCCACCTTTCCATGCCATTGCCAACACTCTCATTGGTGTCTTCCTCTTCTTCATAATCGGAGCGACAACCTTCCACTATTCAGGTGTTTGGTTCGCCGAGTTCTTGCCCATGAGCGACTCTTCCACCTACGACAACACGGGCTCGCCCTACAACACGTCCCGGATCTTGACCCCCGAGTTCACCCTGAATCAACAGGCATACGAAGAGTACTCACCTCTATTCATCAGCACGACCTTCGCCATGTCTTACGGCCTTTCTTTCGCTGCCATCTCTTCCCTCATCGTGTACACGTATCTACATCACGGCAAGATGATTTGGCATCAGTGGAAGAACTCCAAGACTGAGAACGAGGACATCCACATGAAACTGATGAGGAAGTACCCCGAGGCTCCGACCTGGTGGTACATGAGCTTGTTCGTCCTGGTAAGTTTGTCAAGCCCTGGTGCGAATTGCCACAGCACGCTTATACAATTGTATTTCAGATGTTGGGCATCGGTTTTGTTGCCGTGCTTGCGTTCCCCACAAACCTCACATGGTGGGCATTCTTACTCTCTGTCGCCATCTCCTTCTGCTTCTCTCTACCAATTGGAATCATCCAAGCCATCACCAACAACCAAATCGGCCTCAACGTCCTGACCGAATTCGTATTCGGCTACATCCAGCCCGGACGCCCCCTTGCCCTCATGATTTTCAAGACATTCGGTTATATCACAATGAGTCAGGCGCTCAGTTTTGTGGGAGACTTGAAGTTTGGACATTATATGAAGATCCCACCCCGGACTATGTTCATGTCCCAGGTGGTGGCAACGACGTTCTCGTGCTTCATCCAGATCGCGGTCCTCAACTCTGCACTGACGGCTATCCCGGAGGTTTGCACGACGACTCAGCGCGAGCATTTCACGTGCCCAGGCGGCAAGGTCTTCTTTTCGGGTAAGAGTAACACTTCCGTCGATAAGATATATCAGAGGTACTGACTCTGTCCCTTCTAGCCTCCGTCATTTGGGGTCTTATTGGGCCTGCTCGCATGTTCTCGCCTGGCCAAATCTACTCAGGCCTCTTCATATTCTTTGGCGTCGGTGCAATCGTGCCTGTCATCATCTTCTTTGCCTCCAAGAAGTGGCCCAAGTCACCTATCAAGTACCTGATGGCTCCTCTCATCTTCGGTGGCGCGGGTAGTATCCCGCCAGCGACGCCACTCAACTACCTGACATGGGGCATAGTGGGCTTCGTGTTCCAGTACTACATCCGCAAGCGCTACTTCGCCTGGTGGAGCCGCCTCAACTTCCTGACCTCTTCCGGTCTCGACCTTGGCCTCGCCCTCAGCACCCTCACCATCTTCTTCGCATTCACGCTGAATAACATTGACCCTCCCAACTGGTGGGGCAACAATGTCATCACCACCACGATGGACTTCACGGACACGGCTATCCAGACCGTGCTCCCAGAAGGACAGACTTTTGGCCCCGCGAAGTGGTCGTGATGCATGAATCCTAGATAGAGTCTCACTGTATATTTTTCTCTCTTCGGTGCACATGGTCCCTCGCGGGAGCGGCAAGGAGTTTTGGGTAATGAGCGGGCTTTGGTCTACAGGTGTTTGGTACACATCATGTATGAAGGTAGTTAACGGCGCCTGATGTTGAATTAAGTTAATCCTTGAAACGTGCTGCCCGCCATGGCCTCGGTCGTAAGCGATGTGTTGGCCCTTGTGTACCGGTCGCATCAGCGTGAATTACCTGTGGCGTATCGCAGCAGCCCCGTGGGCACCCATAGTTGCCGCGGAGACGCATTCTCTTTATCCCACTGGGTATCTGGCCAAACATCGCTGCTGCAGACTTGAAATGTCTCTCCCCTTCCTTGCGCCCCTCAAGGGTATAGACAAGGAGGAGGAGAAGTTTTATTCTTACCCTGGCTTCGGCCACCTTATGTTTTTTTATTCAACTATCTATCTACTCATCATCTTCTCAGCCTATAGACTACCCACCAGCTTATACCTCATATATAAAGTCAACAATTACTTAGTATATAGGCTTATATATCTTTATATAAGGGAGTTTTAACCTATACTATAGGCCCTTCTTCTATATAACCTTATCTAAATATTTTATAAAGTTAGACTTCTTATTAATAATAAAGTAGTATACCTAGATAAGGTAGTAGTGATTATTAAGATCCTAGATCTCTACTTTTCCTACTCTATTATTATTAAGGGTAGAATAAATATTATTTTTTTTAGCTTTCTAAGAGGATTAATAGTGTAGCCCACGGGGGGTGTGCTAATCTAATAGACTAAATTATATAAGTAGGAAGGGCTAGCTTATTTAACCTTCTACTTACACCCTATATAGGTAGACCTTCCTCTCTTAGATAATTAACCTACTAATATACTACTTTATACCTAACTATACTATATTATATTAAATAGTAGCTATAACTTCTCTTATTATAAGGAAGTAATAATAATTAATATTATTACTAACTTAGTTATCCTAAGGAATTAAGTATAAAGACCTACCTATATTAGCTTATACTACTTATAGAATATAATATATAGCTTATATAACTAACTAACTAATATTATAACTAAATTATAATATTATACTAATAATTATAATTAATATCTATTATAACCTAATTATATATATTTAACCCTTTATATAAGTAAATTAAGTTAATCTCCTTATATTATATAACTCTAATAGTTATATATATAAAATAATATTTAATTCTTACTAATATCTATTTATATAATATTTAGTAAATATATTAAGTCCTCCTTACTTATTATTAGAAAATAAATATAACCTATAAGTCTCTAAGTTACTAATTACTATCTTTAAAATTTTAGTATAAGATAATAATTAGTATTTTATACTTTCCTTCCTATTTATTTCTTCCTATACTTTAAGGAATTTAAGTACTTAATATACTCCTTTTATATATTACCTTATATTTCCTTCCTTTTATATTATTCTAACCTTTATATATTTACCCTTAGTAAGCCTTTATTCCTTTATTAATTTAGTATCTAAATAACTTTAGTCCTTTACCTAGTTTAATAAACTTCTAAGTTTAAATAAGGACTATAAGTTTTATTTAAACTCTAATATAACCTCTACTAACTATTTATTCTAACTATTTAATAATTTATTATCTAATAATTATAAATTATTAAATATAATAAGTACTAATCTACTTAATCCTAAGAAGGACTATATATCTAAGAGTTAGTACCTATACTTAATAAATATTAAGAACTTTCTTAAAGCTTTATAAGAGAACTAACTCTCTTTAACTAATATAATTAATATTTAAGTAATATTAGTAGGAACTATTAATAATATTATAAGTACTACTATCTTTATTATAACTAATAGTATTACTTAGGAGATACTTAATTTAAAGAATAAGTATTACTAAATAGTTAACTAAAAGAATAGTATATATAACTCTATTAAGAACCTTAATAATAACCTTCCTTCTAACCCTCCTAGTAGAAATCCTCCTAGTAACCCTCTAGGTAGTACCCTATCTAACCTACCTAGTACTCCTCTTAGAGGAGGAGATAATAGTAGAGGAGGAGAAGATAGTAGAGGTAAAGGAGATAGTAATAACTATTATATAACCCTATTCTTATTTACCTTTAATATTAATAGTATTAGTATACTTAAGTATAAGTAAGTTAGTATCTTTAATTCTACTTATAAGGACCCTAATAATATTAAAGTAATTATTATTAGTAAAGACCTTATCTATACTAATATACTTACTTTTTATAAGTAACTTAAGACCTTTACTAAGGTTAAAAATAAGAACTAATATATTATTAAGAAGTAACTCTTTTTAATATTTCCTATATTACTTTAAATAACTATAATCTTATAGTAATTAAATAAGCTTATTAATATTAAGTAAACCTAATTTTATAATACTAAATTAAAGGATATTCTCTAAACCTTAAAAGATTACTTTAACCTAAATCCTACTATTATTATATTTAAGTTTAGAAATACTAATAAGAAACTCTATCTTAAATATATTATATAAAATAATAGTAGTATTAATACTTATATTTAGAAGAAGTTTTAATTTACCTATTATATAGGAACTCTTAATAAGGATCTTAGAAACTAGTAGGGAGTTATAGTTTAGATTTAATCTTTTATAAATTTAGATATTTATAAATACCTTTAACCCCCTTCTTATAAAGAAACCCTTACTAAGTATATAGCTTATCTTAGAGAAGCTAAGGCTAATCTTTAAGCCTTTACTAAAAAAGAATACTCTAAGCTTTATACTATAAGATAGTTATTTACCTCTATATTTACTATATTTCCTAAATCTTCCTAATATCTAAATTAGTACTCTAAGTAAAATTCTTATTACCCTAAGAATAAGTATAACTATAATAATTATTACTACTCTTCTTATAATAACTATAATTCCTATAATAGTAAGTAAGATAACTATTATTAAAATAACTATTATAATAATTACTATAGTTATAACTAAGATAATTAATATAATATTTATTATTATAATAGTTATAATAACTAGAGGTAGGATTAAGCTAACTATAATAATTATTATAATAATAATAATTATAAGGAATATTATAACTACTTATATAACTATAATTATAATTACTATAACCTAGATTAGACTTCTTATATTTATTTAATTAACTTAGTAAGTAATACTAATAATAAGTCTTCTAACCTCTCCTAGTTAAAGTCCTCTAATAATAGTAGTAATAATAATATACTCTAAATTAACTATATTTAGGTATAATTTTATATTAATTAAGATTATATAGTTTATTATACTTATATTTATTATAATAAGACCTTTTCTTCTTATATATAACTATTTAAATATATTAATATCTATACTACTAAGCTTAAGAGCCCTTTAGCTAATACTAAGAAGGAAATTAAGTAATATATTACTATAACCCTTTTTAAGGCTAAGTAATTATCTAAGTTATTATTTATTTTCTTTATTAATAATACTAATATTATTATTAAGGAAATTTCCTTTATATAAATAGGAATATCCTTTAATATATATACTTACTTTTATATTTAAGTTAAGGGAAACCTATATAATACTTTAATTATTAACTTAACCCTTAACTTTAATACTAAGTATTATTTAGTTACTTATAAGTTCTTATTTTACTTTAAGTATAAAATTATAAAAATTCCTATTTATAAATAAATTATTATTAAGGATACTAAATAAGGTAATTATATAATACTTATAAAGTCTACTTACTTTACCTTTTACTTAGTTAGTAAGTATACTAATAGTATATCTAGCCTTACTACCTAAATAATAACTACTTATATTATTATTAAAAATAAGCTATCTACTAGCTACCTACTTAATAATAAGTAGATCTATCTATATAGAGCTATTATTAATTATAATAAGTATAAGATTATCTACCCTAATTATTATAACTTTAAGGTTTCTTTTAAAGTTATTAAGAAATATAATAACTTTATAATTTATAAGGTTACTACCCTTAAATATATAGCCTTATACTCTAATAAATTTACCTTAATACTAATTAATTACTATACTCTACTTAAGGATTATTCTTTTATATTTACTTTAATATATCTAAATATATTAAATATTATAATTAACTTTATAGTACCTAATATTATTACTATTTATAATATATCTAATAAAGATATTATTATTAACTATTATATTTACCTTAGTATTATTTATAAATATAAGGATATTATTTATTTTATTACTACCCTTATAAATAGTATAAAGGCTCTCTAAACTATAATAGCTATTAGTATTACTACCTCTTTTATATAATCTATTTCTATTAATTTAATTAATATTAAGATTTAACTAATAGATATATTTATATTAAATATTATTACTATAGGAGTTAAGTTTAAGTTAAGTAATAACCTAATTAATATTATTTATAATCTTAATCTTAATATTAAGCTATTAAACCCTATTAATAATAATAGTATTATCTCCTTATTTAGTAATATTATCTTTATTATAATTACTAAATTTAATTATAGTTAGGAGTAGGGTATTAACCCTCTTATAACCTATAATAAGTTACCTCCTAATATTCTTAGATTACTTAATATTAATACTCCTCCTAATACTTCTTCTTTAATTACTAATAATAGCCTATATATTTATAATATTAATCTTATTACTATATAGAAGATTAAGTATATTAAGGAGAAGTTCTCTAATTTATAAATTAATAAGGGTCTTATTAATTTCCTTAAGGATTAGTAGATAAAGATACCCCTTATTAATAACTAGTAAATAATTAAGTTAAATACTTACTAATATCTTATATCTAAGAAGGCTAAAACTATTATAAATAAACTTTATAATTATTTTTATATATAAGGTTAAATAGAGTATATTACTAAAGTTTATCTATTTACTTTACCCTACTTTATTATCTACTATATAATATATAAAATTAAAAAGGGTTAAGTTATAATAGACTTATATATATTAAATAAATAGGCTATTCTTAATAATTATCTACTTTCTCTTTAAAGTAATATTCTTAATATTACTTATAATAAGAAGTATCTTATAATTATAAATATTATTTTATTCTTCTTTTAATTCTTTATTTATAAGAACTATTAGAACTACTTTATATTTATTATTTATTAAAAACTAAAGTAGTATAATATTATACTTATAGGCTTTTATAACTTATTTACTTATATTTAATAGTATATAAACTAAGTATTAAATTCCTTTAAGTTATTTTATAAAGCCTTTATTAATAATATTATTATCTTTTTAAATACTCTTAAAAAATACCTTAAATATCTTTAAACTATCTTCTTCTTATTCTTTAAAAAGGGAGTTTCCTTATTACCTTTTAAGTCTTTTCTTAAATATTTATTTATTAAACTCCTTAGTTTCTATATTAATACCTTTAATTTAATTATAATTAAGGAATATATTAAGGCTTTCTATAAAATTATATTTCCTAATACTCTAAAGGCCCTTAAAACTTATCTTAGTAATATTAATTTCCTTTATATTATAATTTCTTACTATACTAAGCTTATAAAGGTACTATAATAATAAAAAGTTATCTTACTTACTATAGGTTATAAGATAAAAAATATAGTTAATAAATAACTTAATAAGTAAATTATTTATACTTAGTATACTTAATTTAAGCCTATTTAAGTTAAATTAAATAGCTTTACTAAGATTTAAAAATTTATAATAGAGAAGATATACCTTTATTATTATAACCCTAATAAATAACTCTTTTTCTAAGTTAATAATTCTCTTAAATATAAATTTAATATAATACTATTTTAAGTTAATAATTCTTATAAATAATAGCCTACTATTTTTATTCCTTTTATAATTATTAAGCTTATTATATTTCTTAATTATTACCTTATAAAGGCTAAGCTAAACTATAATTTTTTTAAAATAAAAGTTAACTACTTAGTTTAGGTATATAAATATCTTTATACTATTATTTATTCTAATAAGATACTAGTTATTATCCTTATAAACTATAATACTATTAAAAGTATAGTTAACTAAACTAATTTAAATATTATATTAATAAATAAGTCTAATTAATATTTAATTAATATATTTATCTACTTATCTAAATATTAATTTAATATTTATTATATTACTAGTTATTTTAACTTAATCCTTAATACCCTCTCTTAATTTACTACTTCTAGTAATAACCTTAAATACTAAAAATTAAACTTAGTTATACTTAATATAATCTTTAATAATATTCTATAAGTTAACCTTATATTTATTAAAGTAGTAATAGTTAATAAAACTTAGCTTTACTTCTATAATACTTATAAGAAGGATATAATTTATAATAAGATTATTTAAGACCTTACTACTCTATTAAGGTTTAATTATAAACTTACTATTATTAAGGATAATAAGGATATTATCTCTACTTTAAAGTTTAGCTATTTATTTTACCTAATTAATAGCTTACTCTATAACTAAGATAATAATAAAAAGGAGTAACTTATAATTCTTTTCCTACTTATCTAAGAGTTCCTATATAATACTTATAATAATAAGTACTACTTTAGTTATAATTATATAATAGCTAATCTTAACTTAGTTACCTTTAGGAAGAAGAAATACTTAATTAAGTTTTATATTTTAAACTATTACTAATATAGTAAATAGAAATAAAATAATTAGTTATCTATTAGTAACTTCTAATCTATTTAGCCCTTAACTAAGGCTATATATATTATTATTATTAACTTTATTATTATTTTATTTTTAGTTTCCTTTATTAAAATACTTTAAAGCCTAAAGAATAAAAACTCCTTTAATACTCTTATAACTTTAACTAATAAGATATTAAAATAATAAATAATTATTCCTAACTATATAACTTATTCTACTAATAAGTAGGTAAAAATATTTACTTAATAATTACTTTTAGGTAACTAGGCTTATCTTAAGATAATTATCTTAGATTATAATACTAAGTTTTTATTAATATTTTAGTAGTTACTTTAGAAAGTATTTAATATATATTTAATAATAACTATAGCTTATTATCTTTAAGCTAATAGTTAATCTAAATTAACTAACTATATTATTAAGCTAGTAATTTAATACTACTATACTAAATATATATCTATTTATAACTAGGTTAATATTATTTCCTTATTATAATAGAACTTAAATAATACTTATACCTATATTTTTAATATAAACCCTTATAAATACTTATTTAAGTTTAAGATCTACTTACTTATAAACTACTTAGTTAAGAATATCCTTAAGAATATTATAGAAATTTACTTTATATAAGAATACTTATACTATAATACTTAATATACTATAAATATTATTATTACTAAGAAGAAGTATCTATATAATATTAAGTACTATTAATTAAAATTTAATATTAATAATTAGATATAGCTTAAATATAATAAGGCCTATAAGCCTCTACTTTATATAGGTAAGAAAGTATTATTTTTTTAAGGAGAACCCTATATAGTAGTAAGGAAAATCTTATTACTAACTTATAAGTTAAACTTTAATAAGACTAACCCTAACTTTAAGGATTACTAAGTTATAAGTATCTAATACTTTCTCCTATATAAGCTTATAGATAATTTATTTAAGTAGAAGTAGTTATCTCTATTTTCTATTAAGTATACTTCTAATAAGATATCTACTAGAGAGAATAAGAAGTACTTTAAGGTAGAGAAGATTTTAGATAAGTAACTATTTAGTAAAAGGAAGTCACCCTAGTACCTAATATAATAAAAAGGATATATAACTATAAATAATTAATAGAAGTTACTTAATTAGCTTTATTACTACTAGGAGTTAATTAATAAGTATAAGAAGTTATACCTATAATCTTTAATACTAACTAAGCTAATTATTAATATACTAGTTAAGTACCCTTATAGCCCCTCTTATAAGACTATACTAATAGCTATACCTTTACTTACTATAATACCTTTAGACTCTAAGGTTTATTAGTTCTAATAATTAAGAAAATAGATATATAAATATACTACTAGATAGTAATAAGGATATTATACTTCTTTTCTATACCTAGTACTTAGTATAGCCTATAGGGGGTATATTAGTTTAATAGATTAGATTATATAAGTAGGAAGGGCTAGCTTATCTAACCTTCTACCTATACCCTATATAAGTAGACCTTCCTCTCTTAGATAACTAACCTACTAATATACTACTTTATACTCAACTATACTATATTATACTAATTAAAGTCTTTTTAAGAAAGATTTATAGGAAGGCTCTCTTAAATAGGTTAGCTATAGTAGTATAACTATTTAATTAGCTATATACTTAGAATAAGGATTATAATATTCCTAGGTAGGCTTATTTAATAAGTAGTCTTAAGAGGTTATATAATCTTAAGGTTATATCTTCTTTAGAAGCTCCTTAGGAATAAGTATTATTAATAGGGAAGAGTTAAGTTTCTTAACTAAGTCTTCCTTAGTAGGATTATTATAGTACCTTCTTATAAATATTATCTTAAGACTATTATAGTCTTACTATATAATTACTTTACTATATAACTACTTTATTAATTATTAGCCCTTAGGCTACTAGTATTAATAATTCTAGTTAATAGTGTTGTTAAGAGTAATACTTCTTAGCTTTATCTATATGATATAAGGCTGAGGCTATGTGCCTATGTATTGTATTGTCCTTTTATTATAATTAGTATTGTTTTTTCTCTAAGTACTGGGTTTTGAGTGCTTACTACTGTATGAAGGTACTATATACATTTTATATGTATGGGGGATTGGAAACGTAACTGCTTATTCTTGCCCTTCGTCCGACCGTGCCTGCAAGGAATCGAGAGTCCACGCGACGGAGTGGTTAGAGCATGAGGCATACCTAGCGGTGAACAGACTAGGCATCTGATCAGGTCATTTTTCTCTTAAGAGATACAAATAGGAGTTGCGACCTTGCCCCCGGGGGATTATGACCTGATCGGTTGTCTCCGAAGAGATGGGTGAACCTTGTTACGACTTTGCCCCCGAGGGATGTGGTATGAGGAACAAAAGGAAGTTTCGTTCTGGTCATGGCACAAATCTTTTTGTATTTCAAGAATTTCACAGCTGTGGTTCACGCTGGCGCTTGTTAGTCTGGCTCAACCCTTGGCTCACTGGAAATGATCGGGATTATAGCCGGTGTGGTCTTAAATCATCCACGGCGGCTCTCGATATTCTTTAGCATATTTAGTGCGATTTATCGTGTGTGACGATCAGGCATCGGAGGCACTCAAATATTGCTTGGAAGGTCCAATCAGGCGGTTGGAAATGCTCATAGTTATTTATTCTTGTTTTCTTCGTTGTCTCCTCGCAAGCAACCAATTCGTGACATTCATGGTGCTAACTGTGGCGACCTGTAGTTCGAATATCAAGCACAAATAGAGTTACACGAGCATCGAGTGAGCGAAGTGATGTATCCACGGAAATTGAGAGCCCGTAGTTCAACTACCAATTCACTTTTTTTGGCTCTTCTTGCGCAATGGAATAGCTTCTCGTAAGCTGCAGCACTTTATGCAACAATTTAAAAAGACTATTACATTCAGTTGGGCCGGTGCCTCTCTAATTTTCTTCTGTTGTACAAATCGGAGGACCTGCGTGTAACAGTGGATCTGCGCTAGGGGAGCTCTGGAGCTTGGGCCTGTCTAGATCCCTGTCCCCTGTCGGGCAAGGCTCATCAATTGGGGAGACCCGGACACCGATCGGTTCCCAACGGGATCTTGGTAGGGCCAAATTATTTCTCGCAGTCCCGCGACAGACTTCCCTCCGCTCTCGCATCCGCCCACCACCTCGCCTCGCCCTTGCAAACATCGTCAGCTCGCCTGAACTCCCCCATATCGAGGGGCGCCTGTCACGAGTTGCCGACGATGGCTTCCCTCGCCTCTGCTTGCCGCCTGTCCGCCAGGCTGGCGCGGTCCAAATTGCCTCACGAGGCAGCTGCTCGGGGTCCGTAATCAGCGATGATTCCCCTCCCCGGACATCACACCACCAAATACAATGAGCCTCATACTGATCCCACTTGTCGTCGCGCGCAGGCTTCCGGACATCGGCTTCCTCCCTCGCCGCCCAGAACTTCACAATGCCTGCATTGTCCCCCACCATGACCGAGGGCAACATCGCGACCTGGAAGGTCAAGGACGGCGACAAGTTCTCCGCCGGTGACGTCCTCCTGGAAATCGAGACCGACAAGGCGACGATGGACGTGGAGGCTCAGGACGACGGTATCATGATGAAGGTCTTGACGGGCGACGGCGCCAAGGGCGTACAGGTTGGAACGCGGATTGCCGTGATCGCCGAGGAGGGAGACGACATCAGCTCACTCGAGATCCCGCCCGAGGACACCCCGAAGCAAGCATCTGCCCCCAAGACACCAGAGAAGAGTTCCGAGCCAGCGCCAGTACCACAGGAGGAGAGGACCGCATCAGAGCCTGCCACACACGGCGCCAGAGGGGGCGGGAAGGCCCAGAAGCAGACCTACCCTCTATTCCCCTCGATCATCCAGCTGCTCCACCAGAACGGTATCGACGAGTCCAAGATCCACGAGATTCCTGCGACAGGACCTAAAGGCCGTCTGCTGAAGGGCGATGTGCTAGTCTATCTTGGCAAGGCGAAGGCCGACTCCGCCTCTAATGTGGAGGAGCGGTACAACAAGCTGGCACACCTGGATCTTAGCAATATCAAGGTGGCCGAGAAGAAGGTAGAGAAGAAGAGCGCAGAGAAGCTAGTCAAGCCGGCTGCGCCTGTGGCGGAGGACCTGCAGGTGACCCTGCCCATCTCTCTGGCGCAGGTCATCGAGGTGCAGACCAAGGTGCAGGACACCCTCGGCGCGTTCCTGCCACTGTCAGCATTCATTGCGCGCGCCACCGAGGTCGCCAACGACGAGCTGCCCCTGGCGGCTGACTACAAGCCGTCCGCGGACGAGCTGTTCAACCAAGTACTCGGCCTGGACACCGTGAGCCCCCAGGGCTCCAAGGGCCACTACCTCCCCCAGATCTCCGCTCTGCCACCGCCGCCATCCCTTTCCCAGAAGACTTTCACCGCAGCCAAGCCGGACATATATGACATCCTCACGGCGAGCCCCGCCAGCAAGAAGGCGCCCACCCCATCCAGCCGGCCAGCAGGGCTCTCTACCGGTGTGAATGTGTTCTCTCTCAAGGTGCCCAAGGCCGAGGAGCAGAGGGCAAAGGTGTTTCTCGAGCGGGTCAAGATGGTTCTGGAGAACGAGCCCGGCCGGTTGGTACTGTGATCGAGCATAATGCTGTGCACAGGAAGCCAGGGCGACATTTAAAATGCGCACACATTGTACGAATACCAATTTGCATTCAATAGACATCGTGGCAAGCGTTCCATGCAAGGAGACAACAGACCAAGGTTTTGCTGGAGAGTGATTGTGGAATATTGTAATGCTCTTGTCTCGTTCTAAGTCTTCTAGACTTGTATTTGACTGAATTAACGCCCTGGCAACATCTTGTGCGCATCATCACCATCTGAACATCACCCTGAGTCGGACCAATCGGCTCTTGACTCCGTACCGGGCAGATAGCTAATCAGCGCATCAGACCGGATAACGCCGTAGATATAGGCTTTCAGAGAGTATCCCGTTTCGGCATGCCCAGCCGCAGAAATGCCCACCAACAGTCCCACCGTAGGAAAGACCTACAAATAGACCGGCCGACAGCCTTTGCGACCCGACACTGGAAACGGTTGCGGAGCCTCTGCCGATGGAACATTGTCCCTGCCCTGGGCAAGACGATGAAATTTCCCATCCAGCGCAAAAGCAACCCGCGAGACTGAAAGACAAAGGAGTAACCAAACGAAGAATTAAGAGTCTTCATATATTATATGATCTCATCGCTCACATGATTCGCTCAAACACGCACACCTAATCAGTGCCCCTTCGGCAGGTATATCCGTCTCTCCAGCTTCCCACCTCAACACGCGTAACTGTACGGGTTTGCTTGTTTGTTTGCTTTCTTTCTCTCGTCTCACAGCCAGACAGCTGTCGCGGCCGTGGCCACCTCACCGCCGTCCCTTACCAGCCTCGTCGAGGCGACCTCCCTGAACCTGGACCCGTCAAAGGCGAGTATGACCACGAACCCCTGCTCGCTATCCGTCAGGGCGATGAACTCATCGCCGCTATCCGAGACCAGCGGGCCCGGCGCGGGCTCGATGGCGTTGGCCAGCCCGCCGCTCGTCCGCGTCTCGAAGATGTCGACCGCGGGGCCGGCGATGCTGCCGTCGGCTTTCAGCTCGTAGGCCGCCACGTACCCCTTGGTCTTTGCCTCCAGCCCCCGCGTCGAGGCGTACAGGTACCGCGGCGTGTTGTTTTCGTTGGTGCTGTTGAGGTTGCTCACCCGCACCTCGTCGGCCCAGAAGTCCTCGCATCTCTGGGTGTCTGGCAGGATGGTGAACCCGTGCATGTGCTCGAGCGTGACGCCGTCGGCCGCCACGCGGAAGGCGTCCACCATGCTGCTGTGCTCCTGCACGCAGTACAGCACGCGGCCGCTCGGGTGCGGCCAGGTGTGGCGGGGCCCGTCGTGGGAGCGTGGGGAGATGTGCTTGGTGCCGAGGGTCAGGGGCCCCGACGACGTGGTTGTCGTCGTCTTCTCGCTGTTGCTGTTGATGGCGGCCTTGGACTCGTCGACCGAGTACGTCCAGATGCAGTTGTGGCCAATGTCCGCGACGTACAGGCTCTTGCCGTCGGGCGAGAGGTCGACCGAGTGCGAGCCGTGGCGCAGGCCACCAAAGCTGCCGTGCGCGACGCCGTCCCGCTTGCCGTCCTCGAGCTCCTCAGATTTCCGGAACGAAACCTCCTGCGCCAGGTCTCCGATGCTCCCGTCGGCGGCCAGGCTGAATACCTCGCCCGTGGGCCCCCCCGCGGAGTACAGGTACTTGTCCGTGACGGCGACGTAGCCGCTCAGGGCGCGGACGGGCTTCTGGTTCAGCAGCTCGACCGAGGCGTCGTCGCGGATGCGGTACGAGGCCACCGAGGGCGGGTCCGTCCAGCACGTCGTGTACAGCCGCGTCTTGTCCGCCGACAGGGCCAGCCACGAGTGGCCGCCCACGGCCGGGGACTTCTTGGCTACTGTCAGGGAGGCGTCGTCCTTGCCCGGCCGGGATGCGGGCTTGAACAGGAGGGTGTAGACCTCTGGTGATCTGAACGTGCCGACTAGCAGCAGGAATCCATCGTGGACCATTGTCTATGGGGTGGGACGAGGTAGTTGTGTGGGCGTGTATTTGTGCCAGGAGAGGTGGAGGAGGGGTTCACAACGCCTGGAACATGTATGTATGTATGTACTGTATGTGGACTAACACGGGAATGGGCCCACTGCCGCCGGATTGTACGGGTCGGGTATCAGAGTTGCGTGTAAATAGATGTTGTGTACCCGGGACACAGGCGACGAGGGAAGAACTTCAGGTTACACGCGAGATGAATTATGATAAAAATAAGAAAAAAGCAAGATCAATGAATAGACAGGCTATGGGGGTCGATCAACAACCTTAGTGTATGTCTTTATAATGTACCATGGGAAAGGGTTGCGTCGGTACTTTTGCGGGCATGCGGTGGGAGGTGGACTTCTGGGTCTACATAATTATGTGACGAGGCCGGATAAGGGGCAGAGAGGCTGCGCAGCAACAAGCGTCGTCATAGAACAGGCGGTATCACAAGAGCGGAGAGAAGGGCCGAGCCGAGAGGAGAGACGTTAACAGCCAATTGTTAGTTATTCTTGGATAAATCTCAACAGAAAATCGTCTCATAGTCCTGCAGGGCGGCAGCTTGGGGGAAGGAGGGTATATCAGCACGTCGACGATGGTGAGACGTTGGGTTTGTTAGCCGTCACTGCTCCGTTTTCCACATTCCGTAACACATGTATCACACACGTCTGCAGCAGAACAATGGCGGGGGAATGGCGCGGGTATGAGAGTGCCTCGCTGCTTGGGTGCTTAGACTAACTAGCGTGGTCTGTACGGCACTTCTTTTGGTCTGCAGTTTTCCCCTCTAACACGGTCGACGGCCGTGATAGTAGAGACGGGAGCCGGTGAAAGGCAATCGATCGGATGTGTGTCGGGCTCTGGGTGCGCCTTCCGACGACCTTTCTTTTTCTCCGGCACATTTCACGCGCCCACAGTCCCGCCGAGCAGCAGCAAGGTTTGACCTTCGCTTCGATTCCGACTCGCCAGGTTCACTGCTTCCTCTGGTCCCTGGTCAAATATATGTGCTGGTCTCTTTCGTCCGATGTTCCAGTGGGGATGTTCCCGCGGCTAGTGTCGGAAACCTACGTTGCGTGATGCTGTCCATCTTCAATATTGTATCCAGCCTACCTAGGTACCTAGTAGGCACCTCGTCAGCACACCCCCCTCAACCCCCCGCAACCCTCAAATAGGTCCTAACCCTCTCAGACATCGCAAGGTTACAATCAAGACTCCATTCATAGCCTCCCCAGATGTATGCATCATGTCAGCCCGGCACCGTTATCAAGAACCTATCACGGCAACACTCGTCGTTACCCCCCGCATTCTGTATCAGTTGATATGGTATGACAAGAGATAGTGGTATCATGGATGACGATCTGCAATCCGTCCTGAGATGGACGCTCGAATATATAGGCCCTGGTTGGCCTGGAGGATTCGGGCGAGGGTTGCAGGACCAATTGTCGCTGTTTTTGACTGTAAAATAGTACCATCGATATCGTCTGGTACTATCTTATATCATGGCAGTCCAAGATTTGACCGATGAAGCGGCATGGCCTCCCGGAACCGTTCGGCTCGAGAAGTTGATCGGAGGCAGCGGGCAAGCCTCCCAAGCAGAGATCATCCTGCAGCCGCGCCCCAGCAGTGACCCAAACGACCCTTTGACGTGGCCGAAATGGAGGAAATATCTCAACTTTGGCCTTGCGACCTTCTATGCAATGATGGCGTTTGGTCAAATCAATGCGACCACACCTACCTGGGGTCCGATGATGGACGAGCTGGGCTTTGATGCTGTTCTCATGTAAGTTTACACGGCCGTGGCTTGCACAAAATCTCTGGTTTATTTCTTTTTCCCTACCATTCTCGGTTTGCAATTTGGGTATCTCTTTTCGATGCCGCCGGGGACGGGGAGTGTTATCATATGCTGAGCGGGAGCTGCAGGAACAACACATATGCCATTGGCTGCGCGACTCTTGCACTGGGGAGCTTTATGCTCATCCCATTTGCCCTTAAATATGGCCTCCGTCCAATCTACGTCCTGAGCAGCGCTGCCCAGATGGCCATCATGATCTGGGCCGCCCGCACCGTGACGGCGGGCGACTGGTGGGGCGTGAACGCGCTTCAGTGCTGGGTAGGCTCGCTCGCCGAGACCATGGTTCAGATGACCGTCGCCGACGTCTTCTTCGTCCACCAGAGAGGCTTGATGAACTCAATTTACATCTGGGCGAGCAACTTTGGCTCCAGTTTAGCACCTGTTGCCGCCGGGTTCGTTACAGCATCCATGGGATGGAGGTGGGTATGGTGGTGGATGGCCATCTTCTTTGGGGTCGTCCTCGTTGCGTTCATATTTGGATTTGAGGAATCGAAATTCGACTGGACAGCAGCTGTTATACACGGTGTTCCTCCCCCAGGGGACGAGTCCAGCACCAAGAGCGATGCCGAAATTCAGCCCGACAAGAAGCAGCCGGCATCAGACCCTGAGAAGGAGGCTGCATCAGACGTGATGTCGGGCGAGGGACCCCTCACGGCTATTCAAATCGACCCATCCATACCACGCAAGACGTACTTACAGAGACTCAGCCTCGCGACTACGACGCCAGGGCCATTTATGCTGTTCGCAAGACACGCGTACCAGCCTTTCCAAATACTCTTCACCATTCCCGGCGTTGCATACATGTCCCTGGTCTATGCTGTGCTCCTGGCATGGTCGACGGTCATGTCTGCTGCCCTCAGCACGTACATGATCCTGCCGCCTTACAACTTCAACGCTTCCCAGATCGGACTCATGAACCTGGCCCCTTTTATTGGCAACACGCTAGGGTCCTTGATCTGCGGGCCCCTGAGCGACTGGACCATCTTGCGGCTGGCAAAGAGGAACAACGGCATCTATGAGCCCGAGATGCGCCTTTGGGTCTTCGTGCCGTTCATCCCGTTCCAGGTGGCGGGTGCCTTCTGGTTTGGTAAGATACCCCTCCCTGGCCGTGCCTTGTTCCTGCATATGCAACCTCCCACGCAGGGCCGGTCCGAGCAGCCTCGTGTCTAGGCATGAGGCCCCTAAAGGGGACCGCTCGGCCTGCTCTTGACCACAAGCCCAAGCCATAGGAGCCAACAAACCTACGCGAGAGGCGCTGTCACTTCTGAGATACTGATCAGGCTGCACTCAATTGCTCCTTTCGTGTGGGGTAAAATTTACTGACGACATAGGCAGGCTACGCCCTGCAGGACGGCCAGTCTTGGGTGGCCGTGGCTATCGCGCAGGGGATGTGTAACTTTGGGTCTGCCCCAATCTCGAGCATCGCTCTGACTTACATGACGGATGCCTACAACGAGGTGAGCAGCAGGCTGTCCCACGTGTCTCGGAGGATGACGCTGACAAAGATCACCAGATCATCGGCGACGCCCTGGTGGCACTTACGTTTTCGAGAAATACGATGAGTACGATCTTTGTCTTCGCCATGACTCCGTGGATTGGACGCGTAGGCATGGCCAATGTGTTCAACACAATCGGGGCTATTGGCCTGGCTGTCCTGTTGTTCGCCTTTGCTTTCCTGTGGAAGGGCAAATTGTGGCGCTCTCAGAATACGAAGCGCTACAAAAGGTACGCCGCGAAGCAGTTCGATCCTCGGCCCATTGACAACCACATCTAGCATTTTGCCCACGCGAAATGTCTGGCCGGATCGGGAAAGAGGTGATTTGTGCCACGTGCATTTGTTGCAATGCATTTGTCCAAATCTGGAGATTACATGTTACAGGATCGCTGAGGCCTGGGCTGCCTGATAGAAAGTGGCCTGGTCTCTCTTCGCAGTTCTTCGCGGTAAAGGGGTAATCGTAACTCTCCGAATGCAAGACAATCCTTTCAGCTCGCCCACCTTGAGTGGGTTTTTGGTCTTTTTTTCTCTCTGTTGGTACACGTAGGCTCGGTGTGTTTGCCGCTTAGTGGCAGACGTCGTGCATCCACATTTTCGATTCCCGAGTCGCACCGCCGCAGAGGGACCAACACCACGCCAGCACACACCAACACGCCCAACACAAGGACCGGTCAAATGTGACATCAGTCATGAACACAGAGCAGATCTGCGCCTGGTTTGTGGGTCATTCAGAGCTAAGCGCAGTTTCTGCACCTAAAAGTAAATTGTTGGTGATCCTGCCTACGAGCATGTCGATCCTGCTGACTCCGCCGCCCCAGAAGGAGCGTGGCCGCCTTGCGGCGCGGCTGCACCAAGGCTGCACCGAAGCTGCACCAACACTGCGATGTTCAGCCCCCAACCTGACGAAAACCCCTCGCAGGGTGACATTCGTGTTGGTTACACAGCGGTTTGCGCCTCAGTAAGCAGGTGTGGGAAGACATACCATGGACTTACATAAAGTCGGTATGCGCCGCACAAGGCTGTCCTCGCCAGGAAGGATTCAGCGGCGCTGACCTACTCCTTGCCTCTGCTTCCCTCCTTTCCCCGGCTTCGAGAAAGCATTGGCTGCATTCGTTTCTCAGAAAATGCACCTCCAACAGCCACTGGCGATCTCAGTCGCCGCCCTGTTCTCCGTCCAGAGTGCTACCGGCGCTGTGCTGCGGACTGACAGGGTCAGGAGGAACGAGTCCACCATCGTCAAGTACTCGCTGCCACAGGACTCGAGCGACCCTTCAGTACGAACATCATCGCTTGATGCTACCCGGTCCGCAGTTCAGTATGGGCCTCCCGTAGCTGGCGGGCCCTTCTATCCCAATGGGTCGACTGGGTC
Source organism: Diaporthe ampelina (assembly GCA_023522825.1). Lineage (NCBI taxonomy): Eukaryota > Fungi > Ascomycota > Sordariomycetes > Diaporthales > Diaporthaceae > Diaporthe > Diaporthe ampelina. The sequence continues at coordinate 411,784 of JAMFTM010000033.1, forward strand.
GGTTTTGGGCGCTGCAGACCTGGCGTCCCTGCAGGCCGACCTTGCAGCTCAGGAACAACTGGTGCAAATTGACGTCGCGCACGCGAATGCTTCAGCAGCAGCAGGCAAGGTACGCAGACATGGCCGAGACTTGGGATGGGATCTTTTTACTAACTTGACTTATCAGTTCAACGGGTTGAAGACTGTGGAGGACTATGCGCTGCTGTACGACGGCGAGTGGTCGCACGCACTGCCAAAGGGCCCGATCCCGGGTATTCTTACCAACTACACCCAAGACCTGCTGTTCTCGATGGAGCGATTGTCGACAAGCCCGTACGCCATCAGGAGGCTCGTTCCTGGCACCGACTGGATCCCATTCTGGGTCGACGATTCGGTGACTCTCAAACTCGCGGGATCCCCCCTGTGGGCTCTGTTCTTGGAAGGTCGCCTCTTCTATGCAGACTACTCGGACCAGGCGAACCTCCCCAAGACTGACAGGTATGCGGCGGCGAGCGATGGCCTGTTCTTTATCGACAAAGCTTCGGGGGACTTCCTTCCCCTGGCTATCCGGACTGGTGTCGGGCAGGGCACCATTTACACGCCTGAGGATGACCCCGCCGACTGGCTCCTTGCAAAGATCATATACAACGCGAATGACTTCTGGTTTGCCCAATGGCACCACCTTGCTGCCACTCACCAGGTGCTGCAGATCACCTGGCTCTCGGCTATCAGGTCGTTGAGTGAGGAGCATCCTGTCTACGCTCTTCTCAGTCGCCGTAAGTATCGCCTTTTAAGCTGTGTCTGTGCTTGTACTGACCTGTTGTCATCATAGTCACATTCCAGGCTTTTGCTGTTCAGCCGCTCGCTTCGGCCATCCTGTTCGAACCGGGCGGCGCGGTGGACCGGGTCTTCAGCTACACCGGCCAAGCGGCGCAGGATTATGCCTCGCATCTCTACTACACTGGCAGCGGTGACTTCCAGGCCAACTACTTCTTGACCAACCTGGAGAGGAGGGGCCTGATCAACTCCAAGTTCGGCCCTCCACTGGCCAAGTTCCCATTCCTCGATGACGCCACCGTGATATACGACGCGATCAGGACGTTCATGACCTCATTCGTTGACTCCTACTACGCCTCCGACGCGGACGTCAAGGCCGACACCGAGCTCCAGGCGTGGGCCAAGGAGGCCAACGGGCCGGCCGAGGCCAAGGACTTCCCATCCGCCATCGCGACCAAGGAGACCATCATCGACATCCTCACACACGTGGCGCACCTCGGCTCGACGGCGCACCACGCGGTCAACACCAACGAGCTGCTCTCTGCGTCGTCGACGCTGCCTTTCCACCCACCGGCCATCTATGCGCCCATCCCGAACAGCAAGGGCGACAACAAAAACGTGGTGGATTGGCTCCCACCGTTTGGGCAGGTCCTCGTGCAGCTCAACTTCGCGGGGCTCTTCGCGCGGCCCCTGCTCGAGTACTCGAACCGCAGCCTGACGCACATGTTTGACGACCCGGACATGCTCGCGAAGATGAACCCGGCCACGGAGGACGCGGCTGCCACGTTCAAGAGCGCCATGGAGGCGTTCAGCGACGAGGTCGCCGCCCGCCAGTTCGACTCGCAGGGGCTCAGCCAGGGCATGCCTTTTGTGTGGCAGGCGCTGGACCCGCGGGTTGCGCCGTACTCGGTTACGATCTGAGGGTGGCAATATAACATTTAGACTAATTGCGCGGAGAGATCTCTTAATGCTAATTTAATGTTGGAATTGGATTTCATCCTGCCTTATATAATTCACATATATACATACCTTGACGTCTGAAGATGGGCTAGGGCGGCATCTAAGTAGATCGATCTTGACAGGCAGGGGTAGGTGTAATATCCGACGGGCACCAAAAGTGGATATTCCACCGGCAATTGCACCCAGCTAGCAGAGATCAATCACACCAGCACACCAGCAAGCGCAAATGATCTCGCAGACAAGGTTGAGATCTGTGCTGCTGTCAACGTAACGCGCTACGCGGACGTATTTCTTCACCAATATGCTTAACTACGTAAGCATACCTAGTTAGTAATGCAACTAAAGACTAGCATTGAACTCTCTGCGCGCCTTGCTCAATCTATCTGGTCTATCACTCCTAATTAGACCGCATGTCAGCAAGATCGGCAGCCCTGCCACATCACACAGCTGGCTACTGCACGACACGGCGCCTTTCTATCGATCGAGATGGCGTCGATGGCACTCACACAGGGGCAGGCAGGCCGAAACGGTAACTCGGGCACGTCGGGTTGGCTGGATGTTACATTCCTCAGCGGAGGGGAGGTTCCAGCCAGCCACGGGCCAAGCTGCGAGTCAGCGCTCATAAGAACAAGACAGAAGGAATACAGCAGAAGCTTTCCGGGCATCCGCGCCGCCGTTGGGCGTGTTTTTGAGTGCGCCTTGGGCCCGTCGCCCAGCCAGAAAAAAAAAAAGGGGAAATGAGAGCAGCATCGACGCGACGACAGCTGTTGTTGGTCAGCCGCAGGGACCGGGTTCTGCTAGCCTGTCTCGTTTTGTCACGAGCTGGAGGGTCACCCAGCTAGAGTCAAGACACAGAGGAGTGTGTGTTCGTGCGTAGCAACAAAGGTCTTGATCTGGTATGTTGATTGGAGGGAGGGACGGGTTACAAGAGGAGCAGTGCTGAGCCTAACGCACGAACAATCAATCAGTCAATCAATAACGTAGCACCCGTGCCCTCTCTCCTTGCCTCGTTTGGGCGCAGACTTGCCAGAGGCCCAGAGTAGACGAACATTCCAGCCCCAGCCGCCCCAGCCCTTCTTCCCCGGCGAACCCAATTTATGCTCTCAGCTTTGTGGCCCTAGTTATACACGGCCGGCCATACTTACACGGCGGATCCGCCCCTCTTCCGACGAGAGCTTGAACCCTCGCCCAACGGCAATTGCTTTCCCTCACTCTCTCGTGCCCACGCGCGCCAGCCAGCCAGCCCAGCCAGCCCGCCAGCCTCACCCGCGCTCACCGCATTCCTCGGGCGGTTCGCAAAAACTCAGTTTTTCCCTGGAGAAGCCCGTCCGTTCCGTCCGCGCTCGCTGTTCGAGCCGAATCATACAGCACAGCTCCCCCCTAGCTCGCCGCGCACTAGGCCGACCCCACTCCACTCAGCAAGCTCGCAGCTGTGGATGAGACACGCACGAGCTGCTAGCTAGCTGGACACACACACGCAGGACAGGGCGGATAACACCACCCAGCCCAGACCAACCGACGAGACCACGCAACAGACACGGCACACATTGACTTTCTGCCCGTTCAAGGGACGTAGCCGAACAGGCACACAATAGCTTTCCACTACACTCTTGTCGCCCACCGGATCCCTCCCCCTTCCTGGGTTTACTTGACGCGGAAGAGAGGCAGACGCTCGCTCACACACGCACTCACTCGGGGCCTTAGCCGACCGTCCCGGCACTTCCACCCTCAGGACAAGCTAGCTTAGCAACCCACCGACCGGGCAGACTGACTGACTGACAGCTTGCTCCCACCGGCCGAGATCCCTCCCTCCCTTCCGTCTCCAAGGGCCGAGACCACCGGGATTCTGCCCGGGTCCACCTCATAATAATCCCGTCCACTGCCGGGGGCCTGACCCTCCTTGCACCTGGTCAAGCCCCGGGAGAGAGGAAGGAGAGCAACCTCAACCCCTTCGCCGGTCGTCGGGCCGCCCCATGGCGGGCACCGAACCCTGCTTTCCATCCCCACCGTTCGGCCGCTGCACATTACTCACCCGCCGCCGTTGTTGTTGCTGCTGTCATCGTCGTCCGCCTGTTGCCGCCTGTACCGCCGCCCCCTTATCCCATTGATTGACTAGTGGTGGTGCTGCCGCCCTGATCCGCGGCCAAGCCTGTCGCCATGACAAGGCCCAAGGTCCCTGATGACAAGAGGATACGTACCGCCCAGGCCTGCGAGTCCTGCAAGCGCCGGAAGCAAAAGGTGAGCTAGCTGCCTTTCTCCTTTTCCTCTTCCTTCTTGTTTACTTCTCTCCCTATATAAACATGGCCGTGTCAGCATCTAGACACCGGCCAATCACACCCTGTCACTGTCAATGCTGGCCAGGCCAACCTCTTCCTTGCTCTACTGTCATCCTTGCATGACCATCAGTTTCGTGATGTGTTCGTCTGGTGTTGACCGTGCATGGATGTGTCCGTCCCCAATATCATGATAATGCCTCTCACCTATTCCTCAGCCTCGGCCTTAGCCTCAGCCTTGTTGCCAGGGCCGGCCAATGTGTGCAGTAAGATGCGCAAGTGTTGGGATGAGGTCTTCCATCTGTTCTTTCCAGGACCAGACATGCTCGTGTGCTGTGGCATTGGGATATATCACCACAACCCCTGCTAGACCCCACACACTGCTCCAACCCACGACGTGTGGAAATTGGTGGAATACGTACATTGCCAGTGCCGATGCTAACAATTAACGTGAAACCAAAAAGTGCAATGGGTTGAAGCCATGCAACACCTGCACAAAGCGCAACCTGGTCTGCGACTACCTCTCAGGCCACGGGCACGGCCACAACAGCCAGTCAACACCCACCCATGGCGGCCAGGGCGAGATCGTCGTGTCCGGCACCTCCCCGAACAAGCGTCGGAAGTCGACGCCGGACACCATGGGATCGGACGAGGGATCGGCGGCCCCGAAGAGGGCGAGGTTCGGCGGCGGCGACGTGCGGACGGGGCCCCCCTCGCAGCAACAGCAGCAGGCCGCGGACAGCACCGAGCCCTCGAGGCTCCTGGGCCTTCCGACGCCGATACCTGCGCCCCCCGTGCCCGGCCGGGAGGCTGATGGGGACGGCGAGCCTGACCAGGAGGTCCAGTCGAGGCAGAGCACCGTGAGCGGGGCCGACGAGGTCGCCGAGGTGTACACCGAGACGCGCATGCTTCAGGACCCCACCGGGAGGTTATGTATGTCATAGCCAAATCCCCTTATGAGACTGGCTTGCTGACGACGGAATAACAGTGTACCTGGGTGATTCTGCCACACTCTCTTACCTGCAGTTCATCCGCATGATAGTCGAGAGTGTAGATGGGCCCTCACAGTTCACAATGGACCCCAGCCGCCACCGGCTGATGGAGCTGACGACGAGTCTCCCGCCTGACACTCGCACGTCGCTCTTGCTCCCGGACCGCAGGACGGCGGATGTTCTCATCAGATCATACCTTACTAATGTGAGTGTTACCTGGATCAATTTTACTTCTCCCACATACTTCAATACCGGGTGGGAGTTCCATACACATGACGATGTAGTACCCCGACTACTGGGGTATTGAGCCGGACAAGAACTAACACACTGCAGACCAACGGCCTGATCGAGGTCTTCGACAGGAAAGTCTTCAACCAGCGGCTCGAGGTCTGCTACCAAAACCCGCTGGCAGCCGAGCCTACGTTCCTATGCCTGCTCTACCTCGTCTTTGCCATCGGCCTCGTGCTCGCCACGCCGGCCCCAGGCAGCCATGACGACAGCGTCATCAAGAACCTGCAGACGACCACCGCGGACCGTGCCGAGATGTTCTTCATGAACGCCAAGTGCTTGTGCGACCCGACGTCCGGCTTCGAGGATGCTGATTTCTGGAGCGTCCAGGCGCTCCTGCTAATGTCGTTGTTCAAGTTGGCAAGGACAAAACGTAATGCGGCTTATGCCTACCACGGTAAGTCATTGCAATCATGATGCAGGATCTCGTCTCGATACTAACTGCTTGGAAGGCATGGCGGTAAGGTCTGGCTTTGCTCTTGGGCTCCACAGGCAGGAAACTATGGTGATATTCCCCGTCCCAGATCGCATCGTGAGGAGGAACGTGTGGAGGAGTCTTTACGTACTAGACCGTTTCCTTGCAGCCGCGCTGGGCAGACCAACATCGATCTCGGAAGACGACTGCTCAGCAGAAGCGCTTGTCACGCCGGAGAGATACCTCGGGCAGGAGAAATACCTCGCCGACACAAACACCGACCCATCGTCGTCCAGCGGCTTGAATGCCGCCGTGCGGAGCTGTCAGGTCATCGGTATAATCCTGAAAAAGATATACGCGCAGCGCAAGATCTCGACCAAGCTCGCACAGGAGATCTCAGAGCAGTGCAAGGGCGGCCCTCAGAAATACCATGCCGGCCTGCACTGGCGGCAGGCCATGAACACGGGCATCGATCCGGCCCACGGCATGGCTGTCATACACGTCAACCTGCTCTACTGCCACGCCGTCATCCTGCTGACTAGGCCCTTTTTTCTCTTTTTGATGAACAGGATGCAGCAGGAGAGGCTTGGGGTACCACGGGCAGCGATACGGCCTGGATCCAAGATGGAGAAATTCTCTGAGGCCTGTGTCAACGCCGCGTACCATACCGTAGCACTGGTGCAGATGGGCCACGAGGGCAACTACCTGCCGCAGCGCGACCCGTTTGTAATGTGAGTTTCTTCCCTCCTGATCGATATGACCCACGCACTCGTCTGACCACAAAGCAGCCACTTCCTCTTCGCCGCAACCCTAGTAGTGCAGAGCAACGAGTTCGCCTCCCTCCACAAGAACCCCTCGTACGGCGAGACGTACCAACAGGCCCTGTCCATCATGACCTACTGCGCCAAGACGGACCCCCAGGCCAGCAGGCTCGTCTACATAATGACAACCTTCCACAACGTCATCGTCTCCCGCGCGCCGGCGTCCTCGTCCCTGCGCGACCCCTCCTCCATGCCAAACACCCCGTCAGGCGGCGCCGCCACCGGCGCCGGCGGCACCCTCGTCAGCACGCCCGACCCGATGGCCAACTTCTTCCTCTCGCACTCGACGCCGACAGCTACCACCGTGCCCCCACCGCAGGCGCCGACGAGCGCGCCCGCGGCCCCCGCATCCAGCAGCAGCAGCACGTTCGACCCGGCCCTCACAATGCCTCCTCACCACCACCCACACCAACACGTGTCTCCCCACCACCCGCACCACCAGCAAGCCCCCGGCCTGCACAGGCGCGACTCGGCAAACACGAACCCGGCGGCAGCAGGCGGGGGGCCCTCCCCGTCCCCGGGCAGCATGATCCCAACCTCCGCCCTGACGCCGACGACCTCGTCCACGGGCGGGGACCCGCTCATCGACGCGGAGTGGTTCCACTTCGACACGCTGTGGGAGAACTGGGCGGCCACGCCGCAGCCACAGCCACAACAAGGTCCGGGACAGGGACAGGGAGGACCGCCTCCGCCTTCCTCTGGCGGTGGCGGACAGGCCCAGCAGCAGCAGCAGCAGTTGACCGACCCGGCGCTGTTTGGGGACCCGGCCCTGGGTGGGTTCGACGTCTCGGGTGCCGGTGGCGCCGGAGGTGCCAGCGGTCCGGGTTCTGCGTTTGCTACCCCGCCGCTGCCGGGGGCGCAGTCTGGGAATGCGGGGATGAATGTGCCGCTTTATCCGATGTTGAGGTTTGCGGAGTAAGAGATGGGGAGGATGAGGAGGTTGTGTCGGTTTGTTGAGAAGGGCGAGGAAGCAAGTACGATATGGAGGGGAGGGCCCGGTATGTATGTGTGCAACGTGTGTATGTATGTATTTACGTCATTGGGACAAAAAGCTTAAGGGAGAAAGAAGAAGAAACGCAGCATGGCGCTGGGTGCTGGCGGATTCGAGTTTTTATTTCTTTGGGAGGTTAAAAAGTTCTTGGGGCAGCGGGCGCAGGACATGGTGGGAGGGTGGATGGGTTGGTGCTCGGGAGACACGGGGTGGGGAATCTGTTGTACATTGGGAGTCGATGTGGTAGTCTAGTCTAATGTGTGTTGGATTCCCTTTACCAACTTGGATTGCTTGTCTTTTCAGTGAGTCTGCTTCGTGAAGAAGATTCAAGGACGGACACGGAATGAGGCGTGACGGAGATGTATGGCTACTTGGGTTCAATGAAGCTACCCAGGTTGTCTGTAATAGCACTAGTATTGCAGCCTATGAGCTTCTATCTTCTCGTCCAAAGGTAGTGAAAGTGTGCGACCCATGAGGAGCTGGCTGGCTTTTCACTGGTCATTCAGTATCTCGGCGCGATATTTGCGAGCTCAATTGCTCGCACTTCCCCGTAATTCGGTGTACATCAACTTGACAAAAGTTGGCATCATTCTGAGAAGGAAGGAGCACACCCCAAGCTCATCGAAAGTCACAGATTCGATCCCTTAACTTCGAGGATTCCGTTGTGCTTCGTCGTTTGGATCGTAGGTATTGTTCCGCAATACCAGCATACAAGATACCTTGTGGGTGAAGACCGAAAAAAAAGTCTGTAATTCGCCATCCAATTTATTTCAAGCTCTCTTGAATTGGCCATACCTTATGACAATAGATCAACACCGGGTGGCGTGTGCGGCACTCGCAGTGCCACTCTGGAGACAGTAAAACGCTACCAAGTACAGCGAGCTGGCAAGAAAGGACAGGTCGAACTCACATGGACGATTTCGAGCGTTTCTTTTTCTCGATCATTTCGAGGATGTGGGAATTTCAGCCTTGTCGACTGAAGGTGGCTGCAGTCTTGATATCTCAGCAAAGACGCATGGAAAAAAGAAGTTCGAGGTCCCTATTCAATCCAGTTAGCAAGAGTCGCAATTGGTGTCGAACTCATTTAGACTTGAATCATAATCAGACCAGTTCTTTAGGTTTTTGTTTTCTCATCGTAGGCTGGATCTATACCAGTGCCTACTTAAGGGATGGAGATGGAATTGTCATCATGACGGTGGTAGGGAGGAGGAAAGAGCTTAAAACTTACAAGCCGCACGCTCTGGCCACTGCGCCATGTTGTGATGTCTCAGCAAAGAAGCATGGGAAAAAGAAGTTGAGGTCCCTGTTCGATCAGTCAGCACAAATCACAACGTGTTTAGTTTTGACCTTATTTAGATTTGGATAACAATCAGATTGGGTGCGTTAATTCTCATGGGAGGCTTGACCTATGCCAATGCCAACTCAAGACTGATACAAGGTTATGGATCGGTCATCATGATAGGTGGCAGGGAGGAAGGAAGTAGGTTTCAAACTTACAAACCGCACGCTCTGGCCACTGTGCCACGGTGGCCTTGCAACTTATTGGGGACATGCTCAGTGAAAGCGCAAGATAAACCCCTGTAGCAGCCCTCATTCTTGCTCTTTCATGGAAGGGGAGGAGGGGTGTTCGACTTTGGTCGGTGCCTGGATTGGTGGAAGGTAGGGAAGAGGGAAAGTGCGGCCCCATGGCAACCGCCGGCGCTATGTGCTCTACTTTGACTGACCCATAGTTTCTGGTTGTTCTTGTGTGGCATCCAAGAATTCCCAATTCAAATACCTACCTAGTAGGTATCGACGTACCGGTACCTACCCAAGCGATTCTGCTCGAAACATCGACATCTTTTCTGAACTGGCCATCCCTTTCCAACGGACTACCAAGCCTGAGAATGAGTACGCTGCCTGTGCATCAGGCATAGTATTCTAGGAATGTTTGCAGAATCAACAAGCACTGATCTAAGTGAATTGACGGTATGGTTCTCGTCTTCTACACCCGCACTGCATCACCTTCCAAGTTCTAAGTGGATTTGCTATGTCGGTTTCAGCGACACCTCTGTAGAGCTCAGAGTCCACGACATTCTGATCCACCACGTACCAACTATGTGGTTTTGCCATTTTCAAGGGTGCAAAACAGCTTCACATCAGGTCACCAATTGAACGGGCCGCTGAGCGCGCTCCAGTTCAGCTATTTGTAAAGACGGCTAGGACTTTTGAAGTTACAGTATCATTACATGCCGCAGTTTCCCCCCCCCCAAAAAAAAAAGAACAAATCCTGTATGAGTATCGCTACCTGCGTCAGCCGTGATATCTGCATGACCGTAAGTGCAGGTGTGACTGAAATATAGGGCATTGGGCAGAGTCTTAGAGATTCGAAATTATTTTCTTCATCTCCTGAGGTCTACCAAGGCTTTGAGTTTTACTTCGACATTGTTCTTCTTGGATTACTCTGGTTCTTACACTTACTTCAGAGGAAAAGCTATATGATGAGGTTTTTGAAATTTGTCTCCACTTTGAGAAAGCGAATGGGTGATAAGTACTTTCAAATTGGATTTCCTTAGTTTTGAAAGAATAAAAGTGTAGGTGACGGTGACGGTGAGGAGGACCTAGGAGGTCAAGCATGCAGTACGGAGGTATCTAGGTACCTACCGGTCCCGGCTTGCCGCAATTGGCCAATGAGTGCAACCCCAACGCCGACTCCAACATCCCTGTCCCCGGCCGATAATTTTTGGGAGCTCCGGTCGCATCTCGACTTCACATGAATCCAAGCTGTCCTACTTACAGCTCGACACACCCGAAACTTTCTTTCCTTTACCCCCTCGCTTTCTGCACTGTACAGTAACTGCTTTCTCTCGTATGTAAATATCTACAGCTCCAATACACCACCACTTGGCCTTTCCTCCGAGTCTCACGCCACCATGGCCTCCTGCGCGAGGGGCTCCGGCTTGCGCCGCGACATGCTCCTCCTGTTCCCCCGATCCGCCAGCAGCCGCAACTACTTTCAACCATGCGCGACACAGATCATGCATTCGCAGCGGATAATACGAGCGAAGCGAGCCTTCCAAATCTCCGCCTACCTCGGCGCGAAGCAAAAGTCCGCTGCTGTCAAGCAGAAGCCAGCCCCAAAAAAGTCACAGCCTCCGACGGCACTCCCGTACCGCCCACAACCCAAAGCAACGACCCCCACCGCCCCGAAATCAAACGCCCTCGCCCTCTCCGTCGCCGAAAGACTCGCCGAGCGCGGCGAGCGCACCGTCCTCTACGAGGGCCCCTCCCACTTCTGGCTGCGCGCCTCGGGCCTGTCGGCATCCGTGTTCTGCATGAGCTACGTGGGCATCCAGTATTACAGCATAATGGTGTACCCGCCCGAGGGGCTCGCATGGTGGGTCCCGCACGCGTTCGTGCCGATCCTGTTGCTCATGGGCTACTTCGGGGGGCACTTCGCCTTCAGCGCCGCGAACATCGTTAGCTCCATCACGGCGGTCCCAAAGGCCATGGTCCCGCGCTCGTACCTGACGGGCGGCGCGGCCAAGAGGACCAAGCAGGAGGAGCGGTCGCTCGCCGCGCTCAACGCGAGCCCCATCGCCCTCGAGGTGTCCCTGTCGCAGATGCTGCCGCTGCTGCCGCCCAAGAAGCTCGTCGTCGCGCCGGAGGAGGTCTTGTTCCCCTTTAAGATGCAGTCCACGCCTGTGGGGAGGGGGGCCGTGGCGGATATCGAGGCCCCGAGGCGCCCTAAGGGTGCGATGGACAAGATCGCAGCCCCATTCGAGGCGTTCGGCAAGGCGCTGAGACGTCCCCTCAACGGCATCGTGAGGGGTCTGACACGGGAGGGGTTCGCCAAGATCAAGATTAGAGACAAGAAGCACAGGATCGATGTCACGGGTGGCAAGGTGCTGGAGAGGGGCAAATTACTGGATCATCTTGTGGCCTACCGGCCTGAGAGAGTCTAGACTGGGTCTAACCAGTATGTGTTCTCAGGAACAAAGATCTGGCATTGTGAAGCTATCAACACATTGAAAAAAAAACATGAATACTGAAACACCCCCTGCATGGTGGAAAATACCCTCAATTCAGCAACTGAAACCTCGCGATTGAATATTCCGTATCAACATCCGCGTGTTCAAGCAGTATAACTCACTCTCGCCATAGGTCGCAGTTTCATTATTGCGGCGCCTTTGGTAACAATCCTCTGTTGCTTGGTCCTCGCGTCTCTCAGATACCCCGCCTGTGCCCATGGGCTCTGCTCGAATCCTATAGTGTCCCATAAGGACTGTGTTGAATTCGTTGGTTGCCATGCCTGGCATTGAGTTTTGAGATTGTCTTGAAGGTTGGTCAGCGTCTGCAAGTCCACCGGGTCGACGTTCCATGTGTCCCAGTCAGGGTTTGGTCCTGCCTTCTTGATGATGACCGAGACTTGTTTGGACAAAGGCGCGAAGTGATCATTGAGGAAATCCATCAACTTGGGGGGTCTCTTTCCTCCGCCCTTTGCGCCGGTCCAGGTAGTGACGCGGTCCACCATGGTAACAAACTTGTCAATGTAGCCTATGACATACGGCCAGTCAACCCCTCCTCTGATATCGTGGCCATATTTCGCTGTTTGTCGGGCACCGTCAGTCACGATCAATGACATCTCTTCTGCATCAATCAGGCGCTTTTTTTTTGTTGCTTTGAGCACTCACCTAACCATAATCCGTCGTCTATGCTGAGCCTGTACACATTTGTAAAGCAGTCTTTGATGTACGCGTCGTAAGTAAAATCGTCTTGCCGGTGATCGCCAAACCTGATATTGCACATGAGAGCGTCGGTGCGCAAGTCTCCGCCGTGGACGCGGGCATTGATCACCGGCAGGCGATCAGAGGAGAACGAACTCGGCTCCGTGGCCGGCTTCTTTTGGATATGAGCCCCATATAAGTGCAGCTGTCTTAGCCTGCTGTCCATCCACTGCAGACAAGAGGTCCAGAGGATTGTATAAATCCACGCCGCATCCGACACCGGCTGGTCGAGAGCCTCGAGCTCTTTTACAAGGGTCCTCCCCCCGTCTGGCTTGTTGTCAACCGGGATCAGCTCCTGGAACAGACCCAGCGTGTACTCGACTTTTTGCCTGTGCTGCTGCTCTTGCTCCAAGGCTTTTTGTATCTCGGCTATCCTTTCCTCGTCGCTCAGATCCAGCGTTCCCAAGAGCACGTTCATCAGATTTCCAGCTGCTGTGTTGCCGAAAGCCACCGGGAGGTCCCTGTGGTGTCCCGAGAGGTCCATGTATGCCTCCGGTCCCACCACGGGGTCCAAAGCGCCGGAGACCGCTGAAGCAAGCTTGTTTTGGAAGGCCTGTTGCGAGTAATTCTTCGCCTCCTCGTCTTTGAGGTTCTCAAGATACAACAAGACATTGTTGCGAATATCCTTGTCTGCGATTCGTTTTCCGCCCTTTTGCCTGCGAATGTTGTTCTTCCCCACGGTTACATGTGGGCTGTTGAATGCCGGGACATCTCGCTGCCTCTTCGGAGCCATGATCGATCGCTTGCGGTCTCGGCTTACGGTGTGTGTTGACAGTTTCTTGATCTCTAGATCGATTGTGAGCGCAAGACATTGATTGGAGCGTCACACCACGCGGAAGGCTCATAGAAGCTATATAGGTGTTACGGAGACCAAATTAAAACCTTTGACTGGAAATGACTTGTTCCAATCATGCGAATAATTCACAATCCTGTGACTCTGCCGTCAATTCCTATCTGGCTTTGTCTATTCATGATAGTATTTGTTAGGCGGCTCGTCTAGAAATACAAAATTCCGTTTCCGGATAATTTGTGCCTGGCCTCTTCCGCGCGAGATATTACTCCACGGTAGCTGCTTTGTCTCTACCGTTGTGTGGTGGTTCTCTGAACGATATTCCCGCACATAACTCTCATCATTTTCATCTACTCAAGGGATTGCGATACGCAAATAGAAATCGCGTTTGCCCAGCTCTCTACCAGTCTAAGCTTTAACTATAGATGCACTCCTCAATGACTACCACCGAGTGGTCTCATATAGAGGTAAACCGAATAGGATCAATGAACCCAATGCTGTCGTCTGAATAGTCCTGTATGTTGTCTCAGAGATACGATTTACATATATAGACACACATAGTGTGTGTATCATATCTCTCCCTTCATTTCTTTGAGCCACTAACGCCTGAATTCTATGTTGAGTGTCCTAAACTTGTTGCAGCTACCTCCCTGACAATCACCAGTGTGCCTGACGGTATTCGCTCTTCCTAGCTGCCACCATTCCTGTGTCAATAATTTTGACGTCCCCCAATATCTCATACACAGCCAAGTCAGCACGCATCTCCTTGGCCAGCCAATTCCGCACTTCTAGTGCGATAAGAGAGTCCACTCCGAACGACTCCATCCGATCATTTATTGTTCGTGTGCCATCTTCCAAGCCGAGCATCTTGCACAATTTGGTCTTCAAAGCTTCCGCCACGGCTACTCCTGCCTGCTCGAGCGTTTGAGCTTCTGCGAACACAGCAGCGGCATCCTGAGCTTTCGTGGTGCCTGTTGCCGAGGTAGCACCACCAGACACAACCTGGTGCATGGCGCGGAAGAGAGGCTTATACATCATCTCAGGCACCTGCCGACCTGAAGAAACGATCAAGGCGGGCAATTGAATGCCCGTCACAGTTTGAGCCGCTGAGGGTGAATCCAATACAACGGCCGGGTTGCAGTAATAGTCAAACATGCTAAACAGGTTTTGTTGCGATATGGGCAACACCTGATCTAGCTGCATCACTCTGTGCTGCATTTCCTTTCTCTCAGCGACCCAGCCTTCATCTTGTATCATCCCTAGGTCAATTGTGACGGCCTTTTCGCCTCTAGCAAGACGATAACGAGCCAGGGCGTCGAGAAATGTGTTACCGGCGGCATAGTTGGCCTGCCCGGGATTCCCGAATATGCAAACCGCCGATGAAAGCATAACGAAGAAATCCATGCCCGATGGTAATGTCGTATGGAGATTCCACGAGCCCTGAACTTTGGGCCCCACACTGGCGCACCAGTCCTCGTGTGTCATAGCTGTAAATGTTCGATCCTGCATTGTGAGATTATCAGCGAAGAACTTTCCTCGTGTCACATGGGAATAGCTCCTACCTGGATCACCATAGCTGCTTGGAAGCATCCCTTGATCGGAGGCATCGTTCTTTCTGCCATCTGGATAGCCTCCCTCAGCGATTCAAGATCGGCTATGTCGCAAACCTGGTATTGCAGGTTGACTCCTTGTTGCCTCAGCGCCGAAATCGTCCTGAGTCTTTCTGGATGCTTTTCGGGATGAGATCTCGAGAGTAGAAGGATGTTGGTCGCTCCACGCCGCACAAGCCACCGAGCGATTTGGCGACCGATACCACCCAGTCCACCAGCAATTACGTATGTTGCCTCACTGGAGAAACGGTAGTCCGAGTCCTCACCCTCCATGAAAGGTACCAGGGTATCGTCGTGAATATCGAGGATAATTTTGCCTGTGCTTTTCCCGCTGACCAACAAGCGGAACGCCTGCTCCGCCTGATTGATGGGCAAAGACTGAACAGGGTATGATGGTTTGAGAGTTCCGGACGCCATCATCTGGAAGATATCACGCATGATATTCTCATGACGATGTCCCGAGTCGCTAACCATGGCTGCGAGGTCCACCCCGATGAATGAGGCATTTTTGATGAATGGGAACATGGGCAAATGTCCTCGTGTGTCGATATCCTTCCGTCCAATTTCCACAAATCTTCCAAATTCTGCAATGAGTTCCCATGACGCCACGAGAAGCTTGCCGGACAGCGAGTTTAGGACGACGTCAACACCTCGCCCGTTGGTGACTCGTTTCACTCCCTCGGCGAAGGAATCATTGCGGCTGTAGAAGATGTGGTCTTCCAGAATGCCATATCTCTCGATCAAAAGGTCACGTTTGGACTTTGAGCCGACGGTGACGAAGATCTCAGCACCAATTGCCTTCGCCACCTGGACAGCAGCTTGTCCAGTACCACCAGCCGCAGCGTGGATCAGGATACTCTCGCCTTTTTGTAACCTGGCAGCCATGTGAAGACTATAGTAAGCCGTGACAAAGGCCGTCGGTATCCCCGCAGCATCTTCAAATGACATGAAATCCGGTATTTTGACGACGAGTGACTCCGGAGATCTCACCAAACTTTGGTACGTTCCCATAGCCCCCACGGCGACGCGGTCTCCCGGAGCTAGATTCTTCACGTCCCTGCCGACCCGAGTGATGTAGCCGGCACATTCACTGCCAGGTTTGTCGAAATTGACACGACCCAAATAAATCAAGCAATCTTTGAAGTTGACGCCAATGGCTCGCACTTGAACCTCGACATGGTGTGGCGCAAGGGGTTCGTATGCTGCCGTATCTTCCACCCACTCAAGACTGTCAAGCAAACCAGGAGTCCTAATGTTCAGTCTTACAGGACACCCTGAGCCGAATTTCCGTGGTCTGACTGTGTTGTGGGCCCGGGAGAATACATGTTGATCTAGATATTTGGCCTGACGTAAGCGATTCACGCACATGTAGCCAGATACTTCCATGTATTCTTCCTCCACCTCGCTCTCGGCGAGTCCCGTGGCTGGATTCGTCGCTTTGAAGATTCTCGAAATCTTTGGTGTTATTTGACTCTCCATTGCGCCCCCTGCTGGACTTTCCAGAATCAGGGTCACTATCCTGATGAACGGATGCTCGCTGCGGCATACTCGACAGAGGCCTTCAACCATCGACCAGTATGGTGGGCGATCTGACTGTTCATCGCGCATCTGTACCCACAGGAGGGACCTGGGTGCCGTGAGGAGTCTTTGATAGGCTTTGAAGGTGGTCGAGTCTAAACTCTGCAATTTGGGTTCCTCCAAGTCAACCAGTAGTATGCAATGCCGGTTCCCAATGTCGTCGTCCGACAGAGAGGTTACCTGGTTGAGCAAAGCCACCTCTGGCCCTTTTGAATCGCCCGGCTGAACCAGGGCGCGCTGGAGCTCACCGGCTACCCGGGTTTGAAGTTCCGAAGGCTCGTTATCGATGACCAAGGTCACGCCTGGGGGGATGGCCGTCGACGCACAAGCATGCTCATCTTGCAACACCACGTCTGGCAGGGCAGTGGCCACCATGATGCTCCACCCATGACAGACCTCCGTGTCCCAGTCTCTGAACACCAGATCCGTTCCTGAGAAGCCTGCTTGCTTCAGTAGATCATTCCAACGACCTTCTTCGATGACGGGGCTCTGCTGTCGGAAGCTCTCAGATCCAAGCCACCAGCCAGGCAAGGTGCCCCAGACGAATCCCGTTTCTATGTTGCTTGGTGCGGTCATTTCCATCAAAACCAGCTTTCCGTGAGGTTTCAGTAGCCCTCGCGCATTCCGAAGCGTGACGAGCAAATCCTTGGTGACATGTAAGACGTTGGCGGCTACAATAACGTCGTATCCAGTGCCCATACCTGCAGCGACATTCTGGGACCAGAAGTCCTCGTGCTCGATGTTCAGATTACAATACCGGACCCGGTCAAACATTTTGAACCTCTCTTGGGCCTTTGGATAGAAAAATTCGCTGATGTCTGTGAACATGTATTCCGAATATCGGGGTCCTTGGTCCGGATCCGCGATAGTGTCGAGAATGATGCTTGTGGTAGCGCCAGTTCCAGCCCCTACCTCCAGAAACCTCAGACCAGGGTCCTTGTGAACCAGCGTGTCTAAGTATTCCTGAAGCATTGGGAAGGCTTTTCCGGTAGCGTTGAGCTCTTCGTACATGTTGGCTACGGACTGGGGATCGGCAAACAGTGTTTGAAGAGGGTCGATCTCGCCGGTGAGGATCTGTCGGAGCTGGCGGCCGATCAGAACACCAAATGTACCTCTATGGCCGGTGGATATGAAATGTTCCCCAAATTTTTCCAGATCCGGCCCCGAAGGTAGTGGATCATTGATACCTTGATTCTTGGAAGAGTTGTGTGCGCTGAGTCTGGCCTGAAGCCATGTCGCATATTTATGCATAGATGGAATGATACTGAGTTCAGACTGTCGAATCTCATCAAAGGCTTGCTTTATAAAGCCCAGAATCATGATTCTGACGCCCTCGTACCACTCTGTCGGCTCGAGGAGTTGGCCACGTTGCCGTGAACAATATGAGAGCATTTCCTCATGGTCGAGAATTGTCGGGTCAGCTTTCCAAACCATTTCATGGGAGATGGAAGCAATTTCTTGATCAGATGTTGGAACCTCTTGTTCCCGAGCAACTTCGACAGTTTCCAGCTCCTCAACTTGCACCCTGATCTCCATATCGGCAGTCTTCGAGAAAACTGTCGTCGAAGATACAGCACTACGCTTGCTGGAAAATTCTGCTTCGGCATAAACTCTCTCTGATCCTTTTGGCGAAGAAGAGCGTATCACACCCGCCCCATTTCTGGAGATCCACAGTCTGGTGACACGAGAGGGGACAAGCGTAGGAAGAGACTTCGTGAGTCCTTCACTCAAAGCAGGAATCGTCAGCTGGAAAATACTGTCCAGAGAAGCCGGGTGGATGGTGTACGGTTGAGAAGACTCAGAAACCGAATTTTCAAGAGGTGCCAGCGCCGCGTGGGCCTGTCCGTGTCCGTTGTAATGTATGTGCGTAAGTCCTTGGAAGGATGGACCATACTGCAATCCACTGGTCTCGCTGACTTTGCGATACATCTCTGGGGACTCCAGGGTACTTTGACAGGAAGCTAAGGCCTTCTTGTAGGCCGCCAAGGCCCTCTGTGACTTTTCTTCCTCTTCGTCGTGCTTGTTGATATCGAGGGCTGCCATGGTAGTCCTTTTCGGGGATATGATCCCATCGCATGCTTGATCCCAACTATCGTCAACCCTTCTGACAAGGATCCTGAACTTGTAGTCTGTCTCTCTTTGAGATCCGGTCCTGGATGTTGGCACCATACTAATCTGCGTTTCTGTGCCAGCGGGCTCCTCGCTGACGACAATGGGTGAGGTAAAGTTGACGTTCTGAAGTTCGAAATCGAAGTCTGAGTCCGGCAAAAGTTGTTTGACAGCTTCTACTGCCATTACGACCATGCCGGCAGCTGGGTACCACATATTTCCGTGAAGTCTATGATCAGAAACCCATGGTATCTCCTCAGCCTTGATAGTGAAACCCCATCTCGCGTCCAATGGGTTCCAGTCCATCATCTGAACTCCAAGAAGGGGGTGAGGGGCATGTAACCTCGATTGGAAAGACTTCGATCTGCTCGATTCCTCCCAGTAGCTGATGGAATGATTGAAAGGGTATTTTGGCAAGTCGGCTACTGTCCGAGATTGTGCAGCTTGCTTGGCATGAACTAGTGCTGTCTGGGCCAAATCGACCTCGAAGCCTTGACAGAAAAGCTGCCCAACGGCTTCAAGGGCAGTCATACATGCTGACTTGTTCCGGACAAGAAGGGATGTGTACACTGCGTCGCCCCTCATATGAGACGCAAGGATCTCGCGAAGAGGTCCCTTCAATGCTGCATGCGGTCCGAGTTCTAGCCATCCATCAACGCATATTCGCTGTGAATGGCTTCTGTCAAGAAGCTTGCACGTGACCTCATCACTTGTACTTGAATTGATGGAACAGAGGCCCACAGCGTCGCTGAATCGAACCGGTGACAGCATATTTTGAACCCAGTATTCAGCGGAGCCGACGCAGTCAACGTCAACGATGTCCGCAGTGACCGATGAAACCATTTTGATTCCACTGACAGGTATTCCGGGCCGCAAATCAGAAAGGCGGTCAAGATACTCGGATGATACCAAGTTCATCTGTGGGGAATGGTACCCTACATCAACCTTCAATTTCCTTGCGAATACCTGTTTGGAGGACAGATAAGCCAGTAGAATGTCGATAGATGCAATGGGACCAGAAACAGTTGTGTTGGTGGGACAATTTATGCAGCTGATAAAAATATCTGCCGCGTCAAAAGCTGTTGGGTATTGTTCCTGGACCTTCTTGAGCTCTAGGGGGAGTTCGTTTGCTGGGATACCGACACTGGCCATCCCCCAGGGTTGTGACCGCGATTCTCTTGCGAGCTTCGACGCGAGAACTCCCCTGTGGTACGAGACTTTCATGGCAGAGTCCTGAGATAAATATCCAGCGCAATACGCTGCGGCGATCTCTCCAGATGAATGGCCAACAACGACGGAGGGTTTCATTCCCAGGAAGCGAATCAAATCGACCAATGCAATCTGCACGGCAGTGGTAACAGCTTGACTGATCTCAGGGGAATGTACACGACTGATATCATTGTGTGCCACGAGTTCGTCTGAAGTCCAAAAGTTTAGCGATCTTGCATCTTAACTTGGACCCGACGAGCCTTCAACAATGAAACGCAGGAAATCTGGCTTACCAATCAAAGACCAGTTGCAGGTCAAAGTCTCTAAACACTTCTGCGAACGTTCTAGACTCGCCGCAAAGATTGGCCAGTCAAGCAGCTCAGCGCCCATTCTGGGCCATTGTGCTCCTTGACCTGTGAAAAGCAGACCCAGGTGAGCTACGGCTGTCTTGGAATGGCGCACCGGCTTCGAGAATATGTCTTCCAGGTCTGTGGATGCTGAAGATGCCCTCAGAATAGCGTAGGATCTCCACTCCAGCAAAGTACGCCGCATATTTAGAGTGAAAACGATATCATCAACCACATCAGTATAGTCACCATCGTATTTGAGACGATCTATAACCTGAGAGAGATCACGAGCTTGTCGAACGATGCCATCTTCATCAGAAGCAGACAGAATTAGGAGTCTAGGGTGGGGCTGAAGCTGAGACGTGCTTTGCGTAGAACCATTCAAATGGCCATTGATAGTCCCGGAGCCTGTGTGGCCGTTGGTACTGGTAGATACCGCGTGGCCATTGATAGTGGGTAACTCAGTATGGCCATTTGTAAGCTGCGTCTCATAATGAGACGAAGAGCCGTTGGATTGTGGATAATCCAGGCTTGCCCGCTGAGCCTTGTGTAGCGACAGGACACATGGTAGGCGATGACCTAAAACCTGAAGGTAGCCATCAGCCGCTTCAAGCACTGCATGGGAGTTAGACCCCCCGAAGCCGAATGAGTTGACTGATGCCCGTCGAATTTGATCGGAGCTGGCTTTGGGCCAGGGAATGCATTGAGAAGGAAACTCGAGGTTGAAGAACTCCGCATCGATCTGTGGGTTAAGCGTTTCGAAGTTGGTGTTGGGTGGAACGATGCCCCTTTCCAAGGCCAGCACAGTTTTGACGATGCCTGCGAGTCCACTACTACCTTCAAGGTGTCCAATGTTGGACTTAACAGCTCCCCTTTGGAAATATTGTCAGCTCGGGATCATTCAATTGGCCTGAAAGTTTTACTCACACATAGATCGGATCTTCCTTCGACCGGTGGTTGAAAAATGCTTCTCCGATGGCCCTGGCTTCAATAGGGTCTCCAACCGCAGTTCCGGTTCCGTGCGCTTCAAAGAAGCGGGTGTGTTTCATGTCCAGACCAGCTTTGCGATAAGTCTCGCGAATAAGCTTCACTTGCATATCCTTGCTCGGCTGTGTGATACCACTGCTGGTATAACCGTCTTGGTTCATACCGACGGAGCGAATCAACGCTCGTATGGGGTCTCCATCGGCGACTGCCTTGGAAGCATTCTTCAGGATCAAAGTGGCAAAGCCCTCTCCACGCCCATATCCGTCTGCCTTAGCATCGAAACTTTGGCATCTCCCAGTCGGGGAAAGCATTTTCATGTTGCTCAAAGAAATTGCGAATTCAGGTATAAGAATCAGGTTGGATCCACTCACTACCGCCATTTCTGATTCTCCTGCTGCGAGGCCCTGGCAGGCCAGAGCCAGAGCAACCAGACTGCTCGAGCATGCCGTGTCGATATACATGCTCTCGCCACGGAGATCGAAGAACCAGCTCAGGCGGTTGGCGAGCATCGAGCCAGCAGTCCCTAGTGCATTGTACTTTGGGATAGTCTGTGCATCCCTGAACTGCATGGTCGCAAAGTCGCTCGTGAAGCAGCCAACATGAACAGATGTCTTGGTGCCGGCAACATCTTCCAAACGCAGACCTGCATTCTCGAATGCGTGATAGGTGTTTTCCATAAGGCCGCGTTGTTGTGGATCCATGGCTCCTACTTCGTGTGGCGCCATAGAAAAGAAGCCGGCATCGAAGTTCTTGATATCGCCCTGGAGAAAGTGACCTTCCCTTGTGCTGATCTGCTGAGGTCAGCGTGGATAGTTAAAGGAAGTTGAGGATCCCCACTCACGGTGTTTTGCTTCTTGGGGTCCGCACTCCAGAACGCGTCGACATTGAAGCGATCTTGTGGCACTTTGGCGGCGGCACATTTCTTTCCTACCAGCATATCCCAGAAATCCTCCGAGCTCTCTGCGCCTCCAGGGAACCTGAAGGACATGCCTGTGATCGCGATGGGCTCCATGGTGCTCGTTCGTTTCTGAATGGGCACAAGAATAGAATAGCTATCAACACAACCGAAGCACGACAGTAATTCGAAGCAGAAGCAAGAATTTAGAAGTACGAGAGACGTTATCTTCTACACCAGGTACATGCTTGAGTAGATTGACCAGCTCGATGTTGATGGACTGAGATTCCATGACATGATAGAATTGCCTCCTCCAGCGTCCAGGACCACCCTAAAACTCCACTTAAATATGAGCTCACCAGCCATTGATGCTTGGGTATTTGAACCCGTTGGATCACTATACGTAGCATGAATCTCTTTGTTGCATAACTTCTTGAAATTCAATGATCTGAGATAATTGTCCAAAGCTGCGAAGCTGGACATGGTGGCAATACATTGGGGTCCGAATCCTCCGAGCTATCATCTGTGGAGGTGCCTGTCCCGCCACACAAGCTTCACCATGCATTGTAACCCGCGGCCCCTGGCCCGTTTGACTTGAATCACGGGCCACAGCACCAATGCGGTAGGATAAAAGGGTCTTCAAGCACCGGATGGGGGCCATGCCTTTCTTTGGCCCTTCTCCGATATGATTTAGACGATTTGGGGACTGGAAGTGACACAGCGCGGGTGTAACATATCCACATCTGAAGCTGGTGTGACAGCAGCGGTCGTTCATGCAGGTCAGCCTGCAGAAGGATTCCTGCACGCAACATCTCGGCACGAACCGGTGAGGACGGTCCCTGAACTCGAAAATCCTAATACTACCACATCTTGATATACCTGTGGCAAAGCTCCATCAAAACTTGTTTTGAAGGCGCTCGCTTCAACAGATATGCATGCTCTTCAAGCGACGCGCGTCTTGATCCAATCGGACGACAATACGCACTTGGTAGGTAGCCAAGACCTTGAGTCCAAAGGATTCAGCCCCCACTCCTGCTCCCTAAGCGAATTTCCAATAACTCCAGGCTTCGGAAAAACGATGGTATCCCTGAAACGATTACAACAGCCTACAGAAAGTCAGCCGTGCAGCCGTGCCAATACCTGAGCTCGTATTAGATACAGAACCCCACTGACATGCACGTCCAACCAATCAATATCTCCCCCACGACAGGAGACATGCCCAGGTCGTGTGCAGAGTGCTAGCGTATTAAAGATGGCCACCCTGGGGCAACGACATCTAGACCTTTTACTAACTACCACCAGGGAATAGCAGTGCCACTATCCGAAAATGATCTGTCTCGTGCCTGTCAGTACATGTACTTGGCCATGTGAAGTCATAAAATTGGGAATCGAGACTCTCAATCAGTGGCCGCACTGTGTACAAACAGCACTGCGTCTCATCAGGATGCACCTTCCATGTCCGGCAACCCGGCCGTACTGTGGCTTGAAGGAAGGAAGGCAGCCAGGTTGAAGGTCAGGACAGGAAGGCTTTGCATCTAGTGGGAAACTTCGATTGCTATCGTATGTTAATAACAACGATACATGATAAGTCATACGTTTTGGGTATTTTACGTTGTACTTCGGGCAGAATCAAATAGACCCGCCGCTCTTTCGCCCCAGACGTTCCGTTCTTTGTGCTCGCTTTTCACCCGCGCCGAGTTTGTGCTCAGAGTCTACTGATCACCCGCTAAACACGCTATTCGTACACAACCTTTACCCTTTTATGCCATCTTTTGTCGAGATACCATCGCCAACTTCACAAATAATGGAGTTGTTGTATTGGCCCATTGCGCTATTCGCGTTTGGAGCCTTCTTGGTACGTGGCCGCTATTTCTCAGTGTTGGCATCATCAGTTCTGGAGATCGCGGCTAATGTCGAATCTAACACCAGGTGTTTTGCCGAGGAGTCTACAACATATTCTTCCATCCTCTCCGTGATATCCCTGGCCCGTTCTGGGCTCGGGCGAGCGGAATTGTGTCATGGTACTACGCCTATACCGGAAAGCGACACATCTGGCTATGGCAGCAGTTCCAAATTTATGGTGACCGGATTCGCCCAGACCCCAACACCGTACTGTTTTGCGACCGGGAGGCTTATATGGAGATCTACGGCATGAGATCAAACGTGCGGAGAAGTCCGTTTTACTCGGCTTTCCAACGCAATAAGCACGAAAAGACGACCCTGAATACTATTGATGTCGCTGAGCACGCATCTAAGCGCAAGCTCCTCAACCTATGTTTCACCGAGAAGTCCCTGCGGGCAGCTTCGCCTTTCATCGAAAGAAATGTCGACCGTTGGAATCAAATAATGCTCGAAGAAAACGACAGCACGACAGAATGGTCAGCTCCTGTAGACCTTACAGACAAGCTGGATGCCCTCGCCTTTGATATTATGGGGGATCTCAGTTTCGGGAGATCTTTTGATATTAAAGAACCTGGAGACAATCCC
Source organism: Diaporthe ampelina (assembly GCA_023522825.1). NCBI lineage: Eukaryota > Fungi > Ascomycota > Sordariomycetes > Diaporthales > Diaporthaceae > Diaporthe > Diaporthe ampelina. The sequence continues at coordinate 436,058 of JAMFTM010000033.1, forward strand.
TTGAAAGTGATACCTCATAACATCGTCCAGTATATGAAGTTTTACTATCCGGTATGTTCTTGTTCAAGATTCCTTGGCTTCAAACAAATCGTGGCTTTGCTAATGATAAGAGCAGTTCTGCCGATCTCCATTCCTCAAGTATTTACTATGGCTCAAGCCCCGAGGTCTCGACTGGCTTTTTGATGTCATTTCTCCACCGTCTGTTCAAGAATACAACCGATTTGTCTATGATAACATAACCAAACGGCTTGCTTTGCATAAAGAACAGGCCAAACTTCCAGAGACTAATCGACGTCAAGATATATTCTACTTCTTGTGCGAGGCGCGTGATCCTGATACAGGTCTTCCGGCCTATAATGAGGATGATCTCAGAGCGGAATCCAGTTTGCTCATTATTGCTGGATCTGATACTACATCAGTCAGCCTGTCAGGTATTTTCTTTTACTTGACTGACGACCCTGCACGGTGCCAGAAACTTGTGGATGAGATCAGAACGACATTTGATTCCGCAGAGGACATCGTCTACGGAAGCAAACTTTTAGGGTGCACCTACTTGAGAGCGTGTATCGATGAAGGAATGCGACTTACTCCATCAGGACCGTGTGAGTTACCACGCGAAGTGCTTCCAGGGGGGATCATAATCAAGGGGAGGTATTATGCAGAAGGAACTATTCTCGGTACAGTCCCTTGGGTCAACTCCAGAAGTGAAGTTGCTTACATGGACGCGGGGGTCTTTCGTCCTGAGCGGTGGATAGTGGACGAATCTGCCGGTGTGACCAAAGAGTCCGTTGCAAGGCTGAAAACGCACTTCCACCCATTCCTTTCTGGCCCAGGAAGTTGTGTGGGTAAAAACGTTGCCATGACGGAAATGATGATCTGTGTGGCCAAGACTCTACATCGTCTAGATATACGAAGAGCCCCTGGATCTACACTTGGAGGTGGTGCACCTGAAATGGGATGGGGAGCCAGGGATAAAAAGCAGTTCCAGCTGGTAGATGCTTATATTTCGCTCCGAGAGGGCCCAGAAGTGCAGTTCAGGAAGAGGGTCTGGCCCCGCCAGGAGGAGAAGGCGTAGATTCGACAGCTGTCAATCTTCCATTTCCACTATTTGATCTGTATGTAGTATTCTTTGCACGTGTGAGAGTTTTCTTGTATTTTCTGTTGGGTTATCGGTATAAAATAAGACTCACCTTCCTCAATGCTCTTCAGACCATGGAAAATGTGTTGTGACGCTGAGACCGCGCGCCCCGAGGCGAAAGTCATGTTATTGGAGGGATTCTCAATTTTTTGATAAAGAGTAAATCCACAGCTCACCCAAAGAAAGATTCCAAAGAGAATATAGAATTACTAACTAAGCTCATGATTGTGATCTCAATGAATAGGAATAAAAAGTTCAGAGTATTCCACATGTTTAGGTCTTAGGACCAAGAGACTCTCGCCACCAATGCTACTCAGCTGGCCCAACACAAACCCAATCAACACTGATTAGGAACTGCAGCTGCAAGCTCGGCTCTGGTGATTCCCCGACGAGCTACTTTCACAGAGCCTGGGAGACCACTCTTCACTGCCACACCAGGCACCTCGTGACCTCCCTCATGCACAAAAACAGAGAGGAGATCTGGATCGCAAATAGCTTGGACTCGCAAACATTCATCCTTTCGCTTATCTGCTTCGCCGTATATAATGACGACAGGAATCGGAAGAGCCGCTGTACCGGGAGGAAGTTGTTCCAAGACACGCACTTCTCTATTTTTCAGGTAGGCCACTAGGTCGTAGACCTGTACAGGAGAGAACAAAATAGCGCAACGGAAAAGGCATGGCTTGTGCGGTTGCAAATATTGCCGGCGCACCAGGAGCATGGCCACGAGCCCTGCGCCCTGAGAGTAGGCAAGGACACCATCAAAAGGTCCTTCAGCTTCAATGTAAGATTCCAAGCTGTCAAGCGCGGCGATGAAGCTCTCAGGGGAGTTCAGGTCGAAGTAGGAGTAGTGCTGTTTGGCTGGGTCTGAGAGGGTAGCAAGTTCTGGGAAAGTCAGTGGAAAGTCCATGCTTGTTTCGTCCAGTAGACGTACCTGGCGGCAGTTGCCACGGTACCACTCCTTGGACAAATTCATAGGTGTGCTGATCGGCTAGCTCATAGCGGAATGCCGCTGCAGAGCTCTGGTTAGATTACGACCAAGAACTGAACTCCAACATTTGAATCCATAAATCCATACCAGTCTGCATTTTAAAAATCTACACATGTGAGCTATGGTCAGCTCATATATCAAACAGTGGAATGTTCAAGTACTCGCAGAGATATAAGCTCAAAAGGTGACCTTGGGACTTGTTAAGGTGCTTACCTGGCTATTGGTGCCGATGCCATGTAGACAGAGGAACTTCATGTTGAAAGCTACACGGGACGGGGAATTCAGGACGCTTTGATAGATGGCAGATACGTTCACACAATTGCTGCACGCGATGAAAAGGGTCTCAGATTTTACTCGCGGGCAACAGACCTAGTGAGATAAGTATAGCGTCAGGAAAAGTCCGAGATGGTTGTCTAAAGCTCATAGCCTGTAGATTTCACTTTTTTTCTCTTCACTTTCACCGCGTTGGGTGTGGCTACTTCACAAATGGATTTTTGCAACGAAGGGAGGGGGGTTGATTCGTGTCCCGTGGTAAGCGATCTCTTCTTGTGCACATTTCCGTCTTCGATGTACACAGTAGGAGTTCCAACGGGGCTCCTAACTTGTGGGGGCCGTCTCAAACGCAACTCATGAAGAACCTGTCACATCGGGATTGACCAAGGGTGTTGTAGGATTGGCCAAAAACTACCTAGGTACCTACTGTGCCGCAATCCCGGAGCCTCCCGCAAGGATGGTCACACGCCCAGCCTCTTGGATGCATATGCATCTTGCCTTCTCGTAGTTTGATTGGTGCGCGAAGAAGCCGCGGAACTCCGGAAATGACTGCTTGAGATGTACTCAGATGTTTTTTCGTTGTTTTGTTACTCACAGAGGATCGCACAGCGAGGCATCCCCCGGGCCAGTATTAGTAAGGCAGTGTTGGATGTCCACAACGGAATCATACTGTACAATAGTTACTACTTACTGCACACTTACTTCTGTCTCACAATCACGGGCTCGCATGGATCCTGGACTAATGGCGGAATCGATTGCTACATGCGTTGCAGCTGCCGACGAGAATACAAGCACTAAGTCCCAATGCATCAATGAAGTGTCTACACAGCCAGGGCATCTTCCTCTCAATTCAGTGTAGGAGCGGCTGCCTGGCTGGCCTTTTTTCTGTCCTCATGTTATGTACCCCACGCGGGATAGGATATCTAAGTACCCTACTAGGGTAAATGGCCCCTCCCGTCCGCCGCAATGTACAATACTGTAGTGGTACGATATGACTCCTGTCAATGCGCCTCGCCCTCTGCCCTGCTCACTCATTTGACTGAAGGAAGCACCCTGCAGCGATACCTTCCTTTTCAAGCTCCATTTTCCGAATATCCTGGGGTCTCCACCGACGAGGCCCTCCAACCCCCGAGATCTGCAGATATCGAGGCACAACATGCTTCCTTTGACGGATAATCGCAAATTGAATAAGGCAGTCTTGGAACAGAAGAGAAGATAAAACCATTGTCCTGCGGTTTGGGGGTGGTGCATCTACCGCAAGCCTTGCGGGAGCACGCTGACCACTTCTTGTCAACTGGCAGAAACGTCCAGAGTACAGACAACTTCCGGTGCGAGGGACCCTCAAAAACAGCGCCATCAAAATATTCAAGCCGTCCGACCCGTCGAGGGCGATGTCCTTGTCTCTTCTTCGGGGAGTCGATTGAAATACCTCCTACGGGCTCCCGAGCCGACAGTGGATCTCATCGTTTTCGCTTCCCCCACTCTTCTCAACTGATCAGCGAGCTCACTCCACGACACCATGGCAACTGAAGTTCCAACACCGTCGCCTGAATATATGGCCGAAGACATTGGCTATAAATTGCTTATCACCACTTATGTTTTCCTCATTCTCAACACTGCCATCTTCGTCCTGTTCCTCGTTTCCCGCGTGCTCTGTGCCGAGCGGAATCATTGGGAAACATGGACGATATACCCGATTTCGTACATCTTTTGCTTGGCAATGTGCATCTGTTGCGTCTGTGAGTGCCGGCTGTCCCTATTTTCTGTCTTCCCTCGCTCAGTGTATATCTAACCAAAGCAGTATTTGTCAAACTCGCAGACGGTGGCCGACATGCCATTTACGTATTTAGCACCGACCCGAGCAAGCTGGAGACATGGTTGAAGCTCCAAACGGCGACCGAGTTCATATACATGGCTGGAGTAACCTTTCCAAAAGTTGCAATCCTGATGCTCTACCTTCGCGTCTTCGCTGAGCGTAAGCCCCGGATTGCAACAAAGGTTGTCTTGGTGGTAGTTGTCGCAAACTGGGTTGCTACCGGGATCATTGCCGATTTCACCATCTGCCAGCCATTCTCCTTCAAATGGGACAAGACCATCGACGGCCACTGCAGCGACTTGATGGCTGCATATAAATATATCAGCATTCCTAACATTTTGACTGACTTGGCTATTCTTATCCTTCCCATCTCCACCTTATACAGCTTGCACATGAATCGGACGCGCAAATTCGGGATTTTCCTGACATTCTTGGCGGGTGGCATGTAAGGTCCCCCTCTTTACCCATTCGGCCACCGAATTACCTCTCATATTCTGGGTTATTAACTGTTGCTTTCGCTTCAATTTAGGGGCATCATCACTTCCATCATCCGCTTCGTTGAATTTTACAAGACCGACCTGGAGTCCGACCTGACGTACTTGGGCATCTACACTATGATTTACACCATGGTGGAGCCTTCTGCTTACTTCATCTGCTCCTGTCTCCCCGGAATCCGGCCTCTTGTCCGCATGATCTACCACAAGTCAGGTCTTCGTACTGCCATCTCCAGTTATTATCAGAAAAGTAGCTCATCATCAAAACGATTCCACGAAGGAGCCCCTCTTGGCAACCTCAACCCAAAAGGCAGGCACACGGCCACAGTGTCCACAAGAAGTAAGGGCATGAAGTCACAGTCACTAGAAGATGACACAGCCGGTTTCATTCGCTTGGACGAGAGCTTCCACGTGGATCATTCCCCACGAAGGAACTCTGGCAGCACCGACTTGCACTTCGATTCTGGTGCTGGCGGTCACGCACACGGATATGAGAATCGAGGCGCAGGTCAGGTTTGATTATGAAGGGTATGCTGTATCACAGCACGGGAAAGGTGTTACCCGAGGAAATGTGGAACTAACAGGGTTCTCACTTGTTGTCTGATTCCACTGTATTGTATTTTATCATAGCGAACTTGTGTACCAAAAACGGATAACCCCCAAGACAGAAGTTGTACTGCTGAGCCCCCCACAAGAAAAGGCAACGAGGGCAGTCTAAAGCCAGATGGAGGGACTCAGAATCCGTAAATGGCGGGCAAAAGCAAAATAGAAGCCGTTGGGCCTTGATCAGAAGACACGAATCGACTTTTGAAGAATAGACAAGACTAAAGATATGTATTGAGAGGATGTTGGTCTTCGAAATACCAGAGCGATGGAGCGAAAAGTGAGCTGGGTCTCTCTATAGCTCTGTAAGTATGGACTGCCTACCATGAACGGAATCCCTGAGCCCGACAGCAATACGTAAAATGGTCCTGATGCTATGCGTAACCTGCAAAGGGCTCGAGGCTTCGAGGCTGTCCATGTTTCACAAGGAGTGGTCGTTCTCTCCGGAGGCTCTACCAATGACACTATAAGTTGGCGCCCATAGCAATTCTTTTTTGGCTATAGTTTTGTATCTGAAGTCTTCTTTCCACTTCTGAACTTTCTTCCAGCCTCCAGCACCAGAATGACCTGCCGCGCCAAGCAAATTATCTCCATGTCTTCATTGCATATTGTCACGTCGATGTCCATTCTACCGCCGGACAACATTTTGGCTACCGTGCGGACCAAGACGAAACGCAAACCTTCCGCAGGTAGATTCTTCTTAAACTCGACATCCAAAGTGACAGTCTGGTTGATTGTTGTCGACTTTGCTGCCTGTTCACAGTCTCTGTAAGTAGTGGATTCAACGACATCAACTTCGAGCAGCGTGCCGGGCGAACCGGAGAAGCTTTCTTGCATAGAGGACGCACCTGAGCGGCAGTGTTAGAAAAAAGGCAGGTCTCCCCCGGGTGTTCACTAGCCCATTTCTCCGCCTGGTCCCGAAAAACATTCGCGTCATATAAACCACCGTTCCGCATGAGCGTATCGGACATGGACGGCACCATGTCGGTCATGAATGCCAGATAAGTATCGGTAATTCTTTCGTCTCCCAGGAATCCATGCCATGAGTCGCAGATACCAGGAGCAACATAACTGCCGCGAGGGTACAAGCCCAGTATACGACTAGTCATGGGGATGATCTCGCCCTCTAGACGAGCAGGGACCCAATTAGATTCAGCTTTTTGAGCGAGGACACGCTCGAAATCGGGGGTAGGCTTGGGAGGAGGCAACAGCCCACTCCAAGACTCCGAGGTGGGGACGCTCGGGCCCAGAGACTTGTCGAAGTTGGTCGCCGTAGCTATGGCGATGATCTTGAGCTGGTCGTTCTGTCTGGGTTGTGTGTAAGCATCCGTTTTGGAGGCGTCGAGGAAAGCACTGCCAGAAGGACGTGGTCTCAATCCTCTTCATGGCCAGGCGGGGTGCCGAGGAGAGTCGACCTCGGTCAACATGGCACTTACAAGAGTTTCAGCTGCAGTGTGCTCACAACTGCGCCGATCTTCAGAGGCGTTATGGTAATAACACTGTCGCGCCGTTCACAGGACCGGAGGAAATCAAAATGAAGATTCAAGATGTGAGGCTGGTTCCGGAACTGAGGGTCCGTACGGAGGTGGGTTGTGGCGGCATGATGGATCACGGCGGCAATGCAACCCCCATGGAGAGCTGTTTCGATTGAAGGTCAAGTCGGGTCAGCCATGGCCTGAACAAGAGTCCTAAGATCAACTCACTAAAGGCGACCGTCCAGTCTACATGCCAAGAAGCCGTGTAAGTATCACTTGAGACTTGCTTCAGGTTAATCTGCTTTTCGAGAGTGGTTGTCATCGTCGCTGGTCTTCTTGGTTGCTTGCGTAGGTAGAAAGTGGGGGCGGATCGCAGGTGGACTGCTTCTAAATTGTTGTCAGGGAACAGAATCCCAGTGTTGGTTGCGAGGATTCGGTGTCGTCTCCCTTGTGACAGACCTGACTGCATGTGATGATCAGCCTTGGATAAATGCATGAACTGACTGGATGGTGTGTGGTACTGGTTCCTGGCCGCACAAGGGGTTAAGTGCATACTGCATGCACCACATCACTTCCCAGGGGTCCGATCCCTCGGCCCTATACCCATAATTGAAATTCTGGGAGGAGAATGTCGTGTCACTTCCGATCTTCCGGAATACTGGGCCCCACTGACCTTCCCACTTCCGTCCACACCTGTGCCATGATAATAGGGCTGTGTTAGCTCCCGCACTTCGGGACAGTCCCCGAGGGTCGCCAGTATTGCCAAGCTTTCATAAATACCTGCCCAAGTAGCCAGGTAGCCAGGTCGGTACAGTACTTATTAGGTACACAATTCGCGTCCTTGCGTTAGTTTCATCTGCTAACCTGAGTCCAGATGAACCCCGCTGCAAAGTAAAAAATGATCTATCAGGCGACGACCTTAAGAGCGGCTTCGCGGGCTGAGGTGCCGAATGTGTTGGGGGCTGGAAACCGTTACAATGGGCTGAACGGCGTCCTGGGCATAAAGAAATCAATTACCACATAGACCTGTCAGCTATCACATTCTTCCTGGAAAAGATTGGCTGTGGGAGGGGCCTTGCTGTATGCCCTCGATCCTGGCGGCTACACACTCTTGCAGACCACATCATTCGATCGTTTGTGCGACCCAACCTCGGCCAGAAACCACATACACACGCGCACACATGATGCTGTAAGCAAGCTGTGGAACCAACGGTAGAATCTGAAAGGCGGGGGAGACCCGGTTCAACGAGACTTCGCCAAACAGGGCACCGGTACTCCCCTCGCTTCGTGCTACCCCTACTAGGCATTCGCGTTGCCCAGGTGCATATACAGTTCGGGCTTGGAAGTATTTTACGATGCATAATATACCAATCGCACGAGGTTCATACTTCAGCATCTATGCATTCCTCAGTCGCTCACAAGTTTGACCAGTCATCCCCGCTTCACACACTCTTGTGCTTTACATTAAACATCATCAATTAAGCATCTTCGATACTCCCTTTCGCAGTTTAGCGCTGAAACGTGTGTTTTTGTTCCATTTTTGATACAATGGACCAGCAGAAGTCATTGCAAGACACCGAGGTGAACTCTGAGAGGCCTCAGACCCACGATCTAGAACACAGCGATCCGCAGCCACAGACGGCAGCGCTGTCTTCACGTGGCTGGCGTTTCTGGGCAATATTCCCGCCTGTTTGCGTTTCCCAGCTCCTTATCGCGCTCGAGAGCACCATCCCGATCGCATCTCTGCCAAAAATCTCGACCGACTTGGGTGCTGGAGACAACTGGGTCTGGGTAGTGAATGCTTACCTGCTCACGAAGTAAAACCTTGCCTATTGTTCATTGGGCCATCACTATTGTGAATAGGATGCTGATTCTCGTAATACAGCACCGTCTTAATCCCACTCTTTGCCCAGTCTGCCTTTGTCTTTGGCAGACGCTGGACCATGATTTTCGCTGTTGCCACTTTCATACTCGGAAGTGGCATAGCTGGAGGTGCTTATTCAATGACTACGATAATCGGTAAGCTTTCGTGCTCCGGAATCTATTTGCCACATGTTTGCCTCGAATTTCTTCAACTTTTCGAAGTCATTGACTCGTGGGACAGCTGGTCGTGCAGTCCAGGGCGTCGGTGGAGCAGGCGTAAGTGTCCTTGGGAACATAATCATCTCGGACATCACGACTGTTCGGGAACGTGGCAAGTATATGGCCATAGTCTTCGCGGCAGTTGGACTCGGTCTTGCCCTCGGACCGCCACTTGGTGGTGTGATGGCTGAAAGTGACTGGCGCTGGGTTTTCGTACGTATATCCAAGAACCTCATCCGATCTCCCCAAAGGGCAGGGGCTCTGTGGAGGACTGCTCGTGGGGCACCTCGCTAACTAGCAACGAAAATAGTGGCTCAATCTTCCTTTCGGCGGCCTTTCCTTGATCATGCTGCTCTTTTTCCTGCACATCGATGCCCCAAGGCCCTTGACCGTACGCCAGGGTCTGAAACGAACAGACTGGGCGGGGAATTTCCTCCTCGTCGGGAGCGTGGTCAGCATTTTAATCGCCTTGAGCTGGGCTGATACCAGGTTTCCATGGGGTTCTTGGAGGATCCTCGTCCCGCTCCTGGTTGGTTTCGTGGGCCTGATCGTATTCCATGCGTATCAGGTGTTCTGTGCCAACCCAACGATTCCGCCACGTCTTTTCAAAAACATCACGGCTGCCGTCAGCTTTGCGTTAATCTTTTCCATGGGAATGCTTTCCGTTTGGAGGAGCTATTTCCTGGCCATCTATCTCGAGGGTGTTCTTCTTGTCTCGGCCTCGCGAGCTGGTGTACTTTTACTGCCTTCGATTTTCGTCTTTGTTCCTGCTTCTATGTCGGCAGGCATCGCACTGTCGAAGTGGGGACGATATAAGCCCATACATATTCTGGCCTGCCTGCTCTTAGTCCTGTCGAGTGGCTTGTATCTCGACTTCAACAAGAATTACTCTCTTGCCAAGGTGGTTATCTACCAGATGATAGCGGGATGGGGAAGCGGCATGCTCAGTAAGCAATGTTTTTTCTTTCGTTGTACTATTTCATTGTGTGTTACTTTTCCCCCTTCTCTCTACTCCTCCGGCTATTGGCGTCACCTGGGCACTTTTATGGCCCTTGTCAATCATAGAGCCGTGGTATTTACAAGTGACTTATTTTGAAGCATGTTGAAAACCATGAATTGAAACGCATTTCTAACGGAATACCAGTCAGCACAACCCTTCCAGCTGCTCAGGCTGTCCTCACAGCTGCAGACTCTGTCGCAGCAAGCATGATCTGGGCATATCTTCGCATATTTGGTGGCATCTGGGGAGTTGCAATCCCAGCCGCTATCTTCAACAGCCGCTTTTCTGTCTCTTCCACCTCCATTTCAGATGAGGGTGTACGGGATGCTCTCGGCGGAGGCAACGCTTATGCACGTGTCTCCGGGGCGTATGTTTCTTCACTGCCCGACTCGATTCAGAATGAGGTTATAGGAGTTTACGACGGTGCACTCAGGGTTGTTTGGTATGTCTGCCTGGCTCTCAATGTCATCACATTGGCGATTGTGTTCTTGGAGAAGGAGGTTGTGATGCGAACTACGCTTGATTTTCCAGAACAGCGTAACAAGCCTCCCAAACCCCAAGAGAATGCTCAGAAAGATCCTTCGGATGAAACGGTTTAGAAGGAATGTATTTAAATTTGAGATGGAATTTTAAAAGTTGTCATAATATTCATCTCCTCGAAAATGCCAAAGTATCTGTTCTGAGCTCTTCCAGGAAGCACACATGACAGGCTGTCCCCGATTATCATTGCATATTGCAAACCTGGGCTCAGGCCACACACACTCACGGCTTTCCGATTCGCATATGTTCTTGTACCACCTCATGTTAGAGGTAACGTATAATACATTCCTCCTGAGGGGTAAAAAAAAAGAGTTTCTACAGCAGTGGTTGGTGCAGAGCCCAGTCACGCGTCGCTGCTACTCATCACTGCGAGTCACATCCAGCACGGCGTTCCCAGGGCTTTATTATGACTACGAAAACGGAAATCATCTCAGGGCTGCATCCTTTCTTGATAGTTTTGTCTGGTCAACTTTCTCGTTGAGAACTGCGACCCTTCTCGCGGCTGAACTTTCGAACATCCACCGGCACGTACCATCACATTCTATCTCGGTGTCTGTGAATTGACGTCACTCAATTTGATTTCGCAGGTGTTAAACCCATCTCTGTGTGGTCAAAGGATCAATCTATTCGCCGCTGTCCAGTTCTAAGTTGGATGATGGATACAGAAGCGGGCGGTGTAGAATCAGCAGCATACAGGCGGATGATGAACCAGAATACATACCTGAATATGAATCTCACTCACGGTTGCCCGGTGCGAAGACGATCCCGACGGTCTTCAACTACACCGCGGAGGAACTCAAAAACGAACTGGAAAGCGGTAATTTCACGCCTACTCAATTAATTCTGATTGAGATAGTCTTGTGCATTGCGGCTCCCGTAGAGATAGGCTGTATTGTGGGCTCAAGGCCCATCAAAGATATGGTGGGCTCGGAGAGACTCATCCAAGTTTCAACAAGTCAAGATTTAGGCCCAATAGCCAAGACGATCAAGAACGTGGCGTATATTGTCTCTATAATCTATCATGGAATAGTCACCCTTTGGCTAATCCGAAAAACTAGGTCATCCTCCCACGGAGGAGCTACAGGTCGGCGTCCTTCGCCAACCAAACGACGTTGTGGGCAAACACAAGCTCCAAGCCTTCAACAATAGCCTCGCTCAGCTTCGGAGTGCGGGAGCCGTGAACGTCGACCCTGTGGTCATCCCAGGCTTCAAGCAGTAGGAGAGCCCCTCAGAAGCTAAGAAAGAAGTGTTTTGAGACGCGGAGTTGAGATTGGGTCTGGAGGAGTCAGCTAATTCAGGCGATCAGGCATGTACCTATCCGAGTACTTCCCGGGTTGGAACGTTAGAATCGCGAAACGGGCAGACCTTACTTCAGTAATTTTTCTTAATTACACCAAGACGCGGGAAATACGATAATGCTTTGCATCTCAAGGTGATATTGAAGGGACGCTCGACGAGAGTTGGCTGTCATATGCTCCTCGCTGCGGCAGGCTTCCTCATGCTCCGAGACTTCGCCGCCATGGCAGGCTCACCAGCATTGAGCGTCTCAATAGGATGCTATCGACCGGAAACTTGAGGTTGTCACTGGTGAGGGAGGTGGTCAGATTGTCACGCGGCCAAATATCCGTAAATCTAGCATCCCGAACAGCCTGAAATTGCTGTGGTCTGATCGAGGCAGTTTCTCTTTTTACCGCTTTGCTCGAAGGTTCGAAGATGCTCAGTTGCTATGGGTAGCGGATGCATTCAAATCGCTGACAAGCACTAGCAAGGGGAAGGAGTCTTCCAAAGTCCCTACAATCGACCTCATCGACTTAGTATCAGAATTAACGCTGTCACGACCGACAGAGGGCCTCTGGGTGCATTCAATCCTCTTCGAATTAAGATTGAGCAATTTGTTTGAGAATACGTAGTTTGGTGTATTTAGTTACCTGATCCCATTCCTCTCATGGATATATATTTGTCCCGCACCATGGAAATTTCAAAACACCACCACTCGAAGACAGTTCACCCGATCAATTCAATTGTCCTGAATCGTCAATTGTCTTAGAGAAATACTCCGATGAAAGTATGGGGACACCCTCCGGAAATGTTCACGCCTTGAATCTTCCTCCGCAAGAATGATTCTCCAACTGCCATCCATCCGAAGGCCATTTCACCCAATCCGAGCACTACCTTGATACCGATCGTGTCAGCGAACGACCCGTCATGTCAAAATTCAAATACGAAGAGTCAGAGATGGTCCGATCTCAATCAATCACACCACACACTTTGACTCAGGGAACAGACAGCTGCGCGAAAGGTGCACTCATACGGCATGAGAAACTCCCTTGCACAGCACCGATGAATATCAGATTGATCAAGTGGCGTCATGCCACTGAAGTCTACTTGAAATGACACACCGTCTTAGCTGTTAACTTGAAGTTTGACGAAAATCTATCGTTGCTCACAAAGACTGCTGATACCAGATATCGTGATACTCGACCGAATGACCTGTGATGTCGGAGCAGAATATCCGAGATTCGAAAGTTCTGGCCCTCATAAGGCTCCTTACGTGATGCGAAATCCCAAGATCAGATCAGACTCACTGCATGTGACACCCATGAAATAGACTCAGAGCTGCCATCGCGAAAAACGTGCGCAGATCTATCCGGAGCTCTCGCCACCAACCTGAACCTTATTCCCGAACCATATTGAAACAACTTAAGCTTAATTCCTTGACACTGTCATTTATGTATGATACACTCAGGTGACGGAGAGAAGCATAAAAAAGGGCATGCCACAAACAGACCCGCCAAAACATCCCATCATACGTACCGCATGGCCTGTCATCCTTCAGTACACAAGGGATGTCATGTAGCTGGGCACTAGCAAATAGGAAACCAGCCGGCATGTTTCCCGGGCTAACAGCGGCTACGTGTTAAACAAGACACGCACACACACAGACAGGATGGAGTGAAGGATAATTTGGGGGCCAAACAGGGCATGGAAGGAAAAATAATATGCGCGGGTGTCAGATCCGATCGAGATCCCCAAGCTCCGCTCCAACCAGAAAACGCGAGCTGCAACTGCAGAACTGGTGGTGATGATTGGATCCCCGCGCCGGGCATGTCCCGAGCTTCTTTCTCGTCTTGAGACGCGAGAACCACGCCCAAGGGTAGCCGCGCCAGCAAGGAGGAAAGAAGGCTGCCCTTCCCAGGGCTTCCATTGCTTTCGAGAACCTCTTGTTCCCGGCGGGCAGTCTCCCGATTGCACGTTCTGTCTGGGTACGCACAGTGGTTATCAGATTGGCTCCAGGGTCGAGCCTTGTCCGGGGCGGTCCGCGAAGATCGAGGCCTTGCTGCTGAACATCGTGAACAGCGGGGCCCAGGGCCGGTCTTTGTCCTTGCTTGCTCCAGTATCAGGCCATCAGGAAACACAAAAAGTGTACCACGGGATCCCTAGCGGCCATCCGCCAGGTTTGAAGCTGGCCATATCGGCGTCTCCGCTGTTTGTGACTCACATTCCTTCTGCCAAACATGTGGAGAAGAAAGGCCGGTTCGTGAGGAACAACAGGGAAAGTGGACAAAAAGCCCCTCGCTGGCGCCGACGCGTCCTGACCCAACCGCCGCGCTCGGCGGGTTTGGCAGCACAGGCGTTGTAGCACGATGGCCTCAGAATCCTGCAACTCCAGAGCGTGGGGCAGAGGAGGAGGAGGGGCAGGGCAGGATGTCCACAAGTTCGTCAACCCCATCCATCCATCCATCATGCCCCTCCCTCTCTTTCTGCCCTATACACTTACCCAAAAACCACCACAACCGCCCGATATCCACAAAAACACGCCACGCCCCGAAACCCAACCCAGCCGCGTCTTAAAAAAACCCACTCTCGGTGTGTGAAGGGCGGGGCAGCTATGACCTCACACCCTCCCCTCCCCCATCCACAACTTTCCTGCCCCAGGGAGAAACAGACAATCGGGTGTTCCTCGGGGGCGGTAAGTCAGCCTCACGAAATGCATCATGCATGTGGGCTGGCTATTGATAGCATTCTGAGCTCTGTATGTGACTTAGTGGCCCTCATCACAGTGGGACTGACAGTGGGCGACACACCTCCACACCCACAAACCCCCTCGGCACTTGCCAGTGCATGGCGTACCAAATAGAATAGTCGAGTCTGGGGAAAGCTGTCACAATGCCTGCATGCATGCAGCAGCAGCGGTCAGGGATAGAGTATAGGATACGTAGTACATAGTGCTGGAAGGGGGCGAAAGAAGGCCACCAGAAGGCCAGCGGAAAAATGGCCAAGGGGGAAAGAAAGAATAGAAAATTTGCCGAGCGTGCCCTGTAGTACCTGCAAGCGAGTGGGGCGTTGTTGGCGTGTGGAAATCCCCCATTCCGAGCACTTCGTTCGACGACGGCTGCCGCTGAAGAAGCCCTGGTCCCACAGGTCGTCGTGGGCGCGTAGGGCGTGACAGGGTAGACCACCCACTCAATGTCGCTGCCCTTCGCCCATCTCATGCCACGGACAAGTCCTACAAGGCACAGGGTCACGAGATATGGGCGCAGTCGCGCAATGTACATGGGTGTTTCGAAACATGACGACCCCGGGACGGTGAGCGAGTATCCTCACCGTCACCGCAGGAACGAGGCTCCCTGGTTACCTTACTCTGTGTGCAGCAGTCGGTGGCTATTTGTGGTGTGTCCGATTCATGGGCCGGCAATGTTCAGACGAACGATGACGGCATTGAGGCACTCACTCAGGGTAGGAGGGGAAGGAAAATAGTTGAATGGGGCCATCTTCCTCCAGGAAATGGTTACCTGCACGTCAGACGGCGGTGGGCACACGGCTATCCACCGACGACACGTCTGCCCATCACATTCACCATTGTATGCCGCCATGCACAAAGTTGTCAGGACCCCTCACCTCCCAGCCCTATAGATAACGAGATATCAACTCCATGCGGGTCATCGTATCCATCATGGAGCGATAGCCCGCCAAGTCACAATGGGCCTCCCCAGACAGTCTGTGCTCAAGGAAGGTCGTGTAGAAGAACATCAAAAGACGCTCTGGTCGAGTCTGGCGTTGCAGTACCGGCACGTCGGATTGCCGGTGCAGGTGCACAACGCAACATGAACACAAACAAAAAACACTCGGGCGCAACCGGAACCGTGCGGCGAGTCATGTCCACGATCCCGATCAGGGAATTGGGTTGCAACCCACGGGAATTCCGCCCGCACATTCTCATTCCGAGGCTACTAGCAATGGCTTAAGCGGTCGAATCCCACATCGCCGACGTGCCACGGGGGAAGGTGCACTACTTGGAGCCGAAAGTGTTGGTGGGCGTCTTAGTTGCTTGCTGGTTGTTGCGCGATTCCGCGCTGGCAGAAGGCAGACGGAAGACCTATGGCATCTGTGGGTGGGCACACGGGGTGGCCAACTGCGACTCGTGCAATGGCTCGAGTATTCGAAGCCTTCAACGAAAGCATTCTATGGGTCAGGGAAGCACTAGATAGACAGTCAGAAAGGCGTGGTCGGTCTGATGCGTCCTCGAACCGTGACGGTACTGAGGCACAACAAGGAAGCAGTCCACACGTACCCGTACCTGGCTGGGGCTTGTTCAACGGTCAGCTCAGCCTGAAGAACGGCAAAATGTTTCAAGGGCCTCGAAATAGCCCAGATATTGTACCAGAAACAGAATTCCCCAGAATGCCATCCAAGGAATGACAGTATTTCAGGTTCAGCCGTTGACCAGAAATAAGAATGTTTCCCCAGAGTTGGACTTCAGCTGTATCGGTTAAATCAAAACATTCGTCAATTTTCCCGTCATCCCTGCTGCTAGATCTATAAGATCTCCGTCCAGCGAATGAGAATCCTTGATAGGTCCTGGAAAAGGAAACTCAATCCCTTGCGAAGGGACAGGGGCAGGGGCGCTGTCTCATGGGGCTTGTCCAAAAAATGCCAGCCACCGCTGCTTGGCACTGCCTGGGAAGTAAATTTCCTTGCTGCATCGCAACCACAATTGCCTTAGTGGGCTTCTGAAATAGAGCAGCCGGCAATTCTGCTGATGACCACGAATTTGGCCTAGAGAGCAGACCCATAAATCTGCGACGATAGCAATATGTGGCATGTGTGGGCTTCTTCAGCCGCCTGCATGGCGCAGACGAGTGCAGACCTACAGTGTAGATAGGGTTAATTCTCGGGGTGTCAGGAGAGCCAACACACACACGATTATGCAGTCGACATTATTCACGATGCCTGGTGTAACTTGCAACCTTTACGATAGCTGCCAAAATACGCAGTGATTTGCGCGTGATCATGCATCACCGACCGGTACCGCCGCCCGCCTCCGCAGTCGGTTCTCCAGAGACGTCCGTGTCCCCTCACCCTCTCCCAGATCTTGGCCTCAGTCGGCGGCGCGCGGCAGTTAGCACTTGCGGGCCGACTCCGCGCGGGTGCCAGTGTCTGTTCGCTGGTGGCGGTCCTGGCGTGCAGTGATAGGCGCCTGTAGGAGAAGCGACACTCGCCGACCGAAAGAACACAACCGCAGGGTAATCCGTGCGCTAGAGATCTCCGGTCGATCTACGACGGAAGAGCGACACCGTCAAACTCTGAATTGCTCACCGCGAATCCTGACCCTCTCTTCTCCCCGTTCCCAGCCAAGAAAATTTCATATCCAGGTGCCGAAGATGAAGGAAACTAAGTCGCGAACCCGCAACGTCGAATGATACTCCTGCAGAGACTATGCGCAGGTAAGGCAAGTGTCAGCTGGCCCAGCATGTCTGATGGCGGTGAGGGTCCAATTGGCGTATCAAGAGGCCGAGAAGCCGTCCTCTGTGCTACTGTATGCGTGGTGCACACACTTTTCTTTCCCATCGTAACATTCCACTGCAACGCACAGCCGGGCAATCTGATTTATGAGCCAAGCCAGCAGACGACTTTTGTCCCCGGGGCAAGTGTGGGGGGCAGCTTGCTGGGCGCGCGAATGACCGGACGAAACACATGGTGAGTCCGAGCATCCCCTCCCAGAGTCAAAAGGGTTCTCGGGGTCAGGGACAGGGATCCATGCGCTTCGCCGTCTTGGTTCGTCTTCCCACAAGTAGTTAGAGCGCCAAGGCCCTGGTACGTTCATTTTCTGGTACTGCCGCCGAGAGCGCCGCCAACGGTTCTGCGACCATGTAACACAGTGATGACGATCCGGGGTCCAATATCAAATTCGTGCACGGCCCGTTGGGTATTAGACCACAGTCCATACGTCGTCAGTAGGGTTTTAAGGCAGCTATTCTGCCTCGACCGTCCGCAAGACGCGTCGAAAAACCGAGTTGTTCTAGAAGAGCCTATGTAACCCCCATCACGGCGAGGCAGTGCCTGTCTTGGAACAGCTGGGGGTTGATAAGATTCGTCCTAGGAGACGTGGTTCGCAGCTCACGCTAGCATGCGTCCAACGGCACTTGGGCTTAGTGAAGCGCAGGTGTGGTGGTTTCCGGAGGCCGGAGGCTCCCAACGCGGCGCCTAGGATCGCCGAGCTGCATGCAAACACTTAAGCAGGTAGTGCGTGTGTGCGCCCTAGAATCTGTGTCATTGGCTCTGGTAAGGTGAGGTGATAGACCTGCATGGCCTCAATGCGGAGTGTCCTTTTTTCGTGTCGCAGACACCGTCTCGTTGTTGCGCCGCCGGGTCTTGCGTGCTACCGAGCAGAACCGGAAACGTAACATATCGTCGGCTGACAGAATGTCCGTGCAGCACATGCCAAAGTGAAAGGTCCATCAAGTCCATTTTGCTTTCGCACCCAGCCTGAGTTTGACAAGGGTTGCACCGGCCTTGCGATGACAGGTCAATGGCAGGGAGATCATGCGGATAGGTGAGCCCACCCTTTACACCATCTTTCTCACTGATGGAGTGAACACCCATCCCACAGGACGCTACACTGATTAGCACATTGTGCTAATTTTGTGGTACTACACCTGGCATGCGCCGCTCGTCGCTCTTCTCATAGGCGATGACACCATTGACAGGGTCCATCTGCGCGGAGCGCAACACGACCCTGCGGTAGTGTTTGGCAGATGGGTAGAATACTTCGAATGATGCATGACTTTATGTGTATCTGTTGTGCCAGGTTGTCCGTGGTTGTTGCACCTTAATGCCGATTGTAAGTTCAGCACACTCATCTTCAATGGTGAGCAAACCGCATCGTGATCTTCATGCGCCACACACCTGGCGGACGGAAGGTTCGGATGGCTGGCCGGCCATTTTGATTCCTGCCACTCCAACACGGGCCAGTAGACGCTAGTGAGGACAGCTTGTGCCTAGGGCAAGACCCTCGATTGCAACAGGAGGACTGTAAAGCCGTGAAGGCTAGCTGACAGCGCAGTGAATTCTGGCTTGCCTCTATGCACACCCTCGCGAGGCTGAAAGTGTGGAGTGCCACCCCGATTGTGGGATAGAGGGCGCCAGGACTCTACGACTATCCAGGGACTAGTGATCGCCGGGCCTGGGAATTTGATCTTGTGTGCGTGACTTGTGCTTCAGTTGTGCTGAACGACAACTTGCGCTGACGAAGTTGTCATACAGTCCACGCAAGCCACCAACGCGATAGTACTTGGGTATTTCTTCGGAGGTGGGGTGGCCTCCTCTGAAAGTGCAGCCGGCAGTGCAAGCCCTGTGCAGTAGAGTCCACGTGCCCAGTGCTAGTCATCTTCAAACATACGGCTGAGAGGTTCCACACCATGAGACCTCCCAAAGGCGGAGAAGATATGATCAGATTCTGTTGATCAATCACTTAGATCAGCAGAATGGCAGTATCATTAGTTCAAGGGTGCGTGGGCATCATGACAAGTGCGAAAGCTGAGACGGATGCGATTGCAATAGCTGCTGTTACTCTGATTCCCTGTTTGGGTCGGTATCGAGTCATGTATCTGGGATAGGAGTCGATCCCGCTGGGGCGAGTCCGAACAGAGATAGGCACGGGATTGTCCAGTGCACATACAGCAACAGGCGGGGTAAACGATGGGGATGTTCACACAATTTTGGGGGCAAGTCGTCATGTGTAGACGCTGACAACATATCGCACAAGCAGGCCCCCTTGGGGTTTCATAGCAGAGCAGTCTCCGACGCGCCTCAGTGGTCATTGACCCGGACGGCGACGTCAAAAAGTAGGAACGACAAATGTCGTCGGGGGGGAGGCCAAGGGTTCCCTGGTCGCCTGTGGCACACCACTCGCAGTGGGGGGTTGCATGAGAGATCCAGGAATGGAATTCCCTGGCGCATCGTGGGCCTTCGCACCACACGCAAGGTGCCATGCATTCTGGGTGCCGGCCACCCCAACCACGACCAACCGGTGGGTTTGGCTGTGTGGAGGCGATGACATCGTTGCGGAGCCAAGGACATGTGCGTCGAGGCCGAGAGGCAGCAGTGATTGGATTTCTGAGTATCCTTGGGAACCATGTGGTCGGCTCACGGCCAGCAGGTCGGCTTGTGGACCGTACAGGCCGCAAAGAAAGGACACATTCTCATGCGATCTGCAGTTTGGGTGCACAGTGGCGTCGACGGTCCGAAGCTGACTGCTTTCTCAAAGTCGGTGGCTTATGGGGAAGGCAGGTCTGTCCGACATGAGAGGCATGGGGAAATGATTTGCGGACGCTGTTTCAGGGTCCATTCCAACTGTCCTGGCGACACAAGAGAACGGTGAGGCTTTGATGAAACGGGCCAGCTTCGAGGGCTAGGCGGCTCTCACGAAGGGCCGGTTGCCGGAAGAATAGCGCTGCCTGGAGTTCCAGTGGCTAGTCCGAGCCAACAGTCGGCCGACGGGTGCGAAAACCTGACTTTTTTTGCAAGGCGTTGGCCTGTCAGCATGGCGGTGTTGGTGGCCCAGCAATTGGCGTCGAGTAGTGCCGTCCATTGTCCTGGTGAGCAACACGGGCGCTAGAAGACTGACGAATGGATGCAGAGCAGACGGCATGTCAGGGTCTCCCGGAGGACAGGGTTGGCGCGGTTCATGGAGCGACCATGGCAGGAGGACCCCGTTTCCTCGACTGCATTGGAAGGACGATCCGAAGGGATTTGTCGTGTCTGCGCGTCCCGGGACCGGGGGGTAGAGCAGCAATGAGACGAGATAACGAGATTGAGGGCGAGTCTGTGTGCCTGTGTTGCCTGTGTGCACGCGCTCTCGCGGCACCTCGTCGATCCTGAAGAGTCGGGTCCGTCTGTGCGAAGAGCCAATTGGGCGCTGAAGTGTCGGAGAAGAGTCGAGGAGTCGAAGAGCGGTCAGCGCTCGGTTGATGTAATGATAATGCCATTTCACACGAGGGCGGCAAATTGCCATACCGGTGAACCTGCCATTTCAGCTGGGGGACTGGCGAAAAGAAAAAGATTTTCTTCAGGGCGCGTGTAAGTCGGTGTAAGCCTTGATCGCATTCTGGCATCGTCTTGTTGCCTCTGTGCCATCCCGGCGCTCTGACCTGCACCAAGCCCTGCAGCTTCCGGAGAGCTCAGTCTTAGTCGCGCGTCCAGGCGTCCAGCTCCGTGGTTGCTTGCGGGCGGGGCAGTCATGGAAGGATCCCAGAAGCCGACTGACGCCATCAATCCCAAGTGGCACCGCAATTTGACGGGAGAGCCACTAACGGTTTGTGCATGAATTGCTCAGACGAGAAAGTAATGAGCAGAGACCAGGGAGCTCCGGCAGCTCCAATAACAACACCAACGCCAGTGGCGTGTCAATGAGCCGAGAAGTAAACAAAAACTTTTTGCCCGTGAGGACCCATTGCCTTGGTGATGGACAGGCAGGTGTCTTCCAGCTTGTTGTGCCTGCCTGTCTGTTTAGTCTACGTGGTTCCTACCTGCTCTGCCAACCAGACCAACCTAGGCAGGTACGTAGGCTGTTGATAGGCAGGGAAGCAACGCAAGTCGGGTTACCGTAGAAAAGACCCCAACTTCTCAGCAGCCAACCACCAGACACCAAATGAGATGGCGAGGCCTGAGAAGGAAGGAGGAGGCTCTTGGAGAGCTGCAGCCCACCAGCCGCACCCGTGGTCCGCAGATGCAGAAGTTTCAATTGTGGGAATGGTGCGAGTCTTCCCCTGCCCCCGTTCAACAAGTTCGCTCTGCTGTGGAGAACGGGGAGGCGGATATGGGTGGTCTGTTGGTCCATGTCACCCTGGAGGGCCAGGGACGGACGGCATACCCATTCTACACACGTAGTGTGCTGTGCTGTAGTCAGTCTATCATCTATGTAGGTACCTACTTATCGTATTGAGAGAAGATAGGGACCCATAGGCATCCAGTTGCCGTGTCGGTCCGCCCCTGCCCTTTGAGTCGAGCCCGGTCGAGTCGAGTCGCGTCTCATCTCGTCGCGGTACTGTCCGTCCAAGCCGTTGGTTGTTGCTATAGCTGCCGGGGGTCGCGGATGGGGCATCACACCGTTAAGCATGAAGACGGCACAAAACCTTTTTCGTGGACATGGCTCGGTGTCAATGCCTTGGAGGCGGCGGCTGGGAGGTCCCTTGGCCGCTGATCTCGTCCCCCTCGGCCTGAGTCCGATGCTGTACTGTCGTTTACCGCCCGCCCAGTCGCCCTCGCCGCAAGTCTCAGTTGACCGCAAAGACTGTTCGAGGCGGTCGCGAGGAAGCGAGACACACACCGGCGGCAGCGGGAGGGAGAGAGAGGGTTCTGGTGTGCATAACTGGCATAGCAGTCAGTGTCTAGAGGGAGGCAAGAGTGCTGACCTGCAGCATGCATAGGGGCTCAAATAAGCCAGCCTAGTCTAGGCTTGAGACGACTTGTCTGTACCGTCTTGTCAAGAGACTCAGACATGCATCTCACATATGCACCCTACGGGCCTGTGTTAGAGTCTCTTGACTCTTGTGGATGTGCACAAAGCTGAGTCTGGCCTGGCCCAAAGCCCCAACGCTCAAGCACCGGACCCCTACCATCGCCCATCCCACCAACCCAATTCGCCTACCCACCACACCCACCACACCCACACCTGGCTACCCCTACACACACTCAACCTGTAGCGTGATGCAACTGCTAATGCAGCCTCAACCTTCCCAGCGCCCTCCACGACCGATTGGACGGCTGACCTGCTCATGCTGCAAAGTTGAGTCTTTCCGGCCCTCTGCGGCGGCAACGGCTTGGGGACGGGATGCTGTCGTGACCCCTCCAGAAGGCCATGGAAATCAAAAGCCTGGTGGTCACTGGTCCAAGACTTTTGATGTAGCGTTCTCTGAGAGACCACAGTAGTCTATCTACGACACTACGACTCCCTTCTCCCGAGCTCCATCCCGCGCACAGGGTACGATCACGAGACTGGCGATATTTCTCCAGTTATCCGAGACGTTCTGTGAGGGACCAGGCGTGCGAACCGTATGGAACTCGCCCGAGTCCGGGGGAGGGTCACATCAAGCCGTACGCAGTAAACAAACGGGCTGCTTCCTCCAGGGGAGGGATGCGGCAGGAGGAAAGGATATAGAGTGAGCGGACAAGACTAATGTACGATGGGAGATGAGCAGAGCAGCCCCGGCCTGGCATCTCGCCCCCGTGGCCGCCCTCGTACTCCGTGATGGCAGGGCAAGCTGCGGGCACAAGGCTGGAGTTTGAGCCAGAAGGAACGAAGTTTTTATCTCAATTTGATTGACTGAATAACCGGGACTGGTGATTGTCTCCGAAGAGATGGTCAGTGTCCTCCTGTGCTCCCCCCGAACGAGCATCCACAGCCCACCGCGGCTCGAGAACCCACACAGCATGTACGTACAAGTGTGTGCGTGGGTGCGAGTGTGCAGGTGGGTTGAGGTGGGCCGCAAGAGGAATATCACCGCTCACAACCCAGTCAAAGTGTCGGCTATAGACAGGTTCTCGACGACAAGAATCTCCAGAAGACGCGCCCCGTGCACTATCAGCTACCTGGCAGTCCCGCTAGGCAGGGGCCCCCTGGGCAGCTGCACCCTGAATCTTGACTGGGGACTGTTGCTGGTGCCGACCCACCTCGACAACCCTGCCACCTCCTGCACACACTGGCATAAGACTAGCTCGACGCCTACCAGCTGGGACGGAGGGCCATTCACCTCCCACCCCCTCTCCTCCTTCTCCCGCCCCCGTCGACGCAACCGCAACCGAGAGACCAACCACACAACACGGACGGCACGATCCTGTACACAGAGGAAGCGACCGAACTAGCAAGGCGGTATACCTAGCGCTTGCTGGTCAACCCTTCCTGTGCCTCTGCCTTCCTTCCCCCTTCTTCACCACCTCCGCCGCCGCCTCCGCCGAACCGCCTGGATACCCTCTCCCATCTCGTCGCCCTCCTCCTCCTGGACATCTCCCACCCCTCTCTGCCCTGCTGTCGGTCATTCTCGTCACTGCGACCAGTTGACGCCGTGGCCAGTCACTTGGACTTTTGGAAGAGTCAACAACAGTGACAGTAAGTCAACATTTGCTACATCATGCTTCCTTATCGCGGGCTCGCCGGTCGCCTTATCTCTCTGGTGTTTTGCCTTGTCTCTGCTCCCCTCACCCCCTCTGTCACCGTTGCCCGGGATGATTCACCTCGCCCGGCTGCCTCCGTCCATTCGTGCTGCGATCTGCGTGCCATGTGTGCCTTGAGAGGAGAATCCAGAAATGCAACAGAGCCCCCCGACGAGAGAGCCCTCCCAAGGATCCCAAGGAAAAGACATGCTTTGACATGGGGCTGGCGAAAAAAGACCAAACCGACACAACAATCGAAACTTCCTGCCGGCATCGTCCCATATGAACCGTTCTGTCCCTGTATTGTCCTATCCCGGATGCCCCCAACTGTGTGCTGGCCTTCATCCATTGCGTGCCGTTTGACAAGCACACACATCGCTTTGCAGTGTGTATGGAATCGAGTCCTACTGCTGTGCCTTGTCACTGAGGCGACTGGGGTGTGTGTCTCCCCCCCGGTCCAACGTGCACCGCAACCTGAAAGCCACAGGGCGCCTCACACAAACAAAACAATCCTCCGGACTTGGGCTCTCAGCCTCTCGGAATTCGACTGCCTGGGCTGCTGGAAACATGTACTCGACACTGCTCTCGTGACATTAGCCGCCTTGAAACCTCGAGGGCACGCTTGAAACCCAACGGATCACGGTAGAGAAGCCCTCTGCCGGGTCCTTTTCTCGCGGCCTCGCCCACTCTCCAGCCCGCAACCCACGGCCGCGACCACGACCAAGGCCACGGCAGCAGCGAAGCAGCGCCCCGCACACCGAATCCTTTGAATCTTATATTACCGCAGCACGACGACCCGCCCGGCTTGTCTTGTTGTTTCCAACGGTCGGACCCGAGACTAAGGCACTGGACCTCTTCTGGAGCTGCATCTCTCGGTACACTCTTGCACAGCACCTCATACTACGCTCTCCCATCGCACCGCGCCTCGGCTCTTCCAGTCGAGTCACCCGTTTTAAATCGCACTGCTTCACAGCCCCTTTTCATGTTAAATGACTGTGACGCCTCCTGTGCGCTGTACACTAACAATACCACCTTGCACAGGCTGCCTGCGACCAACGGCCGCCACACTTGCTCCTCTGAGCCTCCCCCTTCGTCTCCGGACCGCCCGTTAAAAAGTAACGAGGGCGCGCTCAGCTTGTCTCGGCTCTCTGTCGCATAGACTTGCTGTCAGATCTGTGTTATCGTCGCTCATATCCGCCTCTCGACCCACCGACTCTCCCTATATGCTGGCTCTGTCCCCAATGCCTTCCAAGAAATAAACATGGACTCAGAAGACGGAGAGTTGTTCATAAAGGTATGCCTGGCGCTCCGCGGCCCAGATGGGCTTGTTCGCGGTTCCCAAACACCCTGGCGAGCGACAAGAAACTGACTCGGGTCTCATCTTATAGCAACTGGCCACTTTCGTGCGCACGCACGAGAAGGCTCTCGCCAACGCTTTGCAACTGCGGAGGCAAAACCCGCCTCGACATGGAGCCTCGCAAAGCGTGTCCTCGGTGCCGACCGCAGGGCTCACGACTCCGACGACCGTTCCCGAACGACCATCTACCGCTACAGCGTCCTCTTCCAACGGCCTCGCAGCCGCCCTGTCCTTCGGCTCTCTGAACTTTACATCGCAGACAGCCAAATCTGCAAAGCTGGCTCTCACACCACACCACCTCTTCTACCTTCTCTCGCGGTTCGAGGAGCTCAAGATACCGGTTGGCCCGATGAAAGTGCGCCTCGAGAATCTGCACGATACGAGCAGCTCGGCGAACTATGTGTCATTCCTGGGCCAGTCTCAGCGCACCAAGACGCAAGGCGCTGATGTTGGTTCAATTCGTTCCGTCTCCAGCATAAGAAGCGTCATGTCTGGGATGTCTGCACTCTGGACGAATTTTGGCATCGGATCGAGCTCTGCCGCTCGCACCGAAAAGCAGAAGGCTGCTCTGGATGCCGACCTGAAGTACTTGTATTCTGCCTTCACCAAGGTACCCTGCCTTCGCCTGGCCCCGGACTTTCGTGCGCGGCTTATCAAGGGTTACGAGGAGTTCCCCTTTGACTCCGCAGTTCCGTTGCACATCTTCAAGAACTGCCAGGCACTCGAGGTTTGCGACATCGACTTCCGACAATTCTTTGGCTGGGATCGCATGGCGGACCAGCTAAGATCCCTGACCGTCAAGCGGGCGAGCCTGTCTGACCCTGCCGACATCCTGATTGATATCGTGCTGGACGACATGGACAAGAGGAGACGCAGAACGTCAAAGTCACATTCTTCACCAACAGCAACATGGCCTGGTACTGCCAGCCCACGGAGGAGTATGACGATGGCGACGCCTGCCGAGTTGCAGAAGTCGACTTCGGCACCTGGATCACCAGGCACACGGGCTGCCGACTTGAATGTTGGCTCCATTGGAAGTGACGCGGCACTCTACCATGAAGCCGAGCTTGCCGCCCGAAACAGCAGGCGGGCGTCTGTCGCCGTCGTCGAGCTGCCCAAGTCGCCGACCAAGAGCTCACGTCCAAGAAGTCATTCTCCAAGGAGGCCTGCTAGCGCTCGGCATGGTTCCCATCACGTGCGCGGCTCTCACAAGGTTCACCGCTCAGGCTCGGGCAGCTCCCAGTCGAGCATGTCCGATTCTTGGCACCAGGGCCGGGGCAGCACTTCGAACCTCCTGTCTACAGGCTCGCTTCCCGCGTCAAAATGGCGATTCTTGAGACATCTGAGCCTCGCAGAGAATGGCCTCGTGTCTATTCCCGAGGCCAGCCTGGCCCCCTTGGCGAATACTTTGTATTCGCTTGACCTTTCCTCGAACGAGTTCAACGAGATCCCTGACAGCTTGGCGTCGCTCACTGCCCTTCGGGCCCTGAACCTCTCCAAGTGCACTATCGAGTCTCTTCATTCGCTTACTCGCAACCCGCTGCCGGCCATAACGGCACTGAACCTGCGGGACAACCGCCTGCAATCTCTGGCAGGCGTCGAGAGATTGTACCCGCTCGAGAGGCTGGACCTAAGGGACAACCGCCTGAAGGACCCGGTCGAGCTGGCACGCCTGACGAGAATCCCTGACATTCGGGAAATCTGGGTCGAGGGAAACCCCTTCACGAGGACACACAAGGACTACCGCATCACAATCTTCAATCTGTTCAGGCAGTCGCCTGGCTACACCGAGGATGTTCTGATTGACATGACTGGTCCCACGTACTCGGAGAGGAAATACCTCGTCGAGCGCACCAAGGAGCCTGCTCCTGTTCCTGTTATCAAACCCCCGGTCCCAGAGCTGAAGGCTGTGGATGTCAGCAAGCCGGCGATCATCTACGAAAGCCCAAAGGAGCCTGCTGTGCTTCGCAAAGAGCGACCTACACCGAAGGTCACAGCCAGTGAGGTAAACACAAGCTCCACTCGGACCCGCCGCAGAGCCCCAAAGAGGCGTATCGTCGACCTGGCCGATTCTCAGGCTCACCTCGCAAGGCAGCCGGATGAGAACGAGACGATGTCGCCCATAAGTGGTCTCGACAGCAACTATCGCATATCACAAACCACTGAGGTGCAGAAGAAGGCAGACGTGGTGGAGGAAAGTCGTACCCAGTCGGGGCGTGGTGTACCCCGTATCGATACGTCCGTCATCCCGAAGTTGCCACCTGTGACGCCGACTCAGGAGATTGGAACTCCGTCATCATGGACGGATCCCCAGCAATGGAACGTCGGAGTCAAGGGTGATATATACCGACGCAAGATCGAGGCCTTACGCACCCAGGTTGGTGACGGCTACCTGAACGTCCTAAGTGAGGAGCATTGGGACGTCAACGGTGCACCACACTTCCCCGGCTCGCATTTTGGTCATGGCGACTCGCCCCTACACCCGAGTCCTGCTGCACATCGGCCAAGCTTGCAACCTATTCATAGCGGTCGAACTCTTGGATGAGCGCCGCATCCTAAACCACCACTCAGCACTCAACACACTCGAACCCATGACAGCCGACCACGATGATACCCAACGCCCGCCCTTTTCACAGTGGGCGGTCTGGCTGTTAATACATATATCCCGAGTCCTTTCGAAATACCCAATTGTTTTTGTTTTTCCTGCAAAAGAGTAGCGCGGCTTCATGGTTGGCTTTTTCAAGATTCATATCATTTCACCGGAGCATAGCGGAAAAAGGCGTTTTCATGGTTCATCTCTCACTTCTTATCGACCCAAACCACAAAATCACAAGACTCTCTCGAACCGCCCACCACTGCGTCTCTATCGTCCCACAGAGACGACGACCTGCGTAATTACGAGGCTACGTACGACTTGGCGACGATGTTCATGTCAGCTCCATGACTCTGGGTCGAGTCATCAGCCTACTTGGCTGTGTATTTTGCGTTATTTTATTGGCACCGGTGTCATCCGGATGATGCCTTGGCAGAAGGAATCTTTTTGGCGTGTGTTTTACATGGCACCGGTAGAATAGTGGGCACGAGGTAATGTCGCTAGCTCGGCAATACCTGGCCCAGGGCTACTGGCTGGCGTCCAGGTTCTTCTCTTCGGCAAAGATATCTTTTTATGACGGGATCTGGCGTATCCGTTGTTGACCTTTTTGTCCCGGTCTCATTTTTGCATGTTGGCTCGACAAATCCTGCATTTGAATTGCTTCATTGCTCGAAGGTTCTCAACGAATGTCTGCCTGAATTTTTTGTCCGATTGAGCATATTATCCTGAGCGCTGCGTTGTCTGATATTGATTGCCTGGCGAAACGGGGAGGGCAGGGAGCGGGAGGAGGTGTCTTATTGTCTGTTCAGGTTGCGACTTGGTAGGAGAGGAGGAGACTCGTCAGTACCGTATTTATTGTACGGTATGTTGTTGTGTTTGGATGATAGATAATTGATCGGCCTTAGAGGCGGCTTGTCTAGGTAGCCAGGTGCCAGATGGCCCGAGAGAGAAATGATATCACGGCAGAAATACTCCATGTTCAATACTTTGGCTCTTGGCCACCGTTGCTCGCCATGGTGTTTTGTGACAGCCTCCTGTGGTGTTCCGTGGTCATGGACATGGCGTCACAATCTCATGCTCCCAAACTCGTGTTCAATATTTGAAGGCATGCGTGGCTGCCTAGTTCTGTTGGTTCCAACCGCCCAAACCCACCAAGTGAGTCAGCATGCCCATTCGCCCTCCTTTCTCACCGTTGGCTAACTCATATTTGAAGGTTCCATCCATTCTTTTAAGCCGTCCTTTCATGTTTGCCATTGAATCCCAACAACAAGAGCACAAGCCTACCTATACCAAAAGGCGTACAACCAACCATAATGCCCACCCTCCTAAGCCTGCCCCCAGAGCTCCGGCAACAGATCCTCTCCCCCTGCTTCCCCACTGACGTCCACAACGCAGGCGTCGCGCCGCGGACGGCACCGCTCCTCCCCCTCCTCCTCACCTGCAGGACCATCCATCTCGATGTTTTGGAATTACTCAAGTCCTGGTCCCCGCTGTACCACATCGAGGACCCCCAAGCCTTCTTCATCAACGCGCTGCGCCGCCGGCGCCACCGCCGGCTGTACGTTGACGCACATGATGATTTAAGTCATATGCGCCGCATCAGCCTGCGCCTGTTCGCGGACCTTGATCTGAAGCGGATACGCAGCGTGGCGCCCCTGGGCGCGTTCGATGAGGGGTGTTTTGATGTGGGGGCGTGGCTGCGGTGCGTGGAGGTGCTGCCGCGCCCCGGAGAGGATGGGGATGATGCGGTTGTTGAGAGTGTCGTGCTGGACCTGACGCCTGCGCCTGTGTGGATGGCGCTGCGCAGGCCGGACTGGGTGCGCGCCACGGTCCTGGACGCGCGGAATAAGCTGTTCCTAGAGGGGTGTGACGATGGCGTGCGGAGGCTCGTGGCCGCGCTGTTTGGGGTATATAGGGGAGTCGGCCGGGCAAGGGTGTCGATATTCCTCGGCGGCATCGTACCGTGCAAGGCGAGGCGGGTCGTCGAGACGGGCATGATGGTGCTAGAGCCGCGGTTTGTCCACCAGACGCCGCTGGGGGACATGAGTGTGATTGATGCTGGGCGAGGGGGGACTGTCCCGTTCGTGGGCGAGTGGATAAAAGGCCCAGCTGATGAGCCGACGAGTTTGAGGTTGGCTCTCGTGTGTCTTTGCTGGGGTGTTGATGTGAGGAGCCCAGCGAGGAGGAATTGTGACCTTGAGCAGAGGATCATTCAGGTCCGTAATGAGGTGAGTTGTGCTTTTGGAATTGGTGTCAATGGCCTGGCCTCGTAATCTTTTCTATTATGGGCCGGATTACACACGTAACTGACAGCAGAGTCTACACAGGCACGCAAGAACGGCCTCACGACACCAGACCTAGACTTCAGGGCCCTGGGCGAGGTGCGCTGGTCGAAACACTCGTGCACTGCGTATTTCGTCAACGCCGAGGTGGACGAGAGGCGAACCCGGGAGGATCTAATCCGCATGCTTACGTTCGCGGTGGGTGTGAGAACCGGGACCGCCCAATCAGACGCGGCCGTCGATTTCGAGCCGGCGATCAGGAGGCGGCGTTACCTGTTGCACTGCCTCGCCAGGGACCTTAGGTTGTCCAGCGTGAGCATTGGTGACGCTGGCGAGAAGTTCGTGAGGGTCTCACGCCCCGCGGAGGCTTCTGTCGAGGAATGTGAGTTGCCTGGGGTTGATGGAGGCGATGAAGGTCATGTGTGTGAAGAGGAGATGACACCAGCAGAGCTTCGGGCGGCACAGCTGCGGCGGGCCTTCCGACCACGTTGTGCTTGAACGCTCATGAGGCGACTCTAGTGCGCCTCAGGAGAAAATCATTGACCGAGACTACCCCATGCTGCCGAGCATAGCTTTTTTGAAACAACCCGTATGGAGCGCTATTGGCAGACTGATGAATCCATACAGAAGCTTCGTTGCGGGGCTAGCCAGAGGGGCTTTTATAAATCGCTGGTAGATACGGCTCGTGCATGTTCGCGATTATTGAACACATGTTCGAGTATAGCAATGAAATATTTGCTCGAGATATGAACAGTGCAGGGGCCCAGGCTGATTGATTCTGTCGCAATGTCATCGAAAGCCATTTCGCAGAATGTTTGGGTCGATAGAATACTGTAGACCAAGAATGGTGTAGTCAAACAAGCCTAGAAGTGGCAAGCTGCAATTAATTCGCATCTCAGCGAGGATTCTTCGTGGGCATGATCGTCCTGTCCGTATGTCTTCGCATGTCACATCACTGTTTGGTAAATGGCCCAACACACAGAATCCGGCTGAGGTTGGTTCCTTATGAAAATGTCTGTGGTTGGCGAAATAAACCAGCAACGGTCAAGTTAACATTGACGTCGCTCTCACGGCGGTGCCCGTATGCGCCCAGATGAAAAAGTAGGTTGGTGTCAGCTCTGGGCCATGGGTTTTCGGCCTCCATTGTTGTGCCCCATCAACATGTCTGACTCGGAATGTTCAAAGAGTTGGAGTGCACGAGTACGAGGCTTGAATGCTTCGCGGCTGGTAAATTGACATTGCCATTAGGGAGAGGACCAATGGCGTTTTGGCGAGAATGATGAAAGCGAAGGTACAAGAAACGCTGGCAGGGCTTCTAAAATGGTGCGAAACTGCGGAAAACCGGTCTTCAAATGCCAATGAATAGATTAGGGGTAGGTCCGGGCGAAAGGACAGTGTCATCATGGTGTTAATTGATTGTAGGACTGAGCGCGAGAGAATGCGTGGTCAATACATGCCTCCTAGAAGGAGCTTTGTTTTGGTCACGAATCAGTATTTCGAGCGGACAATTGGGTTCAAACCACGAGTTGGCTTGAGTGTGATGTAATTTGCAGGTTGTGTGGCCAGTGGAAGTGGGGATCTCGCGGGAAGCGCTCGAATCCTGCATGAACGGGGAGGAGAATAGAAACTTGGTCTGTTCACATAATCATTGGCTCCAGAGGTAAGCAGTGGATTGAGGTAGACGCTATGTTAGCCATTGCCGCTTCTTCGCTCCTCGCAAGGACGAATCACGGAGGGGCGGAGAGCCGGAAGAGGCAATTCAAAATTGATGGGTCGGATTGGACGGCGTCAAGGCCGCTTGGCAGTGATGAATAGCTGGGACACGTAGCCTCGAAGCTAGGAGGCATATAAGCGCGGGTGCGTGGTTTAACTTGTGGAGGGTGGTAAGACTCTCGGGACGGGAGGAAGCGAAGCGTGGCAGCATGGGGGCGGCGTAGCATGGCATGCGCACGGGAGAGTTCCCGAGAGCTTGGGGAAGCTAGTAAACTAATAAAAGCACGAAGAAACTTCTTTGGCGCCGGTGTTGCAGCTGCGGGTATGTTTGTGGAGTGGATACAGGCGCGTGTGGCTGACGCCCATGTACAAAGGAGAAAAGAGAGGTACCGTGGGTTTCGATTGGTGACGGTGATGCGACAGAGGTGGAAAGAAGCTGTTGGAATGCGCAGCAGCAGTGGTGGGTCTGGGTCCAGGTCTGGGTCTTGGTCTGGATCGGCCACAAACTGACTGCATCATCATCTGCAGTGCCATGTGGCGGCTGCGGTGGAGGGCAGGGGAGTAGTAGCGAGGAGGTGACCTGCAGGCGGACCCCCATGCCCTCACTCAGCACCGGGTGTTTACAGCGCAGCACAGTACGACCCTTTTCTTCCCGCTCGGAAACGTGCCGGGCCAATTGCTTGTCTGACGGGGCGCGAGTCGGAGAGATCCAAGACGCACGTCACGGTCCGGGAATCTGGGGTAAATCGGGAGGAACCCTTGTGGAGCAACACGTCGCTGATCGATGTCGAACACCCGTCAGGCAGGTTGTTTATGACCGGCTGAGGTTCTCGATAGGCCATTGTCTACTTAACAGATGACTGTATCTGTCAGATTGTCGCTCTATCTTCTCAAATGACAGGAGCGATTTGCTAGAGCGGTGAGAACAACGTTGCATTCGGGTCTGTCTGTCATGTGTCTGTTGAACAACATACGGTTGGGATTGATTGAGTTTATCGTAGATTTCAAAACATATCTGAAGCTGAAGATGAATGCGCCTCAAGTAGCCACGCAAGTGAGCACAATAGACAATGACGGATGTGCATCATGATTCAACGGCTCCCTCTGTGCGTTGTGCTCAATTGCCTTGGATGGCGGGAAGGTGATGGGTGATTGACAGGGGTGGGAGCTGTTCCTGACTACTGCACTCTGCAACACCGCACCCGCGCCAGATCGGACACTTATGTAAGCCGGCAGAAGTGGGGACCCACCTTCCCTGGCCGCCTTTCCCACGCACCTCGCGCCTTACCTAATTAGAGCTGCGCGCGTTCGACCTCACCCCAATTCTCGCCCTTCGATTTGGCCATCTGTCGCACCGCATCCATCCTCCCACGCTTGCCACATCGCATCGGCCACATCGCGCTTCCTCGTGAACCGTTGCTGTCGCCAGCCAACACTGCCCCTGGCCACTCAGACACGTCGAACCCGATGCCATTCCCGACTTATGCCCATCCGCAGCCTCGCCCCCGCCACCCCTTGACGACGCGATCCCCCACACCGCGATACTTCCCCTCCGTGTCTGCCTGATACGACACGTCGCCGACAGAGCAAAGGCGCCATGGCTTCCAGGCCTTCTACACCCCGGAGCTCGCGCTCTGGTCGTGTGGCAGGTCGTGGTAGAGCAAGGCCCCCGCACGACCAAGAAGAACCCCCTCTTAAGAAGAGAAAATACGTCCCAGGCGGCCCAGGTGGTGGTGGCAGGTTTGTTCTCGACGATGGGAACACCGAGTCGCCAGCTGGGCCTTCGTCGACATCAACCCCACCGAGACCACGGAGCACCGCCCGTAGGACATCCAACCGCAACACCACAGTCCTCCCCCGGGAGAGAAGCACCCGCCTCGGCGCCGCTGCCAGCCGTTCTGGAGAGGGCGATGTCGAGTTCAGCTCCGCTGCCGCTGTTGCAGCAGCTGTAGCCCAGAGCGAGGGATATAAGCCACGAGAGGAGCGCGGCTGGGAGGAGTTCCACCCGAATCTCGATATCGAGGGAACTTTTCTGATGTTCCACTCGGAAGACGTAGACGGCACCAGGAAGTCGACACCACCTCCCCCGCCTACTCGCGCTTCTGTCAACGGCGTCGGTACGCCATCAAAGGATGCCGAACAAGCAAATTCTGGTGTCGCAGGTGAATCAGCTGCCCAGACAGAAGGCACCGCCGCATCTTCTCAAAACCCGGAGACGCCGTCGCGGCGAAGACCGCGTCCGACCAGAGATGCCGTATCTTTTTACGCCACGCGATCCGACTTCGCGCTGACTCCAAAGACACCTAAGGTGTTGTCCACCCTGAACCAGACCCCCAAAGAGCGCCTCGACCTGAAGAACCCGTCATACCGCAAGACAGATCGGATACTGCTCTTCGAGAGCAAGACCTTCGGTCAGGCAAAATATGTTGAAAAGGCTATGATGAATGTCGGTTATCAGGAGAGCGACAACTTCATCAGGCCTGAACGCGGTCTTCTGAAAGCCAGTGATGCTCATATCGATGAGGATGTGGATCAGCTGCTCGGGCAGAGACCTGATGGCGAAGTGGTTGTCTCGCACAGTGGTTCCAATCTTGGCCGTGTCGAATACGATATGGACGAGCAAGACGACATGTGGTTGGAGACGCTCAACAGCCAGCGAAAGGCCAACGGGCTCGAACTCGTCACCCGTGAAGTCTTTGAAATCACAATCACCAAGATTGAGAAAGAATGGCATGCCCTGGAGAAGAAGATCCCGAAGCCGAATCCAAAACCACCTCAGACCCACAGGCCAAGGTCTAGTTCTGCTGCAGCCGTGAACGGCGAGACACAGGCTGGTGAAGAGCAAGACAGCAAGTGCGCCATCTGCGACGACGGAGACTGTGAAAATACCAATGCGATAGTTTTCTGCGACGGATGCGATCTTGCAGTGCATCAAGATTGTTACGGCGTACCATTCATTCCAGAAGGGCAGTGGATGTGTCGGAAATGCCAACTCGCGGGTCGCGGCATCCCGGTAAGTATTTATGCACTGTTCTGGCTACTTGATTCAAAGAATTGCGCTAACGTTGAGCCCTTAGACGTGCATTTTCTGCCCCAATACCGATGGTGCATTCAAGCAAACTAACTTCTCCAAATGGGCACACCTCCTTTGTGCCATATGGATCCCTGAGGTCAACCTGGGAAACAATGTTTTCCTGGAACCAGTCATGGACGTTGACAAGGTTCCCAAAAACCGGTGGAAGCTTCAATGCTACATCTGTAACCAGAAGATGGGCGCCTGCATACAATGCAGTAACAAGGCTTGTTACCAGGCCTTTCATGTCACATGCGCACGACGTGCCCGTTTGTACTTGAAAATGAAGACACCACAAGGCGCTCTCGCGCTGGACGGGGTCTTGAAGGCATTTTGTGATAAGCATTGCCCTCCAGATTATGACAAGGAGCATGCCGTTGCCGCGGCTACCAAGGACGCAAAGAAGTTCTACAAACGAACAATGAAGGGGCGTATCTGGGCTGATAGTCAGGCAGTGGCTCAGGAGCTCGCTGCCATCCATCGCAACGCCATCACAGAGCACCCTCCTCAGGAGTCCCAACTACTTGGCGACAAGCTCTCAGGAGCGGGCGACAAGAAAAAGGGCCAATCAGGCAAGATATGGAAGTTGCCCTCCGGAGCGCCTGTCATTCCACAAGCGGTCTTCGATCTCGTCGACAGCGGGCTGGCTCGGTTTTCTCTTCGCAAGAGAAAGGAATATGTTGCCGAGGCTTGTCGTTATTGGACTTTGAAGCGCGAATCCCGTCGTGGTGCCGCGCTCCTCAAGCGACTGCAGCTACAGATGGAGTCTTTCTCGTCCATGGAGCTCACAAGGCGAGACTTCGCAGCCATGGGCCCCTCAGGAAAGAATAGGCTCGCCAGACGCATTGAATTTGCGGAGACCCTCCTGAGGGACCTTGAGCAGCTGAAATCTCTTGCGGACGACATCGTCTCTCGGGAAGCATACAAGCTGGAGGCTGCAGAGATGGAGCAAGATTTCGTCGACAGCTGTTACTTCCCAATTTTCAAGTTGCTCCAGCCCATCATCGGCAAGGCTGAAGCGTGAGTACTTCCTGCATCCTTGGTCAAGCAAGAGCTCTAAGACTGACATGTGACCTGACTAGGCTCGATAAAAATGTCTTCAAAGACGGTCTGTTACAATTGGAAGCCAAGTTCGAGAAGCGGTTTTACACCACTACCCTTGCATTTGCCCATGATCTCTGCGAAGTCATCCATGTTGGCATCAATGCTGAGACAAAGCCCCTTGTATCCGACCAGCCCAGGTTCGAGCCGATCGATGTGTCGCCTACTAAGCACAGCTCATACTCGGAGGCTAGAGACCGCAAGAGGCTCGGCAAGCGGATTCTCAAGTCAGCTCAGCCGCACCTAGAAATTGCTCTCAAGGCGGAGGCCGATATTACTTCGAAATCCTTCGACAGCCTGCAGCAAGAGCTGGAGGGCATGATTGACGCATCCTTGGAAATTCGAAAACCCTTTGGGTCTCAGCCTCAACCTGAGGTACCCGCGCAATCTAGCCAGGATGTTATCATGGTTGACGCTGCCGAAGGACCCATCACAGTCGCGGCGCAAGACCGCACCGGCGAGCCTGCGGAGAGTGCTGACCAAATGGACATCGACGAACAAAGCATCGAAGTTAAAGAGGAGGAGACTGCCCAGGCCAACGGTGGTATAGACCAAGAGACTGCAACCACTGGCGAGGAGGATGCAGGTGCCAACGACAAAGGTCTACCGAGCCTTGTGAAATCGGCACCCACGCCACCCGACACTAATGGCTACGTGCCTGTCTCTCAGCACTCACAACAACCTACGCCTCTCACACCGCCACAGTCTAACGGAAGCCTTGGGCGAGGGGCAGACACCACTCTCACAGAAGGTGGCATACCCTGGTATCTCAAGAATTTCGAACCCGATGGCACAACAGCCATCGAGGAGCAATGGGCTGGCAGAGATGCCGTGCGCAGTCTGAGCGAGGAGTTGACTGACATGGATGAGGAAGAGCTCAACGACCTCGAGTTCAACGTGGAAGACAGCACCATCACCGCGTCGCCCGTGGACGCGCCGCTGGCTGTCCCGTCAGGGTCGTCGGCTAGGAAGCTCCGCTACGGCAGCAGCACTGGGGTCGGAAACCCGAAGAAACGACTACGGTCCTCGGGCAGGAGACGTTGAAGATGAGGTTCTACGGGCATGTATAGATCGGGATGTACTAGTACGCCGTCGCTTTCTGTTTTTTCGTTGCTTTACCGGAGAGACTGATTCCCCTTTTCATTGTCCTGGTGCTTTATTTGGATGGTCGCAAGTATACCGAATGTGCTTTTTACTTTCATTTTGGAACAATGCGTGGAGTGGTATACATTTCTACGGCGTCAGGAGAATCGGCTCGGCATACAACAAAACACCCGTGTGTTATAATCGATCTCGAGGAAGTTTGCAAGTTGGTTTTTCAGTCTTTTTTTGAGGATGGTGCGTCTTACCCTACGGGGGCCATCACTTTTTATTACCACGGACGGAGACTGCAGCATCATCGCATGTGGTTTTTACCGTTACTCTTTTATTATCTTGTGCAAAGAGAGACACTTTGTTTAGTCTGGGCCAGGAAGTCTGGCGTAGCTAGTTTGGCAGTTGCTGGACTGCCTCGTTGCGGAGTGCACTGTGTGCCAATACAGAAGAGAAGAGTTCGGTTGCCCTACATGATTACTTCCTCGACCACATGTTATCCGCGGTGCAGATTGATCTATCCCATGACCTGATCACTGTGTTACCAGTATGTCTAGTAGAGCACGTCTTTGTAATCCTCGCCCCTAATATCCTTGAGGCCTGCCTCACTACAGCAGGTGAGATTATTCACTCTCCCTGAGGCTGGTACTTGCGCGTGAGACGCGCGACGCTCTCAGTCATCTGTGTGTACGCGACGTCGCTCGGAGACGGGCTTCTCCTCTACCATAGTACCCCCTCCCGTGAGCATATCATCGTCCGCCTCATCAGACTCAGACACATGAGAGTCAAGACCGACCCTCAGGGTCCGGCTGGAGAACCTAAGCTCCTCAGAGTCGGTGCCGACCGGATGGACCGGAGGGCTTGTAATCGTTGCTCGTGATGTTCCGGAGGACGACCCTGGGCCAATGCCTCGCGACGGGCTCATAATCAAATAGGAGTAATCCTCCATAGATTGTCTTGCTTGTCTAAACTCCTAATTCCTTCTCAGAGAGAGCAGTAGCTCTTATTGTAGAGCTAGACGCACTGGTGCCTCATAGGCAACCAATCCTATTACACAAAGGAGAGGATTGCCTGCTTGGCCCTGGCGTACAGGTATCTGTCAGAGTCCAGCCAGGTCGTCATATCTGGAAGAAGAGTCTTGATGATGATCTCATCGTATGGTCCCCATTCGTCATCCACAGCAGTGCAAAGACAGGTGTAGATATGCAATTGACCGATTCTAAGGGAGCCTGCCAATGTTCCACAATCGTGCAGCGGATAGTCGGAACCTGTTCATTTTGCTGCCGTTACGTGCACTGTTTATCATCTCAATGGAGAGGCTGTAGGCCTCCTTGAGCTCCATGATCGCGAGAGGCCGCGGTGGCTGGCGTGAAGTGAAGGAAGAGATTTCTGTGAGGGTGTGGACGCTGTGCCATTGCTGGGTCATGTTATTCTTATTAGCCAGATCTGGCGGTGCGTGTGGTCTTCGCTCGAGACTGGCCTTTGTAGGTGTGTTTGGCTTTCTGGAAGCTGCCACGGCGGTCGCGGATTTCTTGTTACTGGCCTGATTACAGGAGGAAAACAAGGCTGAGGAAGCAGCATAATAACCTTCGACCGGGTCTGCCGCCTCCTTGATCAGCTTAGCATCAACTCCTGCACACCATCCTTCTTAGTTTGGCAGAGTTCTCGAAGTAGAGAACGGCATCCCAGTTGCCACTCCCACTCCCGGACGGAGAGTCGTAGAATAACAAGAATTTGCCAGTACGGACGAGCTGGGCAGGCAACTCGAATATAGTGGTATGAGTGCATTCTCTGGTTTCCTTGCTGTCTTCATCTTCATTGCCGCCGCGGACTGCTGCATCAATATGATGCTGGTTGATCTGCCCCTTAGAGCTTCCAAAGGGGAGGAATCTTCCTTCAATATTCCGACCTCAGTGTCTTCAAGATCACGGATTTTTCCGTTGTCCTCTGTAGTTCAACTCAGTGTGAGAAATGGCTGTCCCCTCTGGCTTCTTCGTATTCCTGAACTCGACTCGTTCGAAGTCGAGGTGTTGCGCGATCCACGCGGAGTCCCTCCTTGCTACCATGGACGGTCTCAATGCCATCGTTTTGTTGCTCAACCTTCGTCCAAGGGCTGCCCGTTCATTGTGGACTCTTCCAAATTGATTTGGTTATTTGTTCCTCTCATTATTCCTTCCCCGCGCTGATCGCCAGCTGTCGCCCTGACACTTGGCGGAACGGAACTACTCGCAGACCGTCGCCGGGTCGTGTAGCTCTGTCTTAGACTCGTTCTGTCCTCAGATGACGGGGAAACGGCTTCGTTGGGTTTAAGTTCACTTGTCCCCTCGTTGACGGCACTGACAGCCCGTGTTGGACTTTGGGGGCTGGGCTGCGGAAGAGGTTTTGGGTAGCTTTTATACCAGTCCTCCAGGCCCGGTTGATTCAGTCTCGTCTGTTGAATGCTGTTGATATTCTTGAGTCTGTCACCCCAGCCTTTGACAAAGTCGCAAATATGGTAGTACATCTCATCCTCGGGAGTGATGTTCATCATGACGACTGCATTGTGGTACCTGTGTCCCTCTTCATCCCTGGGCTTCCAACCTGTCAGTGTTGCAAGCTTTCGGGAACTTGCGTAGTCAAGCTTGGTTCTCAGCCATCCAAGATCATCTGCGAATAGACCGCGCACCCAAGAGTACTTTGTGTTCTTGTCGAAGGTGGTGTCGTCTACCGTTATGGTAGTCATATCATTCCTCCACCGTGCCGTCAAATGAAGCATTTCGGACGTCTTCCATAGCTATGCGCCGACTGACTCGGTCATGGCGTCGTCGCCGGCCCGTCCTCTCTTCCGTGATGCACTGGAAGTCTGGCTGCTTCTGGCGGGTGATGTTGCTGCGAACGGCGTGCCAGCGCTTTTGTTGGGTGAATCAGTTGTCGACATATTGACGGGTCTTCTGCTTATTTGGGAGAAGTTAGGATTTCTAGACCACTCTGAGATCTACCAATAGGCCTCCGTAAGCGACGACGGTAAGACCCCCAGCCCCAGCCATCCCAACAGGGCAGAGACAAGCATGGCGCCCGATTCCACTCCCTGGATGCTCTGCACCAGCGCGCAGAAGTCCCTTATAGTCACCACAGAGGCTGCGGAGAAGACGACGTGACGCCGGTTGGAAATGCCCTAGCCGCGGCTCTGGACAGATTCGAGGTTCCCACTGCTTTTGCTGGAGGTGGACGGACTCCGTGCGGATCTCCCTGAGGCCTTCGAGGAAGACGTTCAAGACGGTCTCCTGGTTGTTCTCATCTATCTGGCAGTGCTCCAGGAGGTGCATGACAGAGCTCTCAAAGGTCAGGTCGATCTCCATGCGGGCGAGCTCGTTGGCAAGCGTATAAGCCTCGGGCTCGCGGTACATGAGCAGGTAACCCCGCCAGTCGGCTGACAACCACCTTGCCCACATTTGTCACATCTCTGTCCCCCATAAACTTGACAAGGTACTCGCAATTTTCCTTGTCCTCACCATGCCAGTAAGAAACGCGTCGATAAGGCCACAGGCTGGATCGCGTTTTGGGTGGACGCGTCAATCCGCGGTAAGCTCCAGGAGTTTGCCACCCCACCTGAGTGAGTGTTGGGAGTTCCTCCAGCAACGCTATCGCATGCAACCCGAGTGATCCCTCCCACCTTGGGCTTCGATTGTCTTGCATCACAGTAGGACGTTTCCTCTCAGCAACCTCCTTGCCTGTCGCCACCGTGCCTGGGTGTGTACGATGCGGTCGACAGCGGTGAAGAGGAATGTCGCCTGGTTTTTGGCATCCTCTAGGACCCTGCTGACCTCGTTCTCTCCGCTGTCCGTGTGTTCAGTTGTGTTCCTCAGGCGGGCTTCCTCTGCCTCTGGTGCAAAAGCGCGAAGGAACTGCTGCTGTAGCTTGTGCTTGTTCTGCGTGTCTGCGCTCTCCCTTTCCCTCCGGGGCTATCAGTAGTGTTAGGTGAAACCTATAGGCCCTTCCGTTACTACCATTACTGTTGTTCCTGCTAATCGGCTCACTATAGAACACGTTTCCAATCCAACAGTAGATCACAGGGCGGTCTTTTCGACACTGGAGGCTCAGCAACGATCCCAGGAAGGTGTCAGTTGAGCCACATTGTTGTGTGTGTATGTTTTCGCGTTGCCGTGCTTAATAAAAATATCCGCTACCATGGAAAACTTGGGTTCTTGGTGGCCGATGCGATCCAGAGCCTCCCGCAGGAAGAGAGGATTGGCCTTGGAACGATTTAGAGACGACTTGCAAGAGGGGAAGCCGGTGTCTGTGCTCGATTCTTGGCCCTGTCTCTGGCTTGAAGTGTAGCGTGAGGTCCATGTACATAAGTATATCAATGTGGTTCCCGATGGTGATTTATTCATCTTTCAAGTAATCGTCTGTCGCAGCTGCATGACTTGACATGAAAGATGAATGAAAATGGTATTCGCGATGCCGTTGATTGTCAGGATGTCAAACGCCCTAAATGTCGGCTAGATGGCCGGGCCGTGGTTGGCGATGGGCGGGAGGTCCATTAGCAAACTTAACGTCCAGGGACAATACATATAGAAAAACTCCGGGAGATGGCACCTCGGGAACCTCTCGTGAATTGTCCCCTGGAGGGTCCACCACTTGAACGTGATCTTCTCGCCAGCGTGCAAGACGTGCGGCAGGATCGCGCCCTAGTCTGAGTTCCATGTGACCATATCGCCGCTACTCAGAGACAACCGCTCACTCTCAAATAGCCACTGTGCCCCTCGACAGACTCACAGGACAGCATTTTAGGGCCGGGCGCACTACTGGCCTTCGGCCGGGTTCGAGGATGAATGTGAGGTTGCAAGAGCAGAGCTGATGGATGTGAGGTTGAGAGGGCAGAGTTGATGGGTGGTAGGTTGAGAGACTGAGTTCATGGATGGAAAGTTGAGATTGTTCATCGCATTTTGAGTTTGAGGCTGCCCAGGGAAAGATGGCAGGACAGTAGGTATTGCTGAGCTGTCTGCCAATTCTACCTCCTGTATTGTTGGGAATGGCATCGATTTGGCGTCCGTCCATGACATGTTGGTTCGCGTAGTGCCGGCGCCCCGTCCGGTATCATCGTTGTCGTCGTCTTGTCGGGGCTGTCCTTGTGGCGTCGGATGACCACGCACCACTTGTCATGCAATTTGCTAAGTGAAGCACCCTTAGGTACTCAGGCGAAGGCCACATTCTTCGCATTCTTCATACTTGGTCTCGTCTGGGTCTTTTAACACCTCCATCTGCTTCTTGTGGTCTTTGACGAGCTGGTGTATTCCAATGCCGTGTTTATGTCGATTGGACACTGCTGGCGAGTACCGTTGAAAAAGTTCGTGAGCGGATAGATGTTTCCTTGCATTGGACCCCTCCAGAGGGTGCTACCGAAGTTGTTGGTGTTGGTCTTTTCAGCCATGTGACTGTGTTTGAAGGTACTGACCGCTCTCCGCGCAAATAGAAACAAGCTTGGCAAATTCGTCTAGGATGTAGCTGCTGTGAAAACCTCGCCCTCAAGGTACCGACCACCCCTCGGACTGATTTCAATGTTCGTCACACACAAGTCTCGATATGCCACTGCCTAGCCCGCAGAAGCTGAGCCAGCCGCCTCACTCGCCACCTTCGTGGGTGCTGCAAAGAAGCCTTGCGAGCTTCCCGGAGTTCTGGCTCTTTCCGTATCACCTGCCGGATGTTAAACTCAGGGCGTGTGCCAACTGTGCAGCGCCTGAGGGTAAGACGCATGTAACCGCCGTGACGAAGGATCTGAACTTCTGCCAATTCAGCCTAGTGTATCGTACACTGTCTTGAATTAAGACATATTCCTCGGATATATCTGCTTGAGTCGGCCTCTCGTAGCAGGTACTTCCGTGCGGCGGTATGGAATGGGAAGTACACGCCATGAAGCAGAAAAGAAAATCGAACTCGCGTTTTGGCAGCCCCTTCACGTCAGCCGCGGCCAACATCTCGTTGTAGAGGCCAGCGTATTCTCCCTTCCGCTCGTTTTTATGTGTAAACGTTTCCTCTGTGGTTCCATAGAAGTCCTCGAGTTAAGCGAGAAGAAGACACCCGCGTGTTGGGCGAACTCCTCTCTGCTCATCCGCTCATCGATCAGCCTGACTTGATTGATGCCTGGCTGCTTTTGGCGGCAACCATGGTACCCGTCGTGAAACGATAACGAATTCAATAAATTCTTTCCAAGTACCACAAAAATTTCACGTATGATGTCTCGTGGGTCGAACCTCTTCTCGCAGGTGCAGCGCAGGATGTGCCGCTGAGCGGCTTGATCGAAGAGCCCAGGTTGTCTGTCAGGAGTACCAGCAACATCACAATCAAGATGTGTGATAGAGGCTGGTCCCAATTCTCTATTTTTTGGTCAATAGGTTGCTGCAATGTGTTGACAATGACTTTTGTCGAGTCGCGGACAAAATGTGTTGTGCGATCAAGGACACTCTGTAGGTATGCCACCTCGTCATTGGTCAATGGGTGGAGGACCTCGCAGATCGGATACACGTTGGACCATGCCCGGCGCGTCCTTCTGGAGCCCTTACTCATCCTGCAATTTCCTGCCATCGTCTTCCGTCGTGTGCTTTGCCCCCTGCAGCCCGGCCCTTTCTGTTGCGAATTCTGATGTTCGCAGGCAGCCGTTGGGGCATTTGAAAGGTTGGTGCCCACAGGAAATTGCCAGACAAGTGGTTCTCAGCCGCGTGGAGAGCATTGAAGTAGCGTCCACAGCTGAGTGTGGAAATTTACCGCGTGGCTTAGCCCTGGACGGAGAAAATCCGATGGCCTGCCTCCGTGAGGATCTTATAGAGTCGGTCGTGGTTGATGTAGACTGAGGAGGAAAGGCCTGTGATCCACTGATTGTCTGATAGCCGAGTGCGTGTTGCAATGACTCTGTGGATACTCTTCTTGGGGCTTGGTCTGAAATCCGAAGACAGGAGTATCACTCTTCGGTAGGGGAATAGTCCTCATTGGCACGGTCAGGAAAGTAAAATGGTGTTTCTGTTCCTACGCGATCTGTTCTAGGGTTGTCTTGATGATGGATGAGATTCTCGATGTGTAAGATATGACATGTGATTGTCTATGACATGTTTGGATCTAACTGCTTCAGGAAGATGAAGCAATTGGCTGAATCCTTTGCCGCATTGCTGATGATCTTGAAAAACTCTTCGTATTGGTCGCTCTGTGTAGAGACGAGACGGCGGAGGAAAATATGCGCCAGCTCTTCGTGCCGAAATTGCTCCGGTAGAGCCCGGTTGGTTTGTCTTTCCGCGTCGCGGTAGATCTGATCCACAATCCGGCCCTTGACAGGCTTCCAATCGAAGCCCAGACTGAGTTTTGTGAAAATAACAACTGGGAGCTCACACTTCGGTTGGACTTCCCTGCGGACTTGGGTGCCCGGGACCATGGTGTCAACCTCATCGGGCCCGAGCTACGGCTGTAGCACGTTGACGTCAAGAGTTTTTGAACAGCCTGCTTGACTTTGGCCAACCTCTTTGGTGTGAGGCGAAGAGTCAACCAGTTAAGAGCCTCTTTGGTGTGCAGCTTGCATGCTGCTGTGACATCGATTGCCCCTCCGCTGCTCGGCTGGATTGGCATTGCTCTGCCGCTGGCGGTGGCGGTGGTCTTCTTCGCGGTGGTCTTCTGGACGATATCTCTGGATACCTTGACCGTGAATTCTGTCATGCGTTT
The DNA here is from genome assembly GCA_023522825.1 of Diaporthe ampelina. NCBI lineage: Eukaryota > Fungi > Ascomycota > Sordariomycetes > Diaporthales > Diaporthaceae > Diaporthe > Diaporthe ampelina. Next base: position 480,798 of record JAMFTM010000033.1, read on the forward strand.
CTGTACTTTGGTGTCCTTGTCGCCCTTTTTGTTGCCAGTGCGGCGCTTCTGGGCCCATTTGCTTCCCATGGTTTTGAGGGTGTGGTGGGTCTACTGGCAGGTCTTGGTGCCTTGGTGATTCCTCAGAAAAGCCTTATCAATACTCCGTCCCTCTCCCGCCCGTCGTCACCTAGCGGCCCCTTCCTCTTTCCTGCTCGTCTTTCATGGCCGGGAACTGCCTCCCGCCAAACTTCTCATCCCGGAGCTGAGGAACATTCATGTCCCAGTAGCTGATGCAGGAGTTGCGCGGGCTGGTATCATTGGTAGCCATGTTTTCGGGCTGTAATGAACTCTGGTTAGTGTGAGAAAGGTTGGATGGGGCGGAAAGTCCTGCTGGGAAAGAGTCTGCAGCCTTGAGTCTCTGATGGTGAAGTGGGCTGGAGACAGATGGAATGGTAGCTGGAGATCGTGGATCACGATATTTCTTGATGTGACCTGCCGGTGCTGTTGGAAACGACAAGTCGTCTGCCTTGAGGTAGTTGTTTGGTGCCCCCTACCCGGCGGTAAGGGCTTCCATCCTCAGACTCCTCTTCAGACAGATCCCGCCTGAACTGCAGATGTTCCTCCGTCGTTTCCACGGTCTTGAGGTCCGCACCAGGTGTAGAGGGCGGCCTGCAGTCCTCGCAGTCGTAATCGTAGCCGGTACCCTTCTCCTCACATGCCATGCATGGCTGGTCGTAGGCGCGCTCGGCTCGAAGATCATTTCAAACCGGATTGATACGGATCCAAGGCGAGCACACACCAAGATCTGGCTGACATTCACAAGCTGCGTATCTGCCAGATTTTCAGTGGCATCAATGCCATGACTGGCAAGAAAATAGCCACTCAGGCCGAGGCTGAGCAGAAAGAACCCGAGTATTGTACATGGCGGCGGCCGCCCATCATTGCTGTTGTTATCTGCCTGTCTCTGTCACGCGATGGAGGTTCCCCCCAGAACTCCAGAATCAGACGCACTTAACTTAGCCAAGAAGGCGTAGGAGAGCCTCCCGGCTCGTAGAGCCCATGCGAGTTGGCGTTCTTGTTGCATTGACTGTAAAGGGAGCTTGATCTTATCCACAATTGAGGTTGTCAAAGTTGTACCCTAGACGTCGCAAGGCAGCGTGGTTTGTCGCATGAAAGCGGCACAGCGTCCCACCATTCATAAGAATCATAACAGAAAACTACTGGTACGAACAGGGGGCAGCCGAACAGGACCGTGAGCGAGCGAAGGCCAGGCGGGTAGCTAGACCACACAGCATGATCACCTCAGAGCGCGATAGCCCGGTCCAGAATCCAATCACGTCCCCGACATCGCTAGCTGAGCTTGGTTCCAGATGGTAATGCTCGCTAAATTCGTTGCAAAAATGAGGACCGAGGCCGCAAGTTGGTTCATCCGTGGGCTGCAGACAGGCAGCCCAGGAGACCCTAGCTGCGATTGGAGAGGAACCCAGCCAGTGCATCAATTACCTCTTGGTCAAACAGCTTCTTGTATGCCTCGCTGCCTATCTCAACAGCCTGGCTGTAGAGGACCAAGTGCAGAGCACTTGCACATGTAAGGCGGTCCGGGTTGTCCTTGGTGGTGTTTGGGATTCCCAAGTGTGAGTATCCTTCTGGTCTCCTGTCTTCGTTCTGCGTGCGAGGCAGGCCGCCTAGCGGGCAATCACGAGGAGGGCTCTCGAGGTGCTTGAGCAGGTGTGTAATCCCTGGCTCTGCCGCATGGGTAGTTCAGCATTGAGCTACTCGTCCCATCGGATCACCCTTATAATCACTGTCCTCACCATAATCCTCATCGCTGGTCAGGTCTTGTTCGGGTTTCGGCTTGGGTACAGGCTTAAAGTACGACTTGAAAACAGTGTGACGCGACGAGAGCCGCCTGCTACTTTGGGCGCATGGGACTTTCTCTTGGACGGACGCGATAGATAATCTTCCCCCTCATGCTGTTCTGTCTCGTTCAGTTCATTTCGTGGTGCGCGTGACATGACCTCCAGCCTACGGTTGCCGGCCATGACGCGCCATTTGTGGTAAACTTTGACGACGATGTAGGACAGCTAGTGCCGGAGAAGTCGTGCAGTCACCTGGTGAGATAGATCGTCCCTGTTGTTTCACAGTACTCAAGACCCTGTGACTTGGTCACTTCATCCTCGAATGCGCGCTTGGCCTCGAAATAGTTGCTCGGTCTCTGAGTGTACGTGTGATTATTGTCTGCGTATGGATACGTCTTCCCTTCTCGGTTTCGGCGACGCTTGACACCCACCGGTCGCGTGCCGAAGTACGAACCACGGTCGGCATGCAAGAGGACGAACTTGTGCGAGCCTCCTCCATTGCCGTTGAAAAGCCTCTTTCTCCTCGACCGTGAACATAAGTCGACGAAGATTGGCAAGGGTGGCCCTCGAGTGCTGGTCCCGCTGCCTCTTCTCTTCGGTAAGGTCGTCGGCCGTCTGCCGAATCGCTTCCCGTTCCTCCTCGACCTGTGCAATATCTTCCTTCAGATCTGCATTCTCCTTTCTCAATCTTGCCAGCTCCTGCTGGACGGCATCCAGCTGCCGCGTGGCCTCTTGCTGGATATGAGAGGTAAGTATCTGTGACTGGCTCTCGCTAGCGACGGGCTTGATCTAATCGGTCGCGACCTTGGTCTCGTTAGTCGTAGGCTGGGTCTCGTCGACCGACATGGACTTGTCTTGTTCATTGGTGGTCTCACCACTCTTGGTGGCCTGGGCGCTGCTTCCTCGATGAGTGGCTGTTTGGCGTAATGCTCCGCCAGCTTCATGGCCGGATTGCCGTGTCGAGCATAGTGCTCGGCGGCAATATGGCGCTGGGGGCCTGACCGTCATGGAAAAACTGACGAGCTCCTTGAAGTTTAAGCCATTGACAGCTGAAAGGCTGAACGGCTCAGGTCGCCGAGCTCGTATCCCGTGCCTCTTCCCCCTTCTCCCTGGCCTAGAAGTAGACTTCTGCTACAATGACGACCTCTTCCGGATTGTACGATAGCTGGTTTCGAAGGGACGTCACTGTGGTGTTGTGTGTTGGCGTTTCTAGGGCGTAGGTGACCACATCATGCCGACACGCATTCGGCATAATCAGCCCTCCAGCGTGTCTTCTTCCCACATGTCGTAAAGGATTTCTCAAGAGCACAGTCGTGCCACTGAGCTACCTCTGGAATCTTCCGAGTGCCCTCATACCTTCCAAACCTCTCCGACGGCTGTTTGTATATGGGAAAAGACGGATCCATTCCCAGAGCCTCCACAGCTGTCCTGGCCTTTTGGCGTCGTTTCTCTTTACTGGGGTTGATGCAATAGCTGAAGTGCTCCTATTTACGGGCCTCGAACAGGCCCTCCAGCGATGACAGGATATCCGGCTCAATTTCAAAGTCGGACTTGAGGAAGAAGTCTCCGTGATCGCTTCCCTCAGCTCTGCCTTCTGCCTTCTCGCCACTTCCAGCTCCTGCTGGACGACTTTAATTATCTGGTGGCCTCTTGCTGGACATGAGAGGCAAGCAGCTGCGAGAAGAGGCGCCTGATGGCTTCGTTGCCATCGATGGTCTGCAGAACTCCATGGCCCAAGATCAGAGCCGCCTTCTCAAGGTCTTCTGGCCGACCGGCCGTGGTGATAGATGTAGCTTCGCGGCCGAAGTCGTGGACTCTGAAGCCGTCGCTGCCAGTACCATTGCTTGCGAAGTCGTCGATTCCGAGAGCATTGCTTCCTTTGATCTCGTTTGGTTATGAGGAGGTGCGAGGGGGTTGTTTTATGTCTTGTGAGGTTGTATTTACTCTCAGACCCAAACCTGCAAGGCGGGCATTTGTGCTTCTTATCTTTCCACTCGTCGCCGAGGTATTCGGACTTGGGTGGTTTCTCGGTGATAGAGACTGTCTTCGACGTTGGGCAGTTCCGTGTCTTCTGGAGAGCACAGGCGTGCAACTGAGCTACCTCCAGAATCTTCTGGGATAAAACGGGCGATCGCGAGGGCCAAGTCGTTTTTCGTCGCTGAGTCCGTGACCTTCGTAGCCGGATCAAGTCTCTTGAGGCTGGCCAGCAATTGACTGTTCCCATCGTCCCTCAGGATTCCCATACCTGTTACCTCCTTACGCCGCAGGGATACTTACTTTGATATAGAACCCCAGAATATAATGCACAGGGATCCGCCCTTTGAATTCGAAGCGCGTGTTTTGAAAATCGATCGTGTACTTGGCGATCCACTTCGACTTTCATAAGCCCCCCCCCCCGGTAGTCAGAGACCCCCCAAAAAAGAACGCGTGTGTGAGGCTAATGTGGTGACCAGACTGCTAAGGCTGCTGTTGATGTCAGATCCTTCGCCTTGCTTCCCACCGCTGTCTGGCTTCTCTTGGCCGGCCAGGTCAGCCAGGGTGATAGAACCGCCCCCGGAAAATTCAAGACAAGTGATGCAATGACTCCTTGAGGACTCCGAATTAGCATCGGTTGCGGATGAGCGACGTGCCTGTGCTGCTCTCGGCAGCGCCCGCTGAGCTCGTCATTCATGGCGACATCGGGCACCTATGGGTCTCATCCTGGTAATCCTCCTCGATGGAACTAAAGCCCATCGCATGCACCCAGATAGCCGCCACATGATCAGATTTGATTTTGTTACCAATGATTCCGATGCCGGTGACCTGGATTTGTAGTCTGTCGCACAACTCGCGAAGGTGACATGCGGTCTTTCCAGTGAGGTTCTTAAGCAGCTCGCTCGTGTCCATCTTCGCCTTTCCGACGCGTTCGTAGTATTGTTGCATCAAGTGGTGCTATGAGACGTGCCGTGAGGCCCTCTATGTCGTGTTGCCAACCAGGAACAGATGCCCGGCGTCGAGTGTGCTTTCCGTGCCACCTCACTAGACCTCATCCGAACGCAACTCGTCGATGGCCTGCTGGAACTCAGCTTGAGCCGTCGGGGTCCAGTGAGCTAAGGTCGACTGCTCCGCCAAACGAAGTAGCTTAACGAGGGTTGTCCTTGCGTTCAGGTCGTCGAGTTTAAATCCCTTCGCGAAATTGGCTTTGGTGCCGGTGCTTCGACGGTCCAACTTCTACGGGTCATACCTGGCCAGCATCTCCTCATACAGGGGGTGGCCGACCGCAATTCACCCAGATCGCTGCCACGAGAGCAAACTTGACCGTGATTCCTATGCGAAGCAGTGGTCCTGAGGAATCCGAATCCCATGACTTTGATGTGGCTTGCTGCATGATCTGGAACTTGGTGGCTGGTTGATGCTTTTCGTCCTGTGTCTTCGTTGCGGGAGGTTCCCAGTCCCATGTGGCACTTGATGATCTGAAGAATCTGGTTTGAGGGAATTCCTCGCGCCGGGCAGCCACGTGATTGCTACGTGAACGAGTTGTCTTGATGAATCCAAATTCCATGACTTTGATTTTCCCGTTCTCGTATAAAACATCCTTCCCGTTGACCTTGACAGCGCCAGCGACTGGGACTTTGGTGTTCCAAGGGTGATTGTCGCCCGGCGAGGTGCTGGTGTCGCAGCTGGTGTTGATATCGCTCTGACGGCTATCTTCGTCGCCACGGAGAGTCGAGTAGAGGCTCGTCACTGGCAGATTCGTCGTGTTCAGGACTTGGATCGCGAAGTGGCTGCAGATCACAAAGGGGCAGGTCCGCAGCGCGAGGACGACATACTCTGTCACCTTGCCCACTACACCGGTACCGCTGACGGGGAAATTTAGAGGGTATGTTGCTTCTTTCTCGTCAACGATATATCACAGCGGCCAGTGCGGCCCTGCTGCCGAAGCGCAGTTGCCATGCTGGGTGAAGCGCGTCTGGTGTGTTTATAAGTGGCGGGATGCAGTTAAAAACCCGCGATCTTTTCGAGAGTTCGTGTCCTCGATGGAGCTGAAGTCCATGGAATGGGCCGCCTAATCCGCATCACCCTCGAAATTCCCTCGGTAGATTACTACTTCATGCGCAGCAAGGCGCCGCTGCCAGCTCTTCGTGCCAAGGTTGCTCTGGTAGAGCGCGGTTGGTCGGTCCTTTTGCGTCACGGTAGACCTGGAGTAGCTTATTTATGTCTTGCATCAGGTTCACAATGCGCTTGTCGCCTCCGGTCGGCTGTGCCCAGAAACGAGAAGAGGCTCTTAGCTCGTCCGGGTCCTGCAAATTGCCGAGATGAGTTCCGCCTTCGTCGTGTTTCCCAAAGCACCAGTGCTACTGACTGGGAGGTGCAGCATATTGCAGGATTCACGAAGGTACGCTGCGGTCCTGCTTCTCAATTGCGTATCCCAAACTTGGTTTGCTCTCTAGAGACACAGCAGCAAAGCCTGCAGGAACCTCCTGGGGTGGCTGCATTCCGGTAATGTTGAAAGCGCCGGCAAGGTCGAGACGTCGGAGATCAATAATCAGGTCTCGTCCTTTGGAGGAGGTTCTGCAGGGTGCCATCAGTCCGCGTCACCTGCCGAGAGGCGAGCTGGGGCTGAAGACATCGTCAGAGCTTCACGCCGAGCTCATATGTGTGGCTCGCGTGGGCGGCACCATCAAGCTCCCAGCGCAGCTCGACTTTGGGTTCACCTCGTGTGTCGTGGAAAAAGGCAGCACGGTTGCCAATACGAGTGTGTTCACGCAAGAGGGACAACAATAGACCTGATTTTGGCAGAGGACGGATCGTCGTCGAATGGGTCCTGAGTAGGAGACTCATGGGAACAAGCAGATGAATTACTGGTGGTCTCATCACCCATGTCGTTCAGGGTCACACCATTGTTGTGTCTTTTGCGCTTATGTGGGTGTTCCTCTGGAGTTTCTCGCACGGGAATTGAGATGTCATTGAATGCGGCTTCGATTTCGAGAGGGTCTGTGTGCTTAAATTTTGGCTTTGCCGCCAGCGGACTGAGTCGATCGCGGCGGTAGCAGTAGCAGGAGCTTGAATATTCTGCTGGTGGTTCGCGCTGGCGTTGAAGAGCACTTGGTCAATTGCGGCTTGGTCTGGGATGACAGGATCCTGACTGCGGAGACGCTTGTAGGGAGGGTCTCACACGATAACCATGGTTGGTGCGTGTCGCACAGCACTTGAGGTGATGAGTCCATCCCTATGCTCGTCCGAGAGTAACAACAGGTGCACATTACTAAAGTTGACGCGGATGCTACGGACGCCGTCCGCATTGGCAAACCGCTCGGCCAAGGCAACGGCTCTTGAGATCTCTCGCCGAAGGTGGTATGGCCGATATGGACGTGGACGCGATGGCCGTCCAACTTCTCCTCGATAAAGAGAAAGCCAGGGAGCATGTGGTCCAGAAGCCTCGCCTGTATTGCCTCCCTGCCGTCGAGTTTGTCGCCGACGACCGTCTCCTCTTTCACAGGGTCGTGTCCCAGTTGCGGGTCGAAGCAAGCACGTGTTGATGAACTTTTGCTCGAACAGACCATTGAAGTAAGGCGCTCTAGAGTATGCCAAAACGAGACAGGGGGGAGGTGAGAGTAGACCACGTTAAAAGCAAGGAGCTTGGGTCACGGCTCATGTAAAAGAACCGGGGGACTTCAGGAGGTGCAGTTCCCCAAACAACTCGGGAGTCAGGGAACTTCCACAAGCCACAGTGACCTCGGACCGAACATTGTGTCGTTCCAAGTATCTGTCAAGCTTGGTGAAATTCGCCGTCAAACCGGTATGCACGAATAGGTCCACCACGTACTCCCTGAAGGTTAGATCACCAGGGTACACGGATCTAACAACGGAAGGAGACAGAGGGTATGCTCCCGGCATATTGACGGTCGGGGTAACGTCAAGCTGATGGAATGCATTGGTGAGATCCACGCGTCGAATCTCAAAGTGCTGAAGTAGCTCCCCCAGTTCAACCTTGGGGTCGCCACACGGTCCATAAACGACGGCAACATCGTCACCTATGCGAACGACGTCTCCCTGACCGAGAAGGTCAACAGTGTCCCTGATGTGGGCAGGGGAGCGCTGGCGATCCGCTATAAAAACAACAACGCAACTGGCCTGCAAAGGGGTGGGGATCGGTAGGATGCTCAAGAGGGCGCTGTCTCAACTCAGTGCCTGACAGTATCCATATCGGTTTTGACTTTTTGCTTTTTGCTGTGTCGTACACTGTCTCGGTAGACGAGCGCGCCATCTGGGAACGCACAGCCTTCATCGGCGAGTCAAAGGGAGTACGCGCTCCTGCTGTGGGTCCCACGCCACAACCTTGCCGCCGAAGATGAGGGAGAAGGGGTTCTTGCGCGTGATGGGCTTCTTGCTGCTCTTGCTGCTCAAATGGCTGTGGAACTAGGGCAAAGGCTGGCTGTGAGTTCGGTTGTGCCCACTGCTGATCCGCTGGCAGCTGCTCATCGTTCATCGCTGCCAAAGTGGTATCGAAATCTGAGTACTCATAGTTTTTGTAAAAGGATTTAAAGTCATCAACCGGCTGAATATCTCTTGGTTGGAGTCCGCGGCTGATCAAGGTTCCGTGTGAGACAGTCCATGTTGACGATGAACGGTTCCAGGTAAGATCATGTTGGTAGCGTTGCTGGAGAACGACATCTGCCGCGCGCGCATGTCCAGAGACCCGACAAGGTCGAAATCGTCAGGCTTTTCATGCTTCAGGGGCCCTTTGGCCTTGAGTACTAGTAGTCCGTACCCGGACTCGGAGATGAGCCAGCATTCATTTCTGATGCGGTCTCTATCATCCTCGGAGACTTTTGGCTTGGATTGACCGACCCGCATCTTCAGGAGCTTCTCGCGGTTTTTCAGGGCCTCGTCGAGCTTTTCCCTTACGAAACCTGTAGCCTCTCCCGTGCAGAATGCCTTGAGGATGTCCTGGCGCTCTTCATTTCATGACGACTTCCGAGGTGAACGAGCATCTGCTTACGTGTCATTCGAAACTTGCCGAGGTGCTTCCGACAATAAACCATGGGGCAGATGTAGAATGGCCTAGTGTGGAATCCAAGATGCTCCGCAAGATCAATCGCGGCACCGTAGGATTTGTCGCAATACGAGCAATGGCAAACCTCGGGTCGCTGAGGCTGTCATGCATCGTTGATGATTGGTTTTGCAAATGATGTAAGCAGTCCGTCTGGTTTGACACCTTTCGAGTTGGAAGTAGAAGAGGAGGATATCTGCTCTTCCGCAAGGTTTTAGCAGTGAACTCGGCTCTTGAGCTTAAGCTCCTTCAAAGCGTTGGAGTCGACGACTCCATCTTCTCGTACAGGAAATGTCATCAAGGGCGAAGACCTGGCCTGGAACCACACAAGTATCGTGTTGATGCTGGTGTTGCAGCTGTTGTAAGAGACGACTTCCAGAAATAGCAGTGGGGGTAACAAATTCGATCAGTCTCTGCACGTATTTTTTCTGATGAATCTTGGTTTCCTCAGAGCTTTGCTCGACATTCATACCCAGGTAGAAGGTACACTCTCCCTCATCCTTCATCTTGAGTTCCTTGATGGGTGACTGGAGTGCAGCAGTCCATGCCTTGATGTTTTTGGCATCGGGTTGGTCTTGCGAGAGCTGATTTGCCACAAGCAGTATGATGAAAATATCCGACCTCGAGTTTGATATCGACCTGGCCCTCCCCGCTTGGGAGCCGCATGCAGACTGGAAGATCAGATCAGTAGTTGCCTTCTCCTTCTTCACAATAGAACAGTACTCACGGTTGGGAAATGGTCCGGACATATCGCGAGTCCAGGTTGCGACGATATCACGGAGAAACACTGCGCGTGGTCGAGCCGTGCCCTGCCGATCTCCTCGCGATCTTCCCATAGGGGCCCTCAAAGGGGAGCTGTGAGAAGATGGCAAAGAGCCAGGGCCAAAATGGTGGGTGTTGAACACCCAATGATCTTGTTTGTCCACCCGGCGTCGGCAGATGTGTTCTGGATGCTCTCGTCGAATGGGTCTACAGGGTGGAACGGGTTTCGCCATGACTTTCTCTTTGATGCCGTACGATGTGCTCTCGATATCCAGCTCCAGCACAACGAGGTGGATGACTGGGTACATGTCTCCGCCGCGGTTCGAGTTCTTGATGAGGTCGCCTATGAGCTCACGTCGGAGAGTTAAGGTGAAAAAGTAGTCCGCCGCCAGGGCTCGCAACACAAATTGACCCATCTTGAGCAATCTCAAGAACTTGGTGGAAATGGCGAAGTATGTCTCCTTTTGTTTCTTGTCGATAAATCGCTTGGACCTGGAGACGTGCTCAATAGGGTTTGCGGTGGGATTGCTTCGGATATGTCAGCCCGGGTCCGGCATCCTCGTGTCCCGACAAACGCACCTGGGCAGTCGGCCGATGTAGGAGAATCCCTGGTTATTTCCTCGGGGCTTTGGAAAACTCGGCCAGCAGAGTGATGCGGACACAGATCGGCCAGGGCCAATGGCTGGGGCTTTTGTTCGACCACGACACGGGGACACTCGTCTGAGTCTCCTATCGCCTGCCGGAGCTGCCTGCCCCTTTCTGCGCGAGAGTGCCTGTTGTCATCTCAATCGACCACATGGAAGCCCGCCGCACTCCTCCCAATTTCCTGGTTTTCCATCCCCTCGACTCGGAGAACATTGTCTGGACATCCCACCTCCACCGAAAAGCTGCCCCGTGGCCACTGCATCTTCTCCCACTGCCTGATGTTGTCCGTCTGCTCCTCGCTGCCTGTGGTGTCCAACATGCCCACCGCATGAGGTGACCTCTAGCCCGCCGATCGCGGTCAGGAACCTGGCGTATCTAGTCTTCACGTTGCCAAACAGCTCCTCTGTGAAGGGCATCATGTTGTAGTATAATGCCTTGCCCTGATCCCTGTCGCCGATGATGACGGCGAAGTGGTTGTTGTTGTGTAAGAAACCATTCTCAAGCACCATTTGTCCGCGGTCATTTCTCGAACGCCTCGAGAAGTCATGGCGATGTTCACCTTGTCTGGCTCCTGCGGGTCACCGAGGGCGGTGACGATCGACTTGAACAAAACCAAGATCTCATGAGCCGGTCGGCAGAGCGAGTCGAACATCTGGAGAGCCGCATTCCGCACGTGGACATCCTGACCGTGGAAGGAGAACACGGCAGGGCCGTATCGAGGTTGGGATTGAGCCCATACCCCATGTTCTGACCGAAAGGCTGGCCAGGGAAAGAAGGCAAGGCTGTGTTGGCGTTGAGGGCGAGATCGAAACGGGGCGGTAATGTTCCTCTACATGAATGGTTGTTGCTCTTACCAGGGCCCATGAGCTCCAGTATGCCGTCGATGAACCCGCGAGCTCTGAGGTGGTTGATCTGAGACGTGTGAGAAGACCAGTGCTGGCTACTTTGCTCGGATCTTCATGTAAGCCAAACAAGCAGCAGTCAACACAGTCGAGCTTCCCAGGTTTCGGCTCCGGGCTGGCATTGAGTATCCGATGCATAGTGGTACCGCCGGTCTTCGCTCAAGCGCCCAGCAGTCTGGCTCTCGGTGACGCCATCCCTGACAAGTTCCTGTCTCCGTATTCGCCCAACCACTCCTCCCTCCGAAACGTGTCGGCACTATCTCGGACAGAACAATTGATGTGTTGCGGCCTGCACAGGTGACCAGACCACCCATGGGCTCAGGCCAGGTCGGTTGTACGTCCAGGCCAAGGGAGATGATGAGCTCTCGACGGGAGTGAGGGTCCGATTGTTGATTACCCGCTCGCGCCAGTCTCGCGGGAGAAAGTGGCAGCGGAAGTGGCGGCCGTTCACCACGATTCTGGACAGCGCGGGCCGGAGGACCCGCGCGGTGACTGCGTCATGTGTCATTCGGCTGACCTGGCGGAGTGCGGATCAGTGTTAGTGCCGGATGCCGTTGCAGAAGTTTCGGTCGACCTGAGAACACTGTGCCTATCAACATTGCGATATAGACCTCTCGTCTTCGACCAGACGCCCACGAGGAAGATACTCGGCGACGTCGGGGAGCTCTTTGAAGCCGTGTTGGACGGGTCCCCGCGAAGAGCCGTGTGGTTATGACGGAGCTGATAGTTGGCTGGAGCAGCGCAGGAAGATTGGCGTAATGCGGGATGATGGCGGGAGACACCACATGCATGAGCCCATACTCCATGTTCTGGAAACCCCTGTTGGGAAGTTGATCAAGCTGGAGGAGGGGCCGGAGGAGGGGCCGGAGGAGGGATTGGAAGAGCGAGCGTTTCAAAGAAGCTGCGAGTCTGGTTCATATAGGCAGCACGGCTCTCTTTGTCGCTGAGGATCTTCCATGCCATCTCGACGATGGCCCGCCTTGCTCGTCGCCGTCATGGTTGGGCTGTTGATGTTGCGAGCAAGGCGATACGTTGACGTCGTCCTTGGAATCCAAGTCTGTTGAGCTGGGACGATTGTGAATCATGCGGCGCCGCCAATAGCGCGACAAGCCCACCGTGTCTGTAGAAAAGAGTTAGTGATGGTCATGGAGAATTGGTGGGAGGGAATGTGCAGACCAAGATCGCCGGGAGGTCATGACAAGAGAGTGTCACTTGAAAACAGCACCGTGACCATTGACCAGGTCTGCGGCCTCCTGGATAAGCTGCGTCTCGAGACCGAGTCGGACATGCGTGTGCATCCCGGCGAACGTGGTGTGACTTAAACTGGAGACCTTCATCCCCATTCTCATCTTCAGCGGGCTGTCAAGGGGCTGGCCGAGGTGAGCTGCTCCCTGACGCCCACCAGCATCCGAGACGCCTTGATCGAAGCAGGTGATAGGGACTAATGAGGCTCGAGCGATGTCTGCCGTCAGCAGGTGTCGAGATCATGGTTCCGGCGATGAAAGTTCCGTCAGGGAGCGTTCCACACGCGTAGCCGGATGTCATGGCAAGTCGTGGGTCGTTGAGGCTGTCATGCACGAAACGGTGGAATTGGTGCGCACCAGACGTGATAGGGTTGCCCATCTTGTCTGTCAGCATGCACGCGACCTCGTCCATGAAGTAGTCGTCGTGATCGTCATGTTACGGCAGTTGGAACGAGTGGAACAGTTGAGCAGCGGTGCGTCATCGACGGAGTAATCGGTCGGTTGTTGTCGACCTCATCCGGGTGCTCACGTGGTCGTTTGGCTCATGCACTTATGGAAGTGTCTGGATGGCCAGGATGCCTGTATGAAGATATTAGCACGCATTCAATTCCAATTCAGAACAGACTCACGTTCAGGTGGGGCATCAGTTGATGGGGCTCGTAGAACGAGACGTCCATGGCACAAATGGCATTGCGGTGGTGATGGCGAAGAGATTCTTCCCTAATGCAAAGGGCTCTTCAGGGTGTCGAGCTTTGCTCGTTGTTCAAAATTGGTTCAATTATATATAAGTGTAAGGGAATGAGACTTGACAAAGGAGATGGAGAGCAAGAAGAAAATTCGTTATTTCATCGATGAAAATGCTCCAACTATATACTCTTGTCGTGATAGACTGAATAGCTGCGAAAAGTCTTCTCCATCTCGATCTCAGTTTGGGCGCTCATTGATGCGCTGTACGAAGCAGTGATTTGTGCCTAACGACTGCTGTTTGCACATGTGTTTGCTTTCAAACCTCGTCGCCGACCCGCACGGTTGTGTCTATCCGATGTGGTGGGAATGCTTGCCCACGAAAAATTGACTAAGAGTATCGAGCTGGCATGAATTGGCACGGCGCAAACGACTAGGCAGAAGCCGGACGGACATTTCCGCATTGTCTTCAGCAAGCCATGTATGACACAGCTTGTGTGTGTCTTCTCCAGATGATGGCATTGCAGACACCGAGAAGCCAAACCATCGGGGCCTAATCTCGATCGACCAATAATCATGCAAATTGGATAGCAATCTCGCGATGTTGGCCAGCTTGCGCAACAAATTCGAAAGCTCGGGATCTCCGCCCGAGATTCGGCCAGAAGCCGAGGGTGGGAGCAAGTCAAGGATTGTTGTTCAGTGGCTTCTCATTTTGGTGTGGAAAGCATATCGGCACTGGAATGAATGCATTTGTTCATGAATCTGTATGTATCAGCATGTGATCACGGCTTTCTTATGGCGGTTTCATCGGAATGGTCGGCATCGTCAGTTGAGCCTGAACCAAGTTGCGGAATCACATACGGCTCAGCCAGAACATGGGATGGACTGCTCAAGTGCTCAAAATTGGGAGTCGTTCGCAAAGAACACCAGCATTTGCCAATGTGGTTCCTGGTACAATACAATTAGGGAAACGTGTCCAAGGTAGCATAGATAGTCTCACCAATTGTGATTCAAATCAGAGCGATTATCCAATCTGTGAGAGACATTCAATCGGCGTAAAGAACATATATAGGTAGGTACATGAGTTGTACGGCCTATGCTGTCCAATGTCCGCTCCCAAATTCGAGAACAAGATGCTTGGTGATGCTGAATAGTTATTCCGTGTGGATTTTCTTTTTGTCAGGCTTAGCTACTACCAGACGAGACATAGGTCAATTCCCTGTGTTAGTACATAGCCTGTGATATCCCGACTCCGCCATTCCACCACGTCTATGATGACCGTCGGTACACTACATACCCGTCGTTGCTAGGTAACGAGCACATTGTCTCACCCGCTGGACTCGGACTTCTTGACGTCGTGAATTTATTGTGAGCTGGTCCGTTAATTTGTAAGTCAGGACCTTCCTGGATGTGTGTTTACGCGATGAATTTGAAGACAACTTGGAAAGCATGACCAGGGGTCACTGTGGACTACGCCAAGTCAACCCACGAGAAACTCTCAGTGTCGCTCAAGTTGTAGTAAATTAGCCTAACTGGTAATTCGTCGTGTCTAGCACTGTGCGTGGTAATAGAGTTGAACCAAAGACTGGAATTATGAGCGAGTTACCAAGACTCTATGCCACTATGCAGACGGGAGGTTGATGAGCTATGAAAGCAGTTGTTTCTGCCGGACAAAGAGAAACCGAACTGGGCCGACCTCAGTTCAGTTAAGCACTCACTCAGGGTTTAATGTGCTCATTGCATAGCATGCAATGTATTTTGATTCATAGCCGTGGACAGGTTGAATACAAGGGTATCTATGTGGAAGGAGATGTAGTTCTACAGAATACATGCCTAGGCCGGCACATGCAGTTCATCAAAACCTAGCCAATGACAAGAACAAGAGAGTGGCAATATCAACCATTGGCGAGGCCGTCTGTTCCCCGGGTCTCACGTCCAATCGCGACCATGAACCCCGGGAAGTCTATCCCAACACGTACGGCAAGTACCGAGCCCGTAGGTTGGACGCAAAAGCTTGTGCGATGTTGGAGGCGCTCAGACATCCTTCACGGAAGTACCTAGACCGAGCAGCTGTGCGCTGACAGCTTAGCCACAAGTCTGTGACAGCATTGTCGGCCTTGATAATGCGTTTTGATACGTAGTCTTGATCCCCTGGCCACCACGCTGGTATGTACTTTGGCAATTTGCCGCATCGTGTATCGCGAGAGCCGCCAAGGTGGCTGAATAAAGACATGGGGTAGCAGTACAGCTTAGAGCAGGACCGGGAAACAATGTATGTCTTGCTTATCCGTCGGGGAGGCTCACCATGCTCCGCATGGCTCCCATCTGCACAGGCGCCGTGCAGCACGACGTATATGCAAGACCGCTGTGGCCCAGACATACACGATTCTCAGAGCTGGCTATTACTGGAGGGCCTAAAGAAGAAGCAACACAAGGGCTGACATCTTGAATCTCATCCTTATGGGCCCGATCTCCTGGGCCAGAGAGGCCGCCGTCAAGAACTACGCGTCCGCCATACCGGTGACTAACCTACCGACAACCACAACTGCATCTTTCCAGTCGCACCGGCGGCAGCCCCAAGAGGGTTCCAGAGCAAAGCCAATTGTCATTCGCGCCGGTGGCCCGAACGCTGGTGGCACATGTGAAAGGGAGTAAACTTTCCTTGACTCATGGCTATGCACGCGACACCATGCATTAATGATGATGGGCTTTTTTGGTGTCGTGGATGACTGCATGATAAGTGAGGCAGTTACACAGTGGTGCACAGGAATTAGTCGCCTGGGGCTGAATGACGAAGGCCGCGTCAAGTCCGCGGCTTACCCTACCACGGGGAGTGTGAAGCTTGTGTGGTTTGCCTGAGGGGCCAAGACCCAGCTACCGACGCTGGAGCCGGATAAGGCCCAGTCGTCGCGCGGGAAGCGATATTGGAGGGACTGCCGCAAGACAGTTGGTGTATGTGGGCGGAGCCGGATTGAGGAGCACAGAGACCTGCAGACCGCCTCTCCACGAGGACCCAGATTGTCGCATATGTAGTTAATCCGTGATCACTTTGGTGGCAAATGCAATCTTTGCGTGCTGTAATTCAACCGGCAGAGTGAAGCCTATACTGGCTCCGTGTCACGTATCTCGTCGCAGTGAACGGCGGACGACATTGCCATGACAAAGCATAACAGCCCCCAAAGTGATTTCTTCTCCTTTTGGCGTACTTTTAGCTACAACTAGAATGTAGCGGACAGGTAGGAGCAAGTTATGCTGAACCCGTTCAAGGACACTACGGGGGTCTCGATCTTTTATCGCGCGTAGAAGAGAGCAGTCGAGACAGAGACGACGCGTTGGCGTGGAAATTGTAGACCCACCAGTTGGCCTCTCTCGTCTGAGTTTTGCATTCCTAGCCTGTTTCGGCCATGCAAATGTTGAATGTTGTGCAGGCGTACCCGCGATGATCACTCAGGGACATGCAGTGAATAGAGCTGCTGTATGGCCCGTCAAGGCGGGAAACGGAGTACTGGCGGAGCTCAATACTGTCATACGGGCCGGTCACACGGAGGAGAAAGCGGGTGGGAGCCGGGGTCTTGGGGCGAGGGCAAGCCACTTAGACTGGGGCAGGCAATCCTCTGGTGACGAGACTGCGCGACTAACAGCAGTTTCAGAGAGGGGCGCACGCACAGGAGCCCTCGGAACGTCTTCTTTTGTGCCTGCCAACCAGCATCTGCTGGCTGTCTTGTGCCACAGAAGCAGTTTCGCCCTTGGCGCGGGCGGCGGGCAGCCGTGAGACTGCAGAAAAGCGACACTGAAGCTTTAGAGTGGCTTCTCACCACCCACCAGGCGTCCACAAGTCACTGGCGAGCTAGTCTTGGAAACTTGGCAGTCTGACAAGCTCGCGCGTTAGACCGGAGTCAGCTCATGTCGGGTCTGGGATTTCACTGCAGCTACTGTCGCGCGCTGCGAATGAGACCGATCTATAGGCGGTCCAAGGTGACCATGAGGCTTTGGCAAGTGTCAGTGAGGGTGCCGTCGTAATCTAAGTACTAGCACCCGAGTTATGAGCCCGGGGGCGGCGACTGAAGCGGCTGGATCAAGGACCCCCTGAGCTCCTCTTTTGGGCGCAGAGCCGCTCCGTCATAGAAATCAGCTGCGGAGTGTGACGAGGCAGAATGCGCCCGGGCGGACGTTCATTCTTTAGGCTGCTAGCCGTGCCCCCGTCAGTCCACGTGTGCGGTTGAGGCTTGATAGGCAGGTGAATTAGACAAGCATCCGTGAGTGATTTTAGACCGCTGCATTGCTCGAATCGACGGCCTGCAGGTGATGGTGGGCAGGCCAGGCCGGCCGGCGCGCAAGCGGCCGTGGGGGATGCCGTCCTGGCAGCCGTGAGTGGATGATGACTTGGGATCTTGGATCCTGAGGGAGCGGTTCGTAGTGGTGTCCAGGAGGGCTCCCACAAGCGTCTCTGGTCCGGATGGAGCATTCAATATAAGGCACTCATCCAAGCAAACTAGCGACTTGGGCGAAATTTGCAGTCTCTGGGCCTGAATCAGTGTTTCGTCAAAGCTCATGCGTAGGCTGGCGGCCGTGTGACTGAGTTATGAAGCTGTCTTGTGAGACAAGTCTGGACGTTGGGTTTCCAGACTCTGGCACGTCCGGCCCAAGCAGGGCAAAGCAGGCAGTGGTTCGTGGCGCCTCGGCAGGAAATTTAGGAGGATGAGATATCCGCAGTTGGGCTTCTAGATCCCGCGCAGGTGGAGCAATATCAGAGGTCCCGCAGTCGCGATCGGTGATGGATACGCATTGTACAGGACGGACTCCGTATTGTCCATGCCTAGCACCTAGACCAGAAAGCCGATGGGCCCTTTGAGTTGATGGCCCGGTGGTCGCAGTGGCCCGATGTTGATCCCGCAAGGGCGGCACAGATGCATTCCAGAAGAGCAGTAGTGCGTCGGCAGGGAACAAAGGACTGTAGCAACAGACGACAAGACAAGAAACAGAAGTAAAGGAGAACGCTGGTCTGCACGAGGAGGAGATGTTGCTGCTCGCGGACATATGCAGGTCTTTGTACTGCGGACTGAGGCTCGAGTGCGATGACGACGATTGGAGCTGTCGCCAAGGGAGCTTGTTAGACTGCATGGAGGGGGTGCCTCAATGGCTGACCTGAATGTGAACTAGGGAACCAGGTAAGCAGGGCAGAAGAGGCACAATCTCCCGTTGTTGGGGACGGCCGAGGACGACAGGACGACTAGATGACCATCGAGTGTCGGGAGTCGAGTGAGAGACTGAACCTTATTCGAGCCCTGGGAAGGGGTGGGGCCTGGTCGGGCAGTGCAAGCGGTGGGCTGTGATTGGGCACTACTCCGTATTCGCGCTAAAAGAGGGGGTAGTCTGCAACTGGAAAACCGCAACATACCATCGTAGCTGAGTGCCAGAGTGCCTACGCACCGTTCTGTTTAGATACCGAGCTCCTGCTAGGGCCCTAGTCCAGGGCACTTGCCCAAGCCGTCCAGGCCCCTAGGCAACCAGCCACAGGTGCTTGTCACTGACTGCTGCCCAGCTACCACGAGGTTGAAGGTGGATGACAGCCCCTCACCAGCACTGACTCTGCTGCCATTCTTGGGTCGCCGTTCTGCCAACCAGCCTAGCGTACAACCACGCCCTGAGCGTCGTAACCGCCCCCCCGTCGCCTCCGAAACACCAGCGTACTGTTGTTGCGGTTGTGGTAGGTGGCAGCCAGACAACGGGCACAGCCCTTTGAGAATTTCCAAGCCCCCCTCCACCCTCCCCCCGTTTTGGCCTGACGGGCCCGATCTGCCATTTCCAATCCGACCTTGGGACCTGGGAGTTTTTGTTGACCGACATCTCTTCCTTCCCCCCAAAACCAAGAGCGACCAGAAGAGTCAAACTGTCAATCAATCCATCCTTACGGCGACATCAAGACCCGATCGAGGCATATTCTTTGACGCTGCTCTTGACCACTGCGAACGAGAACTGCATCCCCAGTTTTTTCCATCCATACAACAACGCGACAAACCTCTGGCGACCAGGCTTCCTAGCCCCATCTCCCCCATCCCCCAAACCCGGCGACCCAAAGGCGAAAAAAAATCCACTGTCGTGGTCTCCTCCCTCAACCCCGTGCTTCCCGCCCTCGAACTGCACACGGCAAACAGGCGATCAACCCCTCCCCGAGGCGACGACGGTTCATCACCAGAGAACCACAGCGACTGCACCCGGCTGCCTTTGCCCACACAAGAGGTAAACTTCCACGCGATTCACCCTGCAGCGAACCGCTCCCGCGGCAAGGCGATCCACTCCTGCCCCCCGCTGCCGCTGAAGCTGAAGCTGAAGCTGTCGCTGTCTCGACGCGACACCCCAAGGCTTCTGGCACCACAAAGCCTCGTGCCCAGTCGATTGCCCTCAAGTCAACTTCATCTGGCCCTCATCACCGTCTGCGAGACAACACGCCCGCTGCAGACGCTTTCATTTTTGAAAGCCTACCACAGCTGAGATCACTTCCAAACAGTACGTACTCGGTGCGTCCCGCTACGCCGCCCGGCTTGTCTGTCCCCTCCCTCCAGCCTTGTTGCCTCGCCTTCTCTCCCGATTGCCGATTCCATTGCCTTCCTCGCCTCCCCCTGTCGCTGCATAACCGAAAAAGATCCTCGGCCTGCTTGTCCACCATATGCACATGGGCAGGATGGCAAATGCTAAATCTCTATTTTCAATCTAGCTACGAGAAGTGCATCAAACCACTGGACTGCCTGACTGCGTGAAACCACGTCCGGCCGCAGCGCACACCATCCCCTCCGGCGCGTCCGCTCCTCCTTCCTCCTCTGCCCCCTCCCGCCAGCTTCTGGCGGCCCTCCGACACCACCATGGCAGATCAACATGACGTTGATTTGGACTCTATAATCGACCGGCTCCTGGAGGTCCGCGGCAGCCGTCCGGGCAAGCAGGTCCAGCTGCTCGAGGCCGAGATTCGATACCTTTGCACCAAGGCCCGCGAGATCTTCATCTCCCAGCCCATCCTGCTCGAGCTCGAGGCTCCTATTAAGGTAAGCAACTTCTGGTGCAGTTTTCTGGTCGCGGCAGGCCAACTCAGAGTCTCGGCGCTGTGCTGACCCCACTCCTTCAACCCCAACAGATCTGCGGCGACATCCACGGTCAATACTATGACCTCCTGCGTCTGTTCGAATACGGCGGTTTCCCCCCAGAGGCAAACTACCTGTTCCTTGGTGACTACGTCGACCGTGGCAAGCAGTCCCTCGAGACAATCTGCCTTCTCCTGGCATACAAGATCAAGTATCCCGAGAACTTCTTCATCCTGCGTGGCAACCACGAGTGCGCCTCCATTAACCGCATCTACGGTTTCTACGATGAGTGCAAGCGCCGGTACAACATCAAGTTGTGGAAGACATTTACGGACTGCTTCAACTGCCTGCCCATCGCAGCCATCATTGACGAGAAGATCTTCACCATGCACGGCGGTCTCAGCCCCGATTTGAACTCCATGGAGCAGATCCGCCGTGTCATGCGACCAACTGACGTAAGCCCCCCTTCGAGGGCAGCCTGTGTCCATCGCTGCGCCTTTTTGCCGCCCACACCCCTTGGGACGTGTCGATATTGGTACTGACGGCATATTGTAGATCCCTGACTGCGGCCTGCTCTGCGATCTCCTGTGGTCTGACCCCGACAAGGATATCACTGGCTGGAGCGAAAACGACCGAGGTGTCAGCTTCACTTTTGGTCCTGACGTTGTTTCCCGCTTCCTGCAAAAACATGACATGGATCTCATCTGCCGTGCCCATCAAGTGGTCGAGGACGGATACGAGTTCTTCTCTAAACGCCAGCTCGTCACCTTGTTCAGTGCACCGAACTATTGCGGGGAGTTTGACAATGCGGGTGCCATGATGAGTGTCGACGAGAGTTTGCTCTGCTCGTTCCAGGTTCGTACCACGCCCAGACAACGATAATAAGCAATTCCCAGAAGAGACATGTGGCTAATTTCAAATCCCCGCACAGATTCTCAAGCCCGCTGAAAAGAAACAAAAGTACGTCCCTGGCCTCGGAGGCAGTAGATCCATCACTGCTCCCAGGAAACCGTCCAAAACCTAGTTTGAATTCACGCACCAACAACTGGTATTTTTAGGTTCGGACGACGATGATTGCTTCTTCCTTGAAGTACCCGACGACACTTTTACCTTGACCCCCATCACAGGCGGAATTTTGCTGGAAATCCCGTGCCAGAACAACAAGGCCCTCTACTCCAGGTTCTCGTACCGAACCCTCGCCTCGAAGTACACACCGATCTCCGCGTCGACCAAGCGACATGGCCTGACCCGCCCGATTAGCCCAGGAGGGACCTCCGCTTGCTCAACCGGCTCCCATGGTTGCAGCCTCTGAGTGGCCCGACATTGTCGAATATGTATTAATGATAGTCTTTCGCTTCAGCTCATTCTAAAGATGAATGGCGGTCACAGTCTATCATCAAGTGCACCAAAGCCCTTAGCAGCTCCTGACTATCATGCCAGACAACTAAATGACGCCTGCCTTCTGCAATTTTGGTACAGGATATCCCCGATAATCTGAATCCTTCCTCGCCTAGTTGCAGCCGGAGCGCGGTGGCAGGGCCGTTCTTTTCCTGGTCGACGTGGGGATGGATGGCTGGGGAGCGATGCTCCTACAAAACTCTTTGAAAACCGAGATCGGTAATAAGTGGGATACTGGATGTCCTTTAATAAGGGGGCCGTTTTGATACGTGGGCAGTTGACAGCGGATGGTTCGGTTGTGCCGGGCCGGTAGGGTCAGGTCGGATCACTGAACGAGGAGAAAAGGGGGACGAGGGATTTCCTTAATCGCCATGTTTAAGTATTGTTACTGTCGAGTTTGCGGTTTCTTGCTGATTTGACCTGGCCGCGTCTGTTTGTGATTGTTCGTGACGGAGTCCCGTGTCAGGCGTTCCCGCCTTGCAGCCCTCGTCGATATCTTAAGAGACCGTGTACGCCTGGCCTTTTTGGGGGTGGGCCGGGCCACCGCGGTTGCCAGGCTGGAGGTTGGAAAGCCTCGACCAAACAGAATATCCCACTTCCTCGTCCGGACAGTTGTGCCGAAAATACGATACACAATGACTATTCCACACACACCTCCCCCACATGATTGAGCCCATTGGATGAAGTAAACCGGCGTGTGAATTGTGCCAGACCATCGTGTGGACAAGAACCCCGAAGCCATGCAACGACTTTGCCAGGCACAAGTAGTCCGTTGCGGGAAACCGTGCACAATGCCTGGCAAGTCTGTGGTGAAGGCTTTCATGTGGGCCGGCGGTGCACACCCTTGACTAGATAAGAACGGAGGACGCCCAAGTCGCCGCCTGAGCTGCTCGTTGTCGTCGTCGCCCACTCGCATCCAGCGTTCCCAACTTAGTCGCAGTCCTCGCACTCCTTCTTGCTCTCGCACGCGGCGGCGGCAGTGGCCTCGGCAGCGGCCTCGCTCGCCCCGGGGTATCCCGCGCCCGCAGTCCCCGCGGCCTCCAGCTCCGCCCTGGACGGCTTGTCCTTCTGCGGCTGCTGGGCCTCCGTCGTACCTGCTGTCGTTGACTCACTGGCGGCGGCGGCGGTGGCGGCAGTAGTAGTGTTAGTGGTGGTAGTGGTTGGCCTCGCGTGGTTCCTGTCGACGTGCCCGAGGTCCCGGCCGGGCTCGATGACGTCCCTCACGCGGCGCTTGAGCTCCTTGGTCTCGGGGAAGCCGCCGTCTGTCTTGCGGTCCCAGAGGACTGTGCGGGCGGGGGAGACGCCTCCTCTACCACCTCCTGCTGTCGATCCCGGTTGTGGTGTTTGTGAGGTGGAGGAAGGGGAGTGGAAGATCTCGACCACGAAGGTCCCGCCTGTGGATGGCTGGAGGGCCACCTCGCCCAGGGAGGTGGAGAATGTTGAGAGGAGCTCTTGGGCGTACTGGAGGGAGGGTGGGGTTGGTTAGTATGTCAAGGTCGTCGGGAGCATGGTCGAGTGAGTGGTTCAGAGAGTGATAGTGAGTTCAGTGGGTTCTGGGCATACATATGCTGCTCTTAGCATCCATTTGCACCTGGTGACTGGTTAGTTGTCGTGACATGTTCTTTTATGACGAGATTTGAGGACCATGTTCTGTCTCCCCTCGGCGTGTCGAACTCACTGAGTGCAGAACTTGATGGTCACACGAGGCAGTGGGAAAGGTGCCGCGGTATCGACGCTGTCCGCCATGGCCGGATGGATTTACGAATGAATCAATGAGTCTGAGATCGTACGGCGCTGTGATGGAAGGATCTCTTTCCCAACTGGTGTACACGGTAATGTTCAGAGATACAAGCGTCTGCCTCGGAGAGAAAGGTTCAAAATGGCACCGTTCTCCGCGATGAGATCAAAGGTGTGGTTGCAGCCGGCCTGTCGTCACCGGGGGCTTTCTCCGAGAGCGCCGTTGGGTGTGGGGATGCGAGAGGTGAGAGGGTGGGAAACCCCTGGCCGTCCCAGCGCACCGGAGCCCGGTACCGTTTTTTCGTCCACTTCGGAACCGTAAGATCGGTACGGACGCGCACCAGATGGAAGTAATTTAAAATTGACTCTGGCGTCAACGGGAGTCCGAACTAGGTATCGCGATTGGCAGCATTACCAGTCACGGGCTAGATTTTCGGGTCCTTGGGTTCAAGAGAAACGAGGGAGAGGCACTATCATTCAGTTGCTTAGTGTTGCACTACGGACACTTGATACATCAAAGGGGACCGTCACAGCAGAAAAAACCCCGGGTTTCATTACAGTTGAACTTTTCAATCACGACTTTCTTTCCGTGTCTTTCATGTATTTTTTATGATACTAGGTAGGGTGCGCGCCATTTGTGGACGTGCCCTTTGCCGAGACCACGCAGTGATCCTTCGGTCACTAATTAGGATTTAAGAGATATGAGGAATCAGAAAAATCAAGCATCAGTGTTAAGCCTTCCCCAACACCAGAAAACTGTCTAGCCTTTGACCGAGACACATGGGGTATCGATATGTGCAGGAAAACAGGCTCCCCCATCTATGCAGCCGTTACCAGCATTCGCAGAAGATCGACAGTTGAAGTCACACCAGGAAATTCTTTGGTAATCCACCGACCACCAGTCCTCATGCCTTGTAAACCTTCCACTCAACGCCCGCAAAGGACGGATCCCGCTCACAGCCCATTCTGCCCCGCACCGCTGGCAACTTCTCACCACCATCGTCAAACTGCGATATGACCGACTTGATAATGTCGCTGACGTCCTGGTTGCCGATCCTGTGGGCACAATCTCCTAGTCAGCAAAACCAGAAATCATGCGGTGAACGAAACAGGCCAAAGTAAAAAAGAAGGGAGAGAGAGGACAAGACAAAACGTACGGTATCGTCCCAGTAGCCCGATCGGTATGCCTGACCGCAATGACACAAGATTCGACCCTTGCAAACTCCTCCCACGAGTCTGGCGAGCTGAACGTCGTCACGAGCCAGAACCCGTCCCTGTCCTTGACGTAGTCGAGGAACGTCTTGCAGTGGTTCACCAAGGGGCCCTGGTCCTCGTCGCTCGTCGCGAAGGTGCTGGAGCCGCACAGGTTCTGGGGCGTCTTGGAGTTCGCCCATGTGACTGCGAGTTCCAGAGGGCGTGAGCTAGCTACTCTTCACACTTCGCCGGGAAATTAACATTTGAGGAGTGGGGTGAGGTAGAGAGGTAGTGTTGAGGAGAAGGGAGAAGAAAGCACTTACAGTCACGCCGCTCGAGCCTGTCATCCTCGCGGACGGTGTCCCTACCAAGACCGACGCTGCGATGGACGGGGCTCGAGTGAGCACGTGCGGTGACAGAGGGTCGCACGGGGTGGCCGGCCGCGATGCCGACGAGGGCCAGGAGGACGGCTGCGAGGATGGTGGCCAGCCGTGGCATGGTGCTTGTTGAGGGCGGGACGAAGGGGAGATTGGATGTCTGCCTTTCTGGGTGCCCAGGGAAGACTTGGTCGTAAACGAGAGTTATGTATCGTGAGCGACAGGGGACAGACGCGTCGATCAGGAACAAATGGAGGCTTGAGGCGTTGGAATGTGGGTGTCTTGAACGCCTCGGCAACCGCTAACCGTTCCGCGGCCAGGAGGAGGGAGACTTTTCTACCCCCCAGAGAGCTTTGTACGGCAGGTTATAGAAGAGGAGGGACGAGAGGTCGATCGCTTCTTAATGCGGTGAGCCTGAGCTATGGGGATCGAGGTCGTGCGCCCGAGGCCGGTGATGATGCACTGGTTATCGTGCAGTGAGCAATCCAAGTCTGTTAGCTACAGTAGGTTTTAGACAAAGGGACAATACCATTGACCCTGCCTTCCCGCCATCGGATCAGTCGTTCTTTCCCTCAAGGCAAGCAACTTTCCTGTGGGACAACCTCCTATGGGACAACCTCCTATGGGTCAACCTCTTGCAGGCCAACCTCCCAGAGACCGGCCTCCCGTAGGACAGCCTCTGATGGGATCACCTCCTGTCAGACAACAGACCAAGGGCAGACAAGTTATGGAGGGCTCTTGACACTATACTTCGACTGGCTTGGCCTCAAAGGATTAGGACTTGCTCGCACCTGCCTTGGCCCGCTTGGACTAGGAGAAATGGGAAGGTGCGTGGGTGGGAATGATGGGTGAACAGCAGGCCCCTGCACACCGG
Organism: Diaporthe ampelina; assembly: GCA_023522825.1. NCBI lineage: Eukaryota > Fungi > Ascomycota > Sordariomycetes > Diaporthales > Diaporthaceae > Diaporthe > Diaporthe ampelina. Next base: position 506,565 of record JAMFTM010000033.1, read on the forward strand.
AATGATACTAGATAGAGCGCGCCCACGTGCTGTTGCGTGAGACATCCTCACGAAAACGGACGAGATCAGGACACACTAGCGACTTCCCAAGCCTAAGAAATGAAAGAGAACCGAGTAGGAGAGCCCGCGCCAGTGGTAGCCCAACAGCATACCAATATCCTGCACATGTGAAAGGCGAGGAGGTATGTAATTGATTCACACCCTGATTAGTAGGCCAAGGGTCCATCCTGATTTAAAGTGCAAGAGTGCCTGCCGTTGACGTGGAAGAGACAAGTCCGGGCAGTCAGTACGGTGTCACCACTCCACGACGTACGTCCCTGCCGTGGCCGTGTGTCCCACCAGCATCCGAAAAAGAGAAACAGAAGAGTCGGGAAGAAAAGAAGCTGCGCGCGGGCAGCCGCAGCCAAGACGTCGCACAGGGAACGAGGAGAGCAGAGCTCCTCTCCCCGGCGCCCGGAAGCCGTTCCCTCCTTCTACCACTTCCCCCCCCCCCCGGGGCCCGTGCGTGTATGCGCGTGCAAAGGTTGTCTCGGGAGGCTTTTCAAGGTTCTCTGTCCTTCGGGCCGCGCCCAAGCACATGCGCGAAGGGAACACTGGATCCACCGGCCTCGTGTCGTTGCGGCTCGTCGGCGTGGCTGGAGACTCGAGAGCGAGCGTGTGGGGGAAGAGATGCGCGGACCCGTCTGTCTGGTTCATGGCGAAGGCGATCCGCAGCGCAGGCAATAATATTGAAGAAATGCACATCTGCAGCATTGCGTCTCGTTGGGCTCGAAAAAAAAAAAAAAGACAAGCTCAGAGAACTTAAGGAGCACTTACCGTATACAATAACACTGTAATACGATGCACTCCTGCTTGCAAAAGGATGTCACGGTGAAAATGCCTATGCCGCAATCCGCAATCGTGTCGCGCCTGAGCAGAGGAACCTCAAGATGTTTCGTCGTGACAGAGGTGGTATTCACGTTTTGGAGAGGCCTAGACTGACGAGGTACAAGTGAAGAAATAGTGTGACGCAGTATTAATAGCATGCAGAATTATCCCTCTTGCCGGTATCCACAAAGCCCATAAGCAAGAGGTTTGTATGAAGAAATGTAAAACAAGACCATTATCGTAACCGCCCCAGCTGAGAGGCTCTCCTCCCTCGGATTCCACGGGCCAGGGCGAGTACGGCGGCGAAAAGGTCGGGGGCGTCGTGGGCGGGTATATCGGGTTGGGCCCTTCTGTTGCCCCCCTTGGGGACGGTCGACGTTGTTCTCCCCTTTCGTCGTTCGTTTCGTGCTCGCTCCTGCGCCTTTTCTCTGTCTGTCCCATAGCCCTGACGGCCAACGAGGGGTCTCGCAGGGGTACCGTTTTCCGAGTGTCAACGCCGGCCGAGCAAACAAAATAAAGCACAAAGGCAAAACGCAAGGTTTCCTCCCCGGGGTGTCGCCGTCGCCTTCGCCGTTCGTGTGTCTCGAAAGATCGCCGCTCATCGTTCGGGCTTTTCCGTCGTATCGAGATCCCTTAGAAATATCGCATCCATCGTTGATTTGTCGTCGCAGATATTACATGACCAAGCAGCAACCTCCGCTTTGTTGTGGTGCATAGGGGTCCTCGCCCTTTGGCACCACACCCCATACGGTGACGACCATATAATCTCTGGTGCTGTTACAGTAGGCAATGATGCTGTAAGAGGCAGCCTTGTGTCAGCGTGTGGTGCTGCGTCATGTCCACTCGGTCGGGTCTTACCTTTTGCTTGCCTGGCTGACGGGGATACGTTCTCGCTCGAGGTCCTCACGGAGACGGTTGTTAAGCTCGGTAAGGCGGCGCAGCTTTAGGTCTGCCATGCTCTGCTTGTTCTTCTTGATCTGGGTCGGGTCGCCGACATCACGGGAAGTGTACTGAGGCATGTTGGTTGTGTGGGAGGAATTTGATGCCGAATTGGCCCGGTTGCGAGAGGGTCGTCGGGGAGATGATGAATATGCGGAGTCAGGGCCTCCAAGTGCGAGATCAGGTCGGGCTGGCGACTGAGGTATTGCGTGATGGCGGAGTCGATCCCTATCCCTGTCTTGGTCCTGTTGTTCGAACATGGCGATGGTTAGTAATGATCTGGTGAGATTGGCGATTGAGGCTGGGGCTGGTTTGACGAAGAACGGGTGACGGGAGGGGATGGTTTGATGTTGTCTCTCGTTCGGAGGGTCGGCAGGGCTGGGCTGGACTGGGCTGGCGGATCACCAGTCTCTGCGACGGTGAGGTTTGACAAGCGGTAGGACAGTAGGACGATTGGCAATCGATCGGATGTTGGGACCCCCTTAGGGCTGCACAAGGAAAGGGAAAAAGGGTTTGACTTACGATTGAGGCTCGGCAAGAAGTGCGGGCAGGTATTGGTGGGTGATAAAAGGAGAGGACGGCGGGTTGGATTGGATTGGATTGGAATGTGCAAAGGAGGGAATGAGGAATTGGAGGACGACGACAACACGCTCTGGATGAAGCTGTGCGGTGCAGTGAGTACAGTGAGGCAGTAACGGGTAGCGGGTTGGGAAGAGGAGAAGCCGGCCCTGGGGAGAGTAGCCGGGTGCTGCTGCGGTCGATCAGGTAAGCAGGTGGACCCAGCCGCAGGGACAGACGATGCGGGTGTACGGAGTAGATACAAGTACCGTACAGGACAGGAAAAGGCGGGTGGAGGTGGGCGCGGGTACGGGGGAAACAGTTGCCTACCTAGTCGAGGTACCTGAAGAGGCCTAGGGGGAGTTGGGGTTCTTCCGGGCGGGTTTGGCTTTTAGCTCTGCTCTGCTTTGGGCTCCTGACAACGGTCGGGGGGTCGGGGGGTGGTGCGGTGAAGGCCTGCACACATCCACTATCCACCTCTGTAGGTGAGGTGAGATGCTCTCTGCGCTGCACTGCAACACTGCAATCAGGGTTGGCCTGGCCGGGATGGTGGGTGGTCAGGGGTCAGAAGCTGCTGTCTCTCCCAGGACTGGGGGGGTTGGAGCTGGGGCTGGAGCTGCAATCAAGCAGGCTGGCAGGTAGCACTGGTTTCTTTTCTCCCTTGGCAGCGGGTGGGCTTATGAGAGCTTGAGCTGACCGCGACCACACACACACGCACGCAACACAGACACGCAAGAAAGAGGAGACTGACACTACTCGACGACGCACGGGATGGGGGGAAAAGGAATTAAAAGAATAGAAAAGAAAAAGGGCGGCCGGGGTCTCGCTTTGGGAGATGGGCAGCAGGGCAAAAGGAGAATACGCGAACCAAGCCCCAGATTGCAGGGCGGCGATTGGCTCGGAAACAGGTCGATGAGATTGCAGCTGGACATGGCTCCAACGGTAGGACGGGCCCAAGGGCCCTTCCGCCGCCCTCCGCCTGCAACACTGCATCATTGGGCCTGTGGGCCACCCAGGCCACCCAGCCCAGTCCAGCCCAGCCCTCCTGGTCGCCTGGGCCTCCTGCCCAATTGCCAATTGCCCTCTTCGGCCTTCTCCCCACCTTTCCCACCCCATCACGGAAATGAGACTTTGACTTTGCCCATTTGTCTCACCGTTTAATGAGAGATTGTGCGAAGACTGAACGGCAATCACACTCAGCACGCACACAATTTTTTCAATCTGTTAACCGGCAGCGGCAGCAGGGGAAATACTACCCAGGTACTACTATTCCATCCCTTCCCACGCGCTATGCATGGCGTATACACCTGAGATTAGCGTGCAGCTCAGACAGGAAACACAAGTCGAGGAAGGTCTTGGCGAGGTGTTTCGACTACTGCTGTGTACTGCAGAGAGCATTGCACTCGCATCTGTCATGTACAGTGCACTGCTTGCCCTTACTCGTATACTATATATACTCCAAAGCAAGAGCTGTCTGGTGTCTGGTGTCTTGTCTCTAATCTCTGACCCGCGTGGAAGCTTATCAAACTCTCAGCCTTGACTGTCCCGTCGGAGAAAAAGCTTGCAGCATCCGAGCGCGACGCGGGAGCACGTCCAAGAGTTATCAGGAGATTTTGCCAGGAGAAAGCATATACCACAGTATTGCAATTACCCGGAATGTCTATATCAAGGAGTTCACTCTTACACAGATAGTACTGTAACCTCGCATCATGCTCGAATGGCGGGGTACTCTGACGCCCCATCCATGCCATACCATACCCATGCCGCTCTAACTAGTAGTGGCTGCCTGCGGTTTCCGCGTCCGTCCTTTGACCAGCACCATCACCAACTAAGCGGTTTCTCCTCGAAGCCAAAATGCAACTTGCCGTTGTTGAGTCAACTGTTCTCACGATCGAATCATTCTTTGACTCATGATATGACTCTCCAGATAGCCCTGTCTCCTCGCTGGCCGCTGCGAATCTTAACGCGAACATGCGATGCACGTGACTTAGGCGTGCCCGTTTCGGACTAGCGCGCTTCACACATTTCACAGTCCTGCCCGGCAAACCCACTGCCTGTCCCTCTCCAAGAATTTTTGCAGCAGGCAGAGTTTTGAGTCGGCCGGGCTTATTTTGCTGTCTCGTCACAGCCTCGACCTGACTGCCAGTCCGTCCGTCAGACAGGCAGATCTTCCAACGAGACTCAACAGAGCCAAAGTCCATCGACTTTCGGTCTTAAAGCGAATTCTGTTGACTCTCGCGCCCTGGGAATCTCCTCCCTCAACGACACCACCTACCCACCCCTGAGAGGAGACCAGACACAATCTGCCCAGCATGCCGCCCCCGCCGCATCAAAAACCCGAGAATGTTCTCAAACGCGCCCACGAGCTCATCGGCGTCGGCCAGGCTCCCGCCGCCCTGACCCTGCTGCACGAGCACATCACCTCGAAGCGATCACGAAATGTCCCCATCGCGTCGCTGGAGCCCGTCATGCTCCTCCTCGTCGAGCTGTCCGTCGAGCAGAAGAAGGGCAAGCTGACCAAGGATGCCATGTACCAATACAAGAACATCGCCCAGAACAGCAACATCGGCACCATCGAGCTGGTCCTTAAGAAGTTCCTCGAGCTCGCTGCCGAGAAGGTCACCGCCGCCCAGGCCAAGGCCGACGAGGTTCAGTCAAGCATCGAGGCCACCACCGGCGAGGCCGGCGTCGATGACCTCGAGGCCACCGAGACCCCAGAGTCCATCCTGCTCGCCACCGTCTCCGGCGAGCAGTCCAAGGACCGTACCGACCGCGCCATCGTCACCCCGTGGCTCAAGTTCCTCTGGGAGGCATACCGGACAGTCCTCGACATCCTCCGAAACAATGCCCGCCTCGAGATCCTCTACCAGAGCACTGCCATGCAGGCCTTCGACTTCTGTCTCAAATACACCCGAAAGACCGAGTTCCGCCGCCTGTGTGAGCTGCTCCGCAACCACGTCCAGACCGCTGCCAAGTACTCTCAGCAGATGCATGCTATCAACTTGAACGACCCTGATACTCTGCAGCGTCACCTGGAGACCCGCTTCCAACAGCTGAACGTGGCCGTCGAGCTCGAGCTGTGGCAGGAGGCCTTCCGCAGCGTCGAGGACATCCACACCCTCCTCAACCTCAGCAAGCGCCCGCCAAAGAACATTATGATGGCGAACTACTACGAGAAGCTCACCCGTATCTTCCTCGTTGGCGAGAACTACCTGTTCCACGCCGCTGCCTGGTCCCGCTACTACCAGCTGCTCCGCCAGTCCGCCACCTCTGTTGCGACCGGCCAGAGCAAGAAGTCCGACAACCCGGCGGCCACCGAGGCCGACCTTCAGAAGGCGGCTTCCTTCGTCCTGCTGTCGGCTCTGTCCATTCCCGTCATCAGCACTACGAGGTCCCGTGGTGCCATGGTCGACTTCGACGAGGCCAGGAAGAACAAGAACTCTCGCCTGACTCACCTGCTGGGCATGAACTCGGCGCCCACCCGTGCTGTCCTCTTCCAGGACATCCGTGCCAAGCAGCTCATCCGCCGTGTCCGCCCCGAGATCCGAGACCTCTACAACATTCTTGAGGTTGATTTCCACCCACTCTCCATCTGCGAGAAGATCTCGCCGATCCTGGCCCAGATCGGCGCAGACCCTGACATGCAGAAGTACGTCCTGCCTCTGCAGCAGGTCATCCTGACCCGGTTGTTCCAGCAGCTGTCCCAGGTGTACGAGACTGTCGACCTGGCCTACGTGGAGGGACTTGCCAAGTTCCCTGAGCCCTTCCAGGTCACCCGCGCTACCATTGAGAAGTTCATCATGAACGGCAACAAGAAGGGCGACCTCGCCATCCGCATGGACCATGCCACTGGTGTATTGAGCTTCGACAAGGACATCTTCTCGTCGGCCAAGGCTGCCAGTGCCGGCTCTGCTGGCGGCTCTGCCGAGGCCGACGCTGGCGTGGGATCTGTTCAGAGACTGCAGAGCACCCCAGCTGAGATTGTGCGTACTCAGTTGACTCGGCTGTTCAAGACGCTCCACACTACCTGCTACTACATCGACCCTACGTTCAATGAGGACCGTATCAAGGCTCGCCAGGCGGCCCTCGCTCGTGCCAAGGCAGGTGCTGAAGAGGAGCACCGGGACATCCTGGCCCGCAAGGAGGTCATCCAGAAGCGCAAGGAACAGGCCTCTGAGATCCGTGCGCGCATCGAGCGGGAGACCGCCAACGCCAAGCGCCTCCGTGAGCAGCAGCTGCAAGCGGCCGAGGCAGAACGGTTGCAGCAGGAGCTCAAGGAGCGTGAGCAGAGGAGGTTGCAGAAGGAGCGCGAGGAGATCCACAAGATCGAGATCGAGAACACCATCAAGGAGCTCAAGATCGGAACTAAGCAACTCGGCATTGATCCTGATGACCTGGCCAACCTGGACAGCAGCCGTCTCCGTGCCATCAAGCTGGCCCAGCTTGAGCGTGAGAAGAACGACGTCAACGAGAAGCTGCGCATTACTGGCAAGCGTATCGATCACCTTGAGCGTGCTTTCCGTAAGGAGGAAGCCAAGAAGCTGGGTGAGGACTACGAGAAGCAGCGCGCCGCAGATCTCGCCGCCTATGAGAAGACCAAGCAGGAGACTCTGGTCGAGAGCAAGCGCAAGCACGAAGAGTCCGTGGAGCTGAAGCACCGTGTGGAGCGTCTTGTGCCCCACTACGAGAGGTTCAAGGAGAACTTGTATGAGCGTCGTCGCGACGAGTTTGACAAGAAGCGTCGTGACGCAGACCGGGAGATGGAGAAGGCGATCGCCGCGCGCAAGAAGGAGTTCCGCGACAAGAAGATCCGCGAGAAGAGGGAGCGCGAGGAGAAGGAGCGTGCTCTGCGGGAAGCCGAGGAGAAGGCCGCCCGCGAGAAGGAAGAGCGCGAGCAACGCGAGGCCCAGCGTCGCGAGGAGATGGCAAGGATCAAGGCGCAGCGAGACTCAGAGCGCCAGGAGGCTCTGGAGAAGGCAGCACTACAGGCTCGCCGCGAGGAGGAGGCTCTGGCACGCAGGCAAAGGGAGAAGGAGCAAGCCCGCGCCATCCCTGTCCGCGGAGCACCGCTGGAGCGCTCCGACTCTGCCGACCGGCCGTCTGGCCCACCACGTCTGGCCCTTGCTGGTGGCAAGCCCAGCTGGCGTGAGCGCCAGGCTGCGAAGGAGGCGGCCGGCGAGACTACTTCTGCGGATGCACCTCCCGCGCGCGCCACTCCCCCACCATTCGAGCGGGCTGAGCGCCCCGAGAGACCCGAGAGGTACGAGAGAGCTGAGAGAACCGAGAGAGCCCCGCCGGTCGAGCGTACCGACTCGGGCGAGCGATCTTCCGGACCCCCGCGTCTCAACTTGGCTGGTCGCGGCGGCAAGCCTGCCAGCAGCTGGCGTGAGCGTGAGGCTGCTAAGCGTGAGGCAGGTGGTGACGCGGCTGGTGACTCGGAGCGAAGCGCACCTCCACCGGCTGCTCGCCAGGGCTCCGGCAGGGGCGAGAATGGAAGGGACGCTGCCCCTACTGAGACCCTGACGGCCTCGCGTGCGCCCGGGAAATGGGTTCCAAGGCACCTTCGGGACCAGGCTGGCCAGTAGGCCAGTTCATGAAGTAACGTGCCCCAGGAGTTTATACAGGATTCAGTCACTGTCTATTGTGGAGGGTTTGTGTGTTTTAGGTTAGCAGTCGCGGTCTAGAGAATGAAGCGATGGTGCATCCCCGACCGAGTCCAAATCTGTAATTGTAAAAAGTCGCAGTGACGTGGTTGCTCGCAACCATTTCAAAATTTATATATGCTGTATGTTACTACGAGTTCCTCTTATTTGCCAAGAGATCGAAGATCGCACCTGTGAAAACGGAGGGTATACCTGAGCCCTATAGAATAACCTCCCATAGGACACCCTTATGCGATGAGATCCTGTATATGTATGGGACAACCTACAAAATGACCTCTAACCTCTTATGGGACAGGTTCTTATAGGATAACCTCCTATGGGAGAACTTCCTATAGGAGAACTTCCTATAGGATGGCCTCTTATAAGACAACCTCTTGTAGGAACCCCCTATGGGATAACCTCCTATGGGATTACCTCCTATGGGATAAACTGGTTTAGTGATAACCTGATCTGAGTTGTCCAGCATCGTCTTCAGCTCTGATAACCTGTATCTACCTACTAGGTAGGAACTTATCTGGGTTGTTAGCCTTGTACGGGTGTACCCTCCGTTTTTACGGGTGTGAATCTCCGATCCGTTTGCCAAAGTACTTGGTGACAAGAAATCAAGGTCTCTCAACTTGGGTACTTCGTGTGTAATTACTGTGTAGTGCTGGATAGGTTAGGCTGAATCTTCACAAGGCGCCGTGCTAAAAGGTGGGACCGCCTTATCTTATCGGCGAGGCTGTAACTTTTTTCTGTTCGGCCGTCGCGTTTCCCTCCCCCAAAACCCAGCAGTGTACCACCGCCAATCGAACAGTCCCTCGTTCGCTGCGTCACGGTCAGACAGTCAAGATGCGGCCCCTCACAGAACAAGAGACGCAGACGCTCTTCCAGAAGCTGGCGCACTACACGGGCAACTCGCTCAAGAACCTCATCGCGCCCCTGGACGACTCGCCCAACGCCGACCGCTACGTCTTCAGGATACAAAAGGACCGGGTCTACTATGTTCGCCTGTCCATAGCCAACCTGGCTGTGTCACTTGGTAAGCTGCACATTTTGTCTTCATAGACTTCCATCATTGCCCTTGGAACGTTCTGTAGCAAGCAGCGAAGAGAAAGAATGGCCCGGAAGAGAGACCAAGAAGCTAACCACACCTCCCAACCCCCTCACAGAACGCGACAAGCTCGTCTCCCTCGGCATCTGCCTCGGCAAGTTCACCAAGTCGGGCAAGTTCAGGCTGCACATCACCTCGCTGCCCATCCTGGCCGAGCACGCGCGCTACAAGATCTGGGTGAAGCCCAACGGCGAGATGCCCTTCCTCTACGGCGGCAACATCGTCAAGGCCCACGTGGGCCGCTGGTCCGAGGACTGCCCCGAGCACCAGGGCGTTATTGTCTACTCGATGAACGACACCCCGCTCGGGTTTGGCGTCACCGCCCGCTCCACGGCTGAGGCGAGGCGCCTCGACCCTACTGGTATTACTTGTTTCCGCCAGGCGGACTGTGGCGAGTACCTAAGGGATGAGGATAATTTGTTTGCGACGGGTTGAAGAGGGCATATTGGTCTTTTGCGGGGTAGACGTATCGCTCTTGAGGGGGGCAAGGCTGTTACATGGGCCCTCGCCTGGAGCCTGCACTCCAAGCTCCACATATTACCCTACTGAAGAGACTGCTCGCATGCAGGGGCTAGTGAAGCCAAGAGTGAGGAAGGAGTGCGGCTGGCTGGACATAAAATGTTGCAAGAAGAGCACACATATGGATGTGGTCCGTCCACGAAGAAGCAAGCATGATGGAAAGGCGTTTCGGAGTTCAAAAAATCAATTCGAATCGGAGATGTCACCGCCGAGGGCATCTACCGAGTGAGCCTGCCTACCTTTCTAGATACCACCATCTAAAGCAAAGCATTTCTATGCATGGTATTGTTGAAATGTATGCTATGGGAATGATGAGTGAGCCAGCCATTATCAGGCATTCGCCTGGCATGCAAACGTGAATCTCTTTCAGCCGAGTCTCTATCAAAAAGCCTCTATCCCTTTTTTTAATCCTTTTTGCCCAGGGGCCTTCCCTTGCTGGCCATACCTGAACGTCAAACCACCACCTCACCCTACGTGGTGGGTATCGGCGTCTGCGGCCTGCTGCTGGCCATGAAGAAGGTGATATGCTCACGCTCGGCGACATACCCACTGTCAGCATAGCCCAGCAGGCCCTCAATCTCCTTGCTCTGGTGGCCCTTGATGAGGGCGACCTGCGTGGACGAATAGTTGACGAGAGCGCGGCCGACATCAAGCGGCTCGCCGCGCCAGGCTTTACCGCCCGCCTCGGCACCGGTATCGTCCCGTTCGACGACCAGCAGCCGCACCGACTCGTGCTGCCCAAAGTGGCCGTCGACGTCGACGATGCCCGCGGGGAGCAGGCCCGCCTTGTCCAGCAGCGCGCGGTAGCAGCCCGCGTCGATGTAGACGTCGCCGTGGGGCTTGAGCCCGTGGAGCAGCCAGAAGGAGCGGTCCCGGTAGGGGGAGGGGGAGGGGAGGAAGCGCGTGTGCAGGGGCACGTCGGGCCAGTTGAGCTCGATGCTCTGAACCGAGTGCCTGGACTGTGCCAGAGGGTCGTCGGCGTGGTGGTCGTCGGCCCCGTTGCCGTTGCCGTTGGTGTGGTGGGAGTGGTTCGACCCACTGCCTGGCGACTTGATGGCCTGGATGTGCTGGGCGATCTTGCTGATGTTGCCCGGGTTGGAGGCGCGGGTGATGACGGTGGTCACGCCGGCCGAGGTGGCCAGGCGCGCGGCGACGAGCTTGGTCGACATGCCTCCCGTGCCGAGTGATGACCCGGCCGAGGAGGTGTCGGCCTGGATAGAGGCAATGTCCTCTACCACCTCGATGGGCTGGGCATCCGGGTGGGTGCGTGGGTTCTTGTCGTAAAGGCAGTCCACATCTGTCATGAGGAACAGGAGGTCGGCGTGGACCATGCCTGCTGTGATGGCGGACAGGGTGTCATTGTCTCCAAACTTGATCTCCGAGACTGCGAGGGTGTCGTTCTCATTCACGATGGGGATGACGCCCAGGTCCAGCAGCTCGTTGAAGGTATTTTGCGCGTTCAGATACCTCGATCGCTAGGGAACAGTCAGTCATCCGGGAGGATTGGCACCAGCAGAGAACTGGCTCACATCTGCTATATCGTTCCGAGTGAGGAGGATCTGTGCAACTGGCTGTTTGAGGTGGCTGAACAGGTCGTCCCATATGCTCATCAGGCGGCACTGGCCGATAGCAGCCAGGGCCTGGAGCTGAGCCATATGTTTTGGCCTCTTTTCCCTCTCCATGCGTCTCAGGCCGACGCCAATGGCGCCAGACGAGACGATGACAACTCGGTGGCCATCTGTCCTAAGTTTGTGGGCAGTCTCGACTATGAGAGACAGGTTTGAGAGGAGTGGCTGGTGAGTCTTCTCATCTACAATAGAACTAGTCCCTGTATAAGTGTGCGTGTGAGTCAGCCTTGTTGTTTAATGTTGTACAAGACAACTTGAGAGATGTTGAGGCCAGGAGAGCGGCAGTTCACTCACCCAGTTTGATGACTATCCCAAGAGACTTTGGACCCTTCATGTCTGCCACAGTTGATCAGCCAAGTCGCCCAAGTAATGAGCCAGAAATAACGAGTGAAACTCCATGGAAAAAAGAGAGACCAGGCAGCGTGGGGGAGAGAGGAACCGGTCCCCTTTTTCATCTATTTTCCTTGCTAGAGGAGAACTCACATTGCGACTCGTCGCCAGGATCCATGGTGTGATTCTGCAAGTATCCCTGGAGGCGCCGGAGTGGGAGAGCGAATTACAATCGGGTATACGGTAGCGAGTGCTGTGTGCTTTGCCGAGTTATAGCCTGGATCCCGCGACTGCGCTGCGCAAGTGAGCAGCCCGTAAGCGGTTTCGCAGAAAGGGACTTACAGGTTTCGATGACTACCGCCAAGGGTCGAGGGCGCGGGACCCGGTGGGGCAGGTGCAGAACCGTTCGGTCCCTTTTGGACCGCCCAGCCCTCAGCGCCGGCCGTTTTAGACGCGGAGAACTCACGGCGCTGGATCCCTGCTGCTCCCCTGTCAGTCCGTTCCGTTCCTGCCGCGCCTGTTCCTAAATTTCTTGGGGGGTGAGAGCTCAACTTGGCGACTGCCCAGTAGGACATCAGAGATGGGCATTGTGCACGCACGACAGGATTCGAATTAACCGAGCCGAGGAGGGCCTCTCGAACACCATCTTGATCGTATTACCTTCGGCAACGAACGGCCGAACGAAAGTACACAAGTGGTTCCAGCACACCCTTCAAGCTGCTGCAGCTGTAGCTAAGCTTGGCTAGCTTGTCAGCTTGAGTGCTCGAATTCCGCCCTCGCCCTCGACTTGGATCTCGATCTCGACATCCAAACCACCAAGATGGCCTGGTGGAACACAACAACAGCCCCGAGCACGTCGGGCTCAGACCCGAAGACGACATCCACACCTCCAACGGCAACCACACCGGCACCCACACCCAGCACACCCACACAAGCGACGCATCCATCAGCCCAAAAACCAAACCTCTACCTCGAGAACGACCCAGCCCGCACCGGCTTCGACCCCAAGACACAATGGTGGGTTAACTACTTCAAGATCCTGACAGGCGGCGTGACAAATGAAGGGATATTCCACTACCGCGAGGACCGGTACCGCGCCAACGAGGCCCGCGACGTCGCCCGCTGCGAGGAATACCGCGACTGGCTGTTCGCCTACTCGCCCACGGTGCGCTTCCTCAACGACAAGATCGCCGAGTTGAATCACGGCCAGGGGATGACGCCCGCCAATGTTGTGTGCCGGAGGTGTCCCGCCCGCCTGACGGCCGACAAGCAGGTTGAGCGGCAGAGCGGCGGGTTTGAGCCGCGCCATGGGATTCTGGTCTGTGCGAACGAGGTGCGCAACAGGGGACACCTCGAGGATACGCTTGCTCATGAGATGGTGCACGCGTATGACCAGCTTAGGTTTGAGGTTGATTTCCGCGGGGAGAAGGACTTGCGGCAGGCTGCTTGCACCGAGGTAGGTCGACCATCGTTACTATCCCGCCCTGAATTTATCCGACAGACATGCTGGGAGATTGCTGGCTGACCTGTGGCCTTCTTTTTCTGTACAGATCCGAGCCTCAATGTTGAGCGGCGAGTGCAGGTGGACACGAGAAGTCCTCACGCGCGGCAACTACACCCTTACAGAGCAGTTCCAGAACTGCGTGCGGCGGCGGGCGGTACAGTCCATGATGGCCCGGCCGTGGGTGAAGAACGACGTGCAGGCCGTCAAGGTCGTCAACGAGGTCTGGGACTCGTGCTTCTCGGACACGAGACCCTTTGACGAGGTATACAGGTGAAAGATGCATGTCGAGGATAAATGAGATGGGGAGGGATGAATATACCATGATACCACTTAACGCTTAACAAAAATGTATTTGTACAGACGATGAGATTGTGAGACGCCTGTTCTACGTATGCTGAGCTCATTATGTTGCAGCAACGGGCAGAATAACAAGAAACGCTTAAATGCAAATCAGAAAACGCCTAGACCCTGCGGTGGTGTCCTACGCCTTGTTCCGGCACCATACCCTTCCATGAGTACCTTAACGCCATACAAATGTAAAAAGCATGTCACTTCGCATCACTATGCAGTCCTGGATCATTTACTCGTCTCCCGGTTAGTGGCCCGCTCTCCCTTGACGCAGTGCTTGAGGATCCAAGGGTGTGTGTGGACATCCTCGAGGGGCAATCTCTTCTCCGGGTCCAGCACCAGCAACTGTAATTTATTGTTAGCTGTGTTGTGTCTCAAATAGCTTTGAATAGATCTGGTAAGGCATACCTTTTTGATTAGGTCCCTAGCCTCAGGGCTGACGAAGGATGGGATGGTCATGTCCGCCCGAGCAATACGTCGCTGGGTCATGACAGGAGTGTCCTCGAACGGCGCCTCGCCAACCAGGAACTCGTACGTCAGGACGCCCAGACTCCATAGGTCGACCTTCTCATCGTACCAGTTGTCCTTGCTTCCGGACTTGATCATCTCTGGGGGGAGGTAGTCTAGGGTACCGCAGAGGGTAGCCCGCCTGTGGGTGGGGGCATGGACGCTCCAACCGAAATCCGAGATCTTGATTTCGTCGTGAATACCAACGAGGATGTTCTCGGGCTTGATGTCCCTGTGGATGACATGCTTGCGGTGCAGGTACCGCAGCGCCGAGGCCATCTGAGCGACATACTGAGCAGCCTTCCACTCGGGGAACCGGTTCGCCTTTCGCAGGAGCTTGTAAAGCTCTCCCTGGCTGGCGTACTCTAGGATCAGGAAGATGCGCTTGGGGTCGTGGAAGTGCCCGTACAACCGCAAGATGTTGGGGTGCCGCAGGTTGCTCTGGATCTCGATTTCTCGGCGGACCTGCTTCTCCACGCCAGAACCCTGCTGCAGCTCAGACTTGTACATGACCTTCAGCGCGCAGATGAAGCCGCTGCTACGCTCTTTTACGAGGTATACCCGCCCGAACTTGCCCTTGCCCAGCGGCTTGCCGATCTCGAACATGCCGAGGTGGAATATCCGTGGCTCGTCCAGCAGGGTCAGCTGCTGGGACTGCTGCTGCTCTGACTCGGCCTCATCTGACCTCCGGAGACTATTGTGCTCGCGGAGCTGGACTTGTCCTTCTTGGTCGGCGAGGGGGGGTTGCTGATGGCCGCCTGGGCTTTTCGTTGTGCTGTTTGAGAGGGCAGGGTGACGGTGGTGGTGGATTGGGCAGTTTTCTTTGTAGGCGATGGAGGTAACGTTGAGACGGTTGACGATGCTGAGCCCTTCTTTTGTGCAGCCTGCTGAGAAGGCAGAGTCACTGTTGTGACTGTGTTGGTGTTCTGAGATTGGAGAGCAACCTTGAACAGGCCTGGTCGGCTAATAGACTGGGAGAGCTGTGCAGAAGAGGTGACAGTCTAAGCACAGATTCATCAAAATGGGGATTCCAAAGGGGCAAAGAGAATTGATTGATGCTCACCTTGGATTTTTGGTATATGCGGCCGGCCTCGGCAGGGTTGTTCTCGTCGGTAATGGACATCCGCTGGAGGCCATTCTCCAGTGCTCTGGTTGCCATCTTGGGAGGGAGGGGAGGTCGACGCTGCACTGGGTGATGATTTGGAGTTCTAGGTCGGGGTTGAGAACGGGTCTGGTCGTGTGGTTGTAGCAATTAGGTGCGAGGTGGATTGTGGAGGAGTTAGATTTCTGGGTGGCTGGACCTGTATTGATATTTGTGTCAGTTGCCGAGCAACCGGGTGGGAGGTGGGGCCCTTCCTTCCAAGTTTGGTTGCGGAGACTACGGCTGGGCACCCCTGTCACCCTTTGAGCCCCGTGCGGCTCTCAGCTACCACCCCAACAATCCAACCTTCTTTTTGACTTCATGACAACATGACTGCATCTGCAGGTTATCTTACCAGACGTTGTCTCCTAGGAGTCTGCCCTGTGGGAGATTAGGAAGCTATCCTGTAGGAGGCTAGGAGTGTGTCTTATAAGAGGGTATCCCATAGAAGGCCAGGAGGATGGCCTATAAGAGGCTGTCCTTTAGGAGGTTAGGAAATTATCCTGTAGGTGGCTAGGAGGATGTCCTGCGGAAGGTTATCCCATAGGAGATTATTCTACAGGAGGTTGTTCCATAGGAGGACGCCCTGTGTGATGGTGGCCCAGTAGAGGCCATCCTATAGGAGTGTATCTCATATCAAGTTGTCCGATAGGAGGATGTCCCGTGGGAGATTGTCCTATACGAGGTCAGGAGGATGTACTGCAGGAGGGTATCCTGTATGAAGTTGTCCCATGGGAGGTCGTCTTAAAGGAGGTTAGGAGGTTATCCTATTAGAGGTTATCCTATTTGAGGTTGTTGGCCTTATACCATGTCCTATGTCAGGCTGTCCCATGCTATGGCCGTTTAACTGACAGCCGACCGGGCAACCCCGAGGACCACACCCACTCTTGGACCGTCTTTGTCAAGGGTGTCGACGACGGGGACATCACCTACTGGCTTAAGCGCGTCCAGTTCAAGCTCCACGAGAGTATGGACCATGCTTTGTTTGAATTCCGTCTTCTCAGGGTTTGGAATACAGTAAAGCAAGGGCAACGTAGCTGTGCGGAATGCGCGCCGCAGCTTCCCATCCTCAAAGACCTCAATTTGCTCCACGAGAGCATACCCAACCATGTGCGCATGATCGACGGCCAAAAGGGTGAGCCCTTCGCCGTCCACGAGCAGAGCTTAGGTGGCCACCAGACAACTCTCCAGTCTTCTCTCGCGCCACCGGCCGGGATGTTATTTGAATTCAATTCCTTCTGTTGCATCAATTTATTTCGAGCCCGTACTACAGCTGGAAGAAGGAGAGAACCCTTGAAGCGGACCAATGCTTGTGCAACCAAAGACCAAATTCCTAGGGAATCATTGATTGATTGCATTCGATATCCAGATGGCCATGGGCGTGGTCATGACTGCCAACTCAGACCAAGCTACAGTGAAACATGGGCTTCCGGACCGGATAGTAAGTTCAAACATCCAGAATGTAGAATGAAGAAGAGTGATTGGATTTGAAAAGAAGTTACGGCCTCATACACTGAAAGTACACTTACAGTGGAAATGGCCGGGTGGGCCGTAGCTTTCAGGCCAAGAGTACGTAGGATACCCCACTCAGTACCTATACCGATATAGCTCGGAGCTCTCACAACCCCAAGCATGGAACATCAAGACAGTTTCATACCCATCGCAAATTCTCACTCCCGACGAGCAACTTGATATCGAGATTCATCGCAGACCTCGGGACAAGATCCAGAACGAAGCACCAATCTACAAACCACTCATCATGAACCACATCAGCTCGCCCAACGAGCCCTTCCCCGCGCCGACAATGCTGGCGCAGGCGACGACCACGCACAAGCAGGGCAACTTCGAGATCTCATCGCGCAAGCTCCCCATCTCCAAGTCAGGGCCCATAGACGAGATGTCGGCGCGGCTGGGGATCCCCATCCCCGAGATGATCTTCGGCGACAACCTGGTGTCGGTGCGGCACGCCCCCTCGGGCTGGGCCATCGAGTTCGCCGCCGAGCCGGCCCTCGACGCCGTCGACAAGACGGGCGCCAACATGCTGCAGGTCGCCTACGCGGGGGAGTGGTCCTCGTCGCGCGAGCGCTCGTCCGCCCACGACATCCGCGAGGTCGTCAAGCCCTACGACTGGAGCTACAGCACCACCTACCGCGGGTCTGAGACGCCCGCCATGCACGGCGCCAAGCCCGGGCTCACGCTGGAGAAGGCGCCCGAGGGGAAGCAGATCCCGCTGGAGCTGCTCAAGAGGCGCGACCCCATCCTCTTCTTCGACGAGGTCGTGCTCTTCGAGTCCGAGCTCGACGACAATGGCGTCTCTGTCTTCAGCTGCAAGCTGCGCGTCATGGAGCAGCGCATGCTGCTGCTGTGTAGGCTGTACATGCGCCTCGACGGTGTTGTCGTCCGCGTCCGCGATACCCGTGTCTATGTTGACTTCGAGAAGGACGAGGTCATCCGTGAGTACACGGCTAAGGAGGACAACCACGAGAATGTGACGAGGGTAAGTTGAAGCAGCCCTAATCCTGCGTGACGTGCCCCCCTTTGTCCTTACAGCAAGCTTGTTGGGATATGCACATCTGGAAGATCTGCTGCTGAAACTCTTGATTCTGTTTTCTATAGGCCTTGCGTATGTCTGGTTTGCACCCTGACGCTGTCACCGCTGCCTTCCGGGACGCAAATCAAGTAGCTCATTTGTTGCCAGTCGTCGATCAGCAGATAGACAGCGTCTCCCTCTCGTCATGATGATCTGGGTCTCTCATACAGACATTAATCTTCACATGAGAGGGCTGTTATCTCGGAAAGGGTCACGCATCGCTGTGGCATTGAATCACGAAGCCAATTTGACTGCTCGCCAGCGAGGCTGGCACAGACAGACAAAACGGTTCTGGCGCGGGACGAAATGCTCACTTCAGGTGGGCTAGCAAGCGCATGAGACGGCTTGAAAATCGGGAATTACCCAATCTGGATCTGCAGACAGCTTGTGAGGTGACGTTCTGCAGTCTCGAGTGAACGTCAGATTGGACGACAACCTCTGCTAGTGCCTGACTTCTGAGAACACCGAGGGCTACAAAGGTACGAGACAGATCCAAGAGGGCATATCGCCAATGCTGAAACAGCAAAGACATGGGGATTCGATTCTTAAGTCCACCGAAAGCGTGATCAAGTCGAGAGCAAAAGCAGCCCCAGTCAGATGTGCTCGATGTTCCTGGTGATACGAAGACTTGGACGGCGATTCCGTCCTAGGCTGATGTTGGAGTCGGCGACCGCTGCTATATGTACGACTCTACGAATGCAAGGCGTCACAAATCAAGCGTGTCATATACTGGAGACCGCGGGTTTCCATTTCAGCTAGAGAGCGTCTATCTAGCAAAAGCCATGCTCCATCGTGACACCGCGTTTACAGTCCATCATCCAAATTACCGCACCAGTCAAGTCCCGAACACAGAACAAGCAAAAGGGGTATCCCAAACCTCGCATGTGCATGATACAGAAGTGTGAAAAGAAGAAAAGCCGGAGAGCGCTCGCCTAGCTCTCACCCTCCCTATCGACCCTCGGGCAGGGGCGATGAGGACTCGACAACCTCCTCGTAGTCCAGCTCCCACTTGTCCACCTCCTTGAATTTCTTAGATGCGGCCCGCAGCTCCTCGCCCAGCTCCTGGGTCTCAGCTCCGGTCCTGTCTGCGTCGAAGATGGTGTCGTCGAGGGGCGTGGACGCGTCCTCGTCTACCTCGATGGAGTCCCCGTCGACGGTGTTCTCCTTGTCGAACCTGCGTGATCCGTATGTTCGCCTTGTTGACCGTTTTGCTGCAGGGGCTGTGGACTTTGCGTGGTTCGTCTGGTTCGCCTTGGATGACTGTCCATTCAATGGACGGGCGGTCTTTTTTCTCGAAGCCCGAGACTCGCTTGGAACGTCATACATGTCTTGGTCAGACCCACCCTCGTTGCCTGAATCTTCGTCGTCCCGTCGAGCCTTGCGGCGGCGACGCGGAAGAAGTGCAGCGAGATCAGCCGTGGACAGCTTTGGTGACTCTTTGCGAGCGGCGGTCTTGCCCTTGCCCTTAGGCACCGAGTTTGCTGGCTTCAGATTTGGCGAGTGTGTCAGGGAAGGCGGTTCTGACATGTCAGACATATCGTCATCAAGTGCTGGCGTTCTTGTGCCTCGAGGTGCCGCTCGGTTGCGTTGCTTCTTCGCCAGATTATTCAGCGATGGCCACGCCATTGGGCTCCCAGCCTCGGACGAGCTGCTGCTGGCCGGTGGGGCGAGGACACTGTCGTCATCCAGCTCTGGAGTGTGCGACAAGATACTGGGCGGTGAGGACCGGTCGTCCATCTCAATAGACTGGTGCAACGGCTCGTCATCTGCTTCGACCGCCTGTCGCTTGGCAGCCTCAATCTCATGGCTTTCCGTCGACTTCCTTTTCCGCGAGCGCGTCCCACCCTCCACAGATTCGACTATGTCCTTTGCAACACTAGTCCTCCTCCGCGACGGCCGCACGGGTGTCCCTTCCGCCTCAGGTAGGAAAGACTCCTCGTCGCCGTCTGAGCCAATGGCATTCTCGCTAGCCTGAGACGCAGCCCGTGATCGCTGCACCGACATCGAGGCCTTCTGCGCAGATGACAACAGAATACTGGGCTGCCGCTGGCGCCTCTTGAAATTGCCCAGGTTGAAGGTCGAGCTCAGGCCCGGCGTCGTCGGCCCCCTGCTACTAGGACGAATGGGCGCATCATCCCTCCCGACAATACTCGACTGGCGGCGGCGCGGCTGCCGCTTGAACACGCTAACATTGAACGTAGACGTGTCAGCCGAGCGCGTGCCCGACTGCTGCCCCTGCCCCGCAGTGCCACTGCTCTCGTCGCCCTTACCACCGTCCCCCGTGATGTCAAAGCTGCTGTCAAGGTGCCCAAAGATCTCGCTGTCGTTGATCTCCAGCCCGGAGAAGTCTCCCGCGCGGTGTCCGGGGACAATACTGCTGCCCAAACCGCCCCCAAGCAGCGACGACGCCTCCATCGGCGCGGCGTTACGGCCCGTCTCGACTACGGGGCTAGCGACCACGTCGGAGCTGTCGCGCGCGTCGGTGGTCGTGGATGAGAGGGCGTCGAGCTGTTTCATGGCGGCGTCGCGCCGGCCCCTCGATCCCTGCACGGCGGCGTGGGCGATCGCGTCTTTGGCGCCGCTGCTGGCCATGCTTGTGCGGCTGCGCGTGCTCCGCTCTGTCGCGGGCGTGGCGGCCTTCTTTGGCGTGGCGGCCTTCTTTTTCTTCTGGCGCTCGAGTTCGCGATCGCTGACGCCGTAGATGTTATCTGTCGAGTCGGACTGGATCGGCGCCTTGGTCGGTGCTGGGGCTGCCGCAGGGTCGGACGAGGCGTCTGCCTTGCGCGACGCGGCAGCTCGAGACCGTGTTGGTCGCGGCATTGCGGGTGCTTTGGTGTTGGCTGGATCTGCTTTGCTTGCTTGTGTTGTGTATAATTACAAATGATGTTTGGTAGGTGCAGTAAAATGAACACGACTCAGATGGCCAGATTGCGTCACTGAGGCGAGAGAGCTCGCCGTGCTGAACACATGTAAGGATCTCTCAATGGGGATTGAAAGGGCCAGCTATCGGCAGGTGGTGGGTGGTGTGGAGGAAAAACAAGGGCGGGCAGGCCGGACGCGCACCGCGTCGTGGTCCGTGCACCTCCGGAGCTGCTGCTTGAACCCCCTTCCAGAAGCTCCAACCGCCTCTGCCCCTGCCCACCAATGTACTTAGGTACCTGGTACATGATGTACCATCTCAAGCAACAGGGGCAAGTAAACGCATCGAATGCATAGAGATTGCCGTGAAGCATCGCATTCCCAGCACACCTTGATCGGATGTTCGACATCATGCTCCACCAGGCCTTGTCATTAATAAATAGATAGACTACGGTATAGATATTTAGTTGTCCTACAGACAACTGATATATGTTGTGCTCGGATCGGTCGATTGCGAATGTCTTCGTATATACATTTCAACCCCTCAATGGCGTTTACAGGACGTATCCTCCCATATTAACGCAAGTCCACTCCCTCACGCCAGCCCCCTCCTCGAGCTCAACGCACCACCACAGCACATCCTTGGCTTTGTCCAGCTGCCCGCTCTCCTCGTACGCCCTGGCCAGCGCAAACCACGCTTCCGAGTTGTTCCACCCGGCGCCAAGTTTCGTGAGGTTCGACAGAAGCCCGTACGCCCTGTCGCGGGAGGCGAGACGGTCCACTTTCGGTATCGAGGCCGCCTTGTAGGGCGGCTCGAGCTGACTCTCGTGGTGTAGCGAGGTCGGGCTCTTAGGCAGGCTGGTCTGCTTCGATGGCTCGTGTTTCTGGGGCCTGAAGGCTCCGAGACCAAGAGGGCCTGTGGGAAGGAGCTTGGGCGAGTCTGCGTGCTTTCGCTCGGGGAACACCACCTCCGATGTGCTTCGATCCGTACCAGGCATGGCGTCAGATCCGCCAACGAGGTCAAGACCTGGGAAGGCCGGAGGAGGCACTGTCTTCTCGCAGTAGAGGTCCAGCAGAATATTGGATAGGCCCACGATTGCGCCGGGATGGTCAGGGAAATGCGTGAGAGCAGCCTCGAAATCTTTGCGTGCGGAATCGACATCTCCCTTCTCCAGCTGGAGACGGGCATTCTGCGTCGGGTTAGTATGTCTGCTTTGTAAAATCATCAAGTTCGGGTCAACCCACCTCGTTCCAGACATCAGCCCATAACTCCTCAATCGACTTTTGGCCGGCCCAACCGGGCTTTCTGAGTGATGAAGAGCCTGGTGATTTCTTCGCACTGTCCGTCGAGGTCTTGCCCATCTCTGATTCCATTGTCTGAACCAGTTTCTGTGCTTCATTGACAGCACCCTTGGCATCGTCGTACATCTCAGCCCGGCGATAGAACCCGGCGATCATGAGCCAAACCTTCAACAAGATTGAACTCCTCCTCGCTTTCACCTGGTCTTTGTCGAACTGTATGACCGGCAACACTGCACCGATAGGCTCGATGCCCTCCAGTGCGATACCAGACATGTCTGGCCCAGGTGGCCGGGCAGACCAGTCGGACATTTGCGAGTTCGCCCGACTAGCAGATGACGGTCGCGACAACGGGTTTTTCTTGTTGGCAAATGTGAAGAAATCAGAAGCCTGCAGGCCGTCAGGTCCAGGCATGGGCGTGTAAAAGGTGTCTCCATCAACGACTGTCGCAGCATGTGGAGTCGGCCCGGTGCTCGCTGCACGGCGTCTTGGTCCTTGGCTATCTCTTTTACGCAGCGAGTTCCTCGTCACCGACTCGCTTCGTTTCTCGTTACTGGTCGATTTCCGGCGCGCCCGGGGACTGCCGCCGTTCTCTTGGGTGATTTGAATAGTGGGTGCCCGGCTGATGGGTTGTATGGACTGTTGGGTTTGTGGTCGTTGTTGAGTTGTCGCCACGTTTTCATCGTGTGCTCGTGTTGTCCCGTTGCTGTCTCGTCTCTCGGCGCGACTATTGCGGTTACCAAATAAGCCGCTCCTGATGCTACGGAAAGTGCCTGAGGTCCTTGGTAGAACTGCCTGCTTCGGGGGTTCCAGGCTTTGTTTCGACTGAACGCTGCCAAAGAGGCGCGAGAACAGAGTCAAGAGTTCCAGACTGGCGTTGACTGCAACTCTTGGCCCCTCGGTGACCTCGACGATCGCCAGCTGGGTCATCTTGATCTCCAGAATATTCTCCTTCTCGAAATCATCCATCTCGTCAACCAGGCCTTGGCTCGCATCGGGGTCCTTCTCCGCCTCATTCAGATGGTCACTCTTGAACTGAGCCTGGCGGCCGAAGAGCACAACGGGATCCCTGAATTGCTCGAAGGCGCACTCGCAGGTCCTGGCTGCCAGGATGTATTCCTGTCTGGCACTGAGCAACAATGACAGTAGATGCCAGAGTGGGATGAGCGCTCTCTCACGCCAGAACGGGCCATTATGCAGCACCAGCATCTCGTCTCCCGGTGCTTTGGTTAGAAGTGCAGTCTTCACAAGCTCGATAGCGGTAGTGAGTTGCCTCTGCTCGGCAAGCAGCAGTCCAAGCGCGAACACACCGCGGAAGTCTGCAGTGGTTGAGAAGTCTGCCGACAGAGAGGTACGCAACGACGTTATGGCCTTCTTCTGAATATCTGTTCGAGAGGATGGATCGAACGTTGTGCGAGCCCATTGTGCCTGGGCCAAGCCGATGGACTGCCATGCCAGAGCCAGGATCTTAGCCGGTACACGATCACCAGTAGCCGAAGACCTGCCTCCATCTTCCCGAACAGAAGCCATCGCACCACTTGGCATGGGCGACTCGATCTTCCCAAGCCAGTGCTCAAGCTCCGAGGCCAGTTCCTTCGCCCTATCAGCAGCCTCTCTCTCCCCGAAACGACTCAGCACTGAGATACACAAACATATTGTCTCTAGCACAGTCGCGTCGTCATCAAGAGCCTTTTCTTCGTGCCCTGTCTTCTCAACTCGAGCCTTGCCTTTCTTGACAATCTCCAGATACGAGTCAAATGCCTTCAGGGCCAGGTCGAACTCTGCCACGGAAAGGTGTACCAGGAACAGGTTCCTTAGTATTGCAGTGGAATGAAATGTCTTGGTCGATGCGCGGTATAGCATCTCAAGAACAGACGCACTCAGAGCCGCCTTGCCGCCTTGACCCAAGTCCCTTTCACTCCATCCACGACCAGTAAGGATGGTCCAGTTCCGCATGAACATCTCCACGAAGAGCTCGACCTCTTCCCTGTCCTCATCGGCCTTCGGGAAGGTTGTCTCGTTAAGTAGGAGGGCCTCGAATGCTGATTCTGCCTTCTTCAGCTCAACTAGGAGCTGAGCCCTGGCAGACGGCTCAGTTTGCGCGGGAAACATGTACTTCGAAGGGTAGACAAGATCCTCCTGCAGGATTGTCGACAGAGCTTCGTAGTATTCGAACCATATACGGCGGCGGGGGACCGACCCTTTGAAACCGAAGCCACCAGCTATAGTTGAACCTTTTGACGCATCCCACCACCTCGACCAAGACCGGAAGCTTGCCAGTGAATTGTCGTCTTCCAGTGAGACATCCCCTTTACCACGACATCCATTAGACAGCATGCAGTACTCCGTGAGGAACAGCTCAGACCAGTATCGCAGCTCTTTCTTGGCCGTCTGGCTGCTCCAGGAAAAGGAGCTCTGTGGGATGGCAGCTTCGAACACGCCAAGCGCGTCAACCTCCTTCTCGTTGCGCGCCAGGCAATTGGCCCGCAAATAAGCACTCTTCAACATGCAGACCCTTGTCCACTCTGAAATGTTGTCCAAGCTCTCCACCTGGTTCTCCTCGAGGCCCTCGGGCAGGCGGACGAAGGCCAGGTTGTATTCCCCAACAACCCAGTGCAACCACCCGACACAGACCTGGGCCTGAAACCTGTCCTCGGCGTATGTGTGCTCTTCGTCGATAAGAGTCAGGAGCTTGGGCAGGTCGGCTGCCGCCCCGACCTCCGTAGCGGGACCATTCTCTGAGCCGGCGGTGGTAGGTCGTGCGGCAGAAGGCTTCTGGGACTTGGTGGACTTGACAATGCCGTGCTCGATTTCGGCGGTCAGGGCGAGGCAGGCGCGAGCTGGCGCATGCTTGCGCACCTTGCGGACAAGCTCCGGGACAGCGTCCCAGTCACCCTCGCATCGCGCATTGTCAAGCTGGTCCAGGTAGTTCCTCCCCTTGGTGGCATTAGGAGCCATTGTGCCTCTGGCTCGGCTGTGAGCACTAGAGGGGCTCAGGGGATTGTGTGGTTCTCGATGGGTCGTACGTTGATGAGGAGGAGAGTCGCTGTAGTTGTTGGGCAGTTGGATAGCGATAGGTGATGACGAGCTGTTTCGGGTTGGGCAGTGTCATCTGAGAACTGAGAAAGGAGCGTGTCGAAGTTGGGTGGGTGGGTAGGACGGAAGCGGTGCAAGGCGGTGCGTAACGATGCGGCGATGGTGGTCAATTAAGCAAGCTGGGGGCAGCAGGGGGCCTCCACTGGAGCCACAGAGTGGGATCCTCGTGGAATTGGATCGTCTAAAGATGGAAACCGTGATTGGGGTCGGAATGTGGTGTCAAATGGGAATGCGCTTGCTCTCATCAGCATAGGCATTCGGCGTCGGCATCAGCAGCCGCAGCGCAACCCACGACGTTCACAAGGTCGCAGTGCAAGGCAGGTCGAGCACATCCCAAGGCCGCAATAAACCAGCTTGATGGGAACGAGATGACACCTGCAGGGGAAGCTTTGCAGGGTCCTGCCTGCCGAGTCTCCGCCTGGGAACCGTAGCCCCACACTGAAGATTGTCCCTGATTGTCTGCATCACCCCTGTACACAGTACCCGGAACAGGGTGACGGGAGTGCCTTGTTGCGTCCTCTAACCCAAATTGGATTTTTTTCGTGAAGCTTGTGAGAAGGGCGTGAAGACCTCAACCTCAAGTCGCAAATCACCGTCGCACTGCGTCGCATTCGTTTCGCATGTGACCAGATAAGCATTGCAGACGTAACCTCTCAGATTTTCAGTTGCCCAATTCTCTTCGAGCGGTTCTCAGCTGTGAGCACTCGTGTACAGCACTCAAACGGTTGGTTTGGGGTCGGATATCAAAAAGTTCCATATACTGTTTTTGTTCAACAACACCGGGCCTTTACAAAATGAGCATGTCACTACCCCCAGATCTCCAGGTCCTCTGCCGACGTCTGGCCTCAACAGAGCCTGACGATCTTCCACGCCTATGTCCGTCTTTGATCAAACAAATTCAGCGCTGTGGAGGGGTGCTCTCGCAGCCTTCAGACCAGAAGCCCAAAGAAGGAGCCTCAGAATCCTCTGTCCTCGTACATAAGTTGAGGACACAGATCACAACACTGCTGAACAATGGAAGAAGCCTGTCTGGACGCTTCTCTGCCGCAATTCTCATCAAGGGCATCATCGATGCTGGCGGTTGGGAATGCCTTCGAACATCAGAGCCCTGGGTCCGGGGACTTCTGACTATTCTGCAGGTACGTGGTGGAATATCACAACAAACGTCTTCGCGGGCACTAATAAAAGCTAGAAAAATGATCCATACCAGTCAAAAGAGATTGCGGTTATCACTCTCACGAGGATTTATACATTACTGCACGAGTATCAGGCCCTGGTCAGGGAGATAGCAACTCCCACTCTCCGCGACTTTGTTACCGCCTGTCTGCAGATTCTCAAATCTCCGGCGTCTTCCAAAGCCGGACAACCGCCGGTACGACTGGTCGAGGCCATAGCTAATTCTCTCTGCGCCATCACCCCCCTTTACCCTACGACTTTGCGCCCATTTAGCGCCCAAGTCAAGGCAGCTTTCAGAGCGTACTTGGCCCCCACTGCTTCGGACAAGCTTACAGTCCCTCAAAGCCTGCGGGTTGCGTCCCGGCAACTTCTCATTCTTCAGCATCACACCACTCCAAAGAATGGCAACGCGGAAGAGTGGATCAAGGCTATCGCAGGCTTCCTTAACGCCAGCCATGCCACCGCAGACCAGGTATTCCGTGCGGTCCAGGAATCGTGGGAGTCGAACAGTGGCTACACCCGGAAAGCTGTCGACTACGACGAAGAGCCTCAAGGTGGCAGTGATTCTGCCGAGGATCTTCCCTCGTGGACGGGTGTCTCCAGCGGAGGAGAAAGGCTTGCAGGGCTCTTGGAGACTATTGCGGAATCATTGAGGTGCCCTACAAAAACACCTGTCTCTATACCCGTCTCGTCGTTCCTCGACTTGACCGCGCGGATATCCATGGTTCTGCCCCCTAAAAAAGGCGCCCGAGGTCAAGACGAAACGCAGCTCAACTCGGCCATTGGTAGAGAAGAGAAGGACGAACTGTGGAGTGCCCTTTCGGACATCCATGTTGCCACTCTTGACCTCCTCACCGTCCTGATACAAAGACTGGAAGACGGTGCTGTTTCCATCGCAGCAGATGTTCTCCTCCAGGCTGTGCGAATCATCGACGCAAGTCAGCAGATCCCACTGGTGCGAGAGCGAGGCTATGTCCTCCTCAGGCTGCTCCTACTCGCCTACGGACCTACCATGCCAAAGTTCAGCGTCAACTCCCTCGACCGCATCATCCAAGGCTGCTGCCGGGACCTGCTACTGGCGTCAGGCCACGCCGTGTCTAAGCCGCCCACAGGGACCGACGCCCAGAAGCAGGCCGGCAGCAACAGCAAGCCATCACAAGCGAAGGCATCCACCAACGCCGACGCCTACCTCAGCACGCAAGACAAGGCGAACACTGCCGCCTCCGACCTGTCCACGACCCACATCGAAGCAGCATCAGCGCTGCTCGAGACATTATTGTCTCACCTGCCCCAGCAGCACCTGAAGCAGACCCTGCGGGCGCTGATCGACCGCACGGCAGTCCTATCGCACAACCGAGACGCCATGGTCTCCAGCGTCCTGAACCCGTACCGGACGCACACGGGCAAGGCGCTGGCGAGCGTATTCCCGTTCCTGGCGCGGGACTTCCCCCGCGACCAGGCCGTGGAGGTGCTGAGGTCCAATCTACGCATCGAGTCTGGGTCCTCGGCCGTCGATGTCGAAGGCGCGGATGACGAGGCGGTGCTTGCGCAGCTCCAGGGCGGGGATGCGGAGCAGGAGGAAGAGGAGGTAGATGGCGCGTCGGCTGGTGGGAAGCAAGAGTGGGGGAACGGCTGGACTGGTGGCAAGGCTGAGGATGAGGAGATGGCCGACGCTGCTGCTGCTCCACCCGCAGGTTTTGACCTGGGCTCGAAGGCTGGACTGTCAGCCGTCACTACGACTGAGACCACTACGGTGGTATCTGAGACGGTCTCTAGTGGATCGAAGCAGACAGTCATGCTTTCGTCCACCCTGAAGCGCAAGAGCGAGGAGTTGGAGGAGCCGCCTGCGAAGCGTGTTGATACAGGCAAGGCGCCTGAAGTGTTTGGCGGGTCAGCTGGTGCTGAGGCCAAGATGGATGTGGACAAGGGTGATGATGATGAGAGTGACAGCGACAGTGACGGCAGTGTGCATCTCAATGCAGCTCTGGACGACGATTCAGATGATGGGGAGGATGAGTAGGTGTGGATTGAGATTGTTGAGGGTGCAGACAGTGGCTGTCACCAACCAAAAATAATTGATCGTGTAGGTCATCACCCAGACACCTGGTTGGCTCTCGCTCAAGTGAGAATTCCTGGCTCTTGTCGTCTTTCTCATAGGATGATCACCAGAGTAAAAACGGGTGTTATTCCATCAAGTACTCTCAGAAATCAGTGTCATCATGGTGACATTTTTTACGTTCATAAACCTAGAATGCAATCCCAGCATGGAGAGAATTGGGGGGTATAAAAAGGCCTGGCAATATCTCGCCAGATTATGCTGACGGGGTTCTGTTTTTGACCAAAACCAGCCAACCAATTCCATAGCCAAACCAACAATGGCCCTCTATGTGTGCCCACCAGCAGACCTGCTTTGTTCCTCCAAGCGGTCCCGGGGGTTTCCAAACGCCATAAAAATGCACGCGAAAGCCTGTCGAAATCCCTTCTCAAGTTGAGGGCAGAGACATGTCGGGACGGCAGCTAATCCCTCAACCACGCCCTCCTCTTCTCCTCCTTCCTGGCCTTCCTCTTCTCCTTCCACTGCGCCAGCTCCTTCTTGGTGGGCTGCTTGCCCCTCCGCTCGGCCTTGAGGCTGCGCCCGTCGTGCGAGTTGGCCGCGCGGTCGACGTCAAAGTACGCGTTCATCTGCCGGTGCGACTTGGCCGCGTCCGAGAAGTGGTCCGGGTTCAGGTCTGCTGCCTGCACCCGCCCCGTCCGGCTGTTGAATGCCGCCGCCTGCGCGTAGGCGTCTCCTCCGTCCAGCCCCAGCTCTCCTCCTGCTGCGGCGACCGCCGCGTATTGTGCTGCAGTGGTGGCGTCCTCGTCGCCTGCGTCGGCTTGTTTGTAGGCTTGCGCGTAGGGCGCGTTCGGGTCCCAGGACCCGTGGATCGCGGGGTTGTACCCTCCTGCTACGGAGGTGGGCTGTGATATTGTTGCCGCCGCTGCTGCGGAAGATGATGGCTCGCCGGATGCTGTTGCAGTCTGGACCCTTGGGTTGTCCCACTGTGACAGGCCCGTAAATCTGTTGTAGAAGTACCACGCCTGCCTCGTGGCATCCCACATCGCATCCCAGCCGTCATCTTCTGGAGGCGGTGCCTCGTTCGGTAGGGGAGGCGCATCTGCGTCGCCTGTGCTGGCACCACTTTGCTCGTGTGTGGAGCTTTGGCCCGGGACTGGCTCGTCTGGTAATGGCGGTGCGTCGTCGTGTTCTGCCCCCGATTTTGAACCCCGCGGTGGCGTGTCGTCCGAATTGCTTCCGCCGTGGCTCTTGCCTTGTGGGGTGTCGCCCTCGCTGGCCTCTCCTTCTTCTGAGTGCTCATCGGACTCGGGCGCCGCTGCCACGGGCGGCGCCTCGTCCTTGGCGGTGGCCGTTTCGCTGTCCGAAGGCATTGGGTGCTGGGCCTAGGGTCAGGCCTTGTAGGTGGTAGATTATGAGGATCGATGTTTGACTATTGGTGGCTGCTGGCTGATGTTAGTGTGCATATCAGGACCAGCCTGGGTATTTACGTGCATCATCGGGTGTGACAACTTGGATTGTTGTAGGTGAGGAGAAAAAGTTGGCGACGTCAAGGCCGAGGCTGCGGTATTGAAATAGTCCAGGTACAGACGGCAGGGCTGCAGGCCATGGAATGCGGGAGCACGGCCCCTTAGCAATGACTCGGTCCAATCAAACCGAGGCGGCGTGGGGAAAGTGTGGGGGGATAGCTCCAGCCCTGTCAACTGTGTCGGTGAGCTTGGAGTTCAGGCTTGAAGTTCAGGCTTGACATTGACATCGCGCTAGGGTCGGCTCTCACAAGTCACTCGCGTTGTCTGCGTGTGATATTTGCCCAGCTGTCATCTGCTTCAACTTCGGGGCCTACAAAATTGTGAGAGCGAAAATTTTGTGGTCAATTGGAAAATAGAGTGCTAGAAATCCAGAAAAGGTTGAGATGCCTGGGCTGGATTTTGACAGATGTCTTCCGTTCCTAAGACCCAGGTCAGGAAGAACACTCCTTTGTAGCAGTTCTTCCCTGTGGGCACTTGATCCCTAAGTCTTGGTTTTGTGGAGGTCCTGAATTATTTGCCTTCTTGGTCTGGTTCGTTTGACAGGTCGTGTTGGCCATCCTAAAAACATGCAGCTATTTGAGGGAAGAACCGAATTTCCAGTCAAATCAACTTCAATTCTGCGGTTTATAAATAACAGTATCCAACAAGCAAGCTGTCTAGACCAGCTCGGTCGACAGCGAGTCTATCAAGGATACCGCAGGGATACTCTAAGAGCAATCCCCTGGAAAAGATTCCCCAGATACATCTAATAGATTGGATTGCCGAGGCGCCTCCCACCAAGCGATGGACCTTTCGCTCGTTGTGTCCGTGATGATGAGTGTGCTCCTCCTCCGCTCGCCTGGGTCATTGAAATCCATATATGATGAATTCGCGCTCGGTCATCTAGCAGCCTGTGCCAAACCAATTTCATCAAGATGGATGCCTTTTAGTTTGGAACACAAGGTGATGCTTCCGGCACAGTGCTTTGGGGTGAGTTGCCAGACACCTTTCGGCATAGACTGGTGGTGGCTAGGCTGTTGTCATGCATGATTGCAAGTATCGTCATAGGTGACCACGCCGGCAGCCTTGTGAAACTGAATATGATTTCCAGCTAAGGATAGAGTTTGGCACTGAGCAGGACCCAAATGCACGTAAAGCAGGCCATTGTGCTTAGATGGCATTTGAGGATTGGCATGACGGAAACCCAAGCTGAGGGAAGGCATGTGGAACGAGAACGGCATAAACAAGAGAGAGGCCAAAGATCACAGAGCCCTTCGATCAAAGAGCAAAGTTCAGAAGGGACCGAAAGAGTCTGCGAGATTTCCCTACGTGGCAAGCGTGTGATGTAACCCATTGGGAAAAGAGAACATATACACTCAGGACTATGTCGCTCGCTGCGAGCTACCTCATTATGCAACCTGCTGTTAGCTTCCAGCAGGCCATATTGTGGATGGCCAGTGTTCTCACAAACACAAGAATATAACCCAGAGGACCGTATTAAATGAGAGTGGTTTGCAGGAGCGTTATATAAGTTACCACATAAAAGGTTGAGATGGAGTCGAGGCTGCCAGGGGTTTAATTGGCGGCAGGGATCCGCACCTTAACTGTCTCCATATGCAGTTCGTCCAGAGCTGTGGCACCCCCCAGTTATGAGGTCACACAGCTGGCCAGCCCATTCTCGGACAGCCGTCGGGGCCAACGGTCACGTTCGCTCGTAACGCATCATCCACCACGACAAGTAGCCGTTGCCGTAGTTAGTGCTTGGGCCTTTGGAAATCCATCTTACCCTCTTACTCTCGCCAGCCAGCCCGCAGCAGCGACCATACTTTGCCCTCCCCTCCCACATTGCTATCAAGTGCCACCTGCCTCTGCCCGGTCTCGCTTCCTGCCAAAAAGACCAAGGAAGAAGGTAAGCCCAGCCTGCTAGACGTCGACGCCGACCGGGTCCGCCACATCTGTGTCCGCGCCTGCACCTTGGAGTGCCTGAGTGCCTGATTGCCTGCCTGTCTGCTCCTTTGGGTTCCTGGCGATCTGGTCTCCGCCCACTTTGAACAATCAATTCTGTGACTCCAGGGAGTAGAGACGAGCATTCCGCTAGTGCGACAAACCCCATACTACTTACAACGTCCCTTGACGTCCTGCGCCATTTGCACAGACGAGCCCGCCACTGGAAGCCATGGGTCTCAGGTACAATACTTATCTCAACGGCAACAAGATCTACGGCTGCCACAACTGCAAGGCCCATCTTGCCGATCACGATGACATCCTCAGCCGGGTAAGTCCACTGCAGCAAGGAGGGATGGAGGCATAATAGCCGAGGTCCAAGCAGGAACAGACCAGCTGACCTGGCCTCCTCAACCAGAACTTCCGCGGCCAACACGGTAAGGCCTACCTCTTCAACACCGTCGTCAACGTCGACAGCTCCGAACCCAACGAGCGCAACATGACCACGGGCCGGCACGTCGTGCGGGACATCAACTGCCGCGGCTGCAACACCTGCGTCGGCTGGAAGTACGACAAGGCGTACGAGTCCAGCGAGAAGTACAAGGAGGGCAAGTTCATCCTCGAGGCGGAGCTGCTGTGCATCGTCAGCTAGGCGCCCGGGGAGCCCGTCGAGCAGGACATCGTGTACGACATCGTGCAGTCTGTTGAGGAGCCTATCGTGCAGTCTGTCGCCCCTCATGACGTTTTTAAAAAGCCCGTCATCCGCAGGCGCGTAGGGTGGAGCGAATTGTCCAAGGCATTCAGCGAGATGGCTACGGCGAGGAGAGAACGACTTGGCTAGCCGGCAGCGGCCATTTCCATTTGCATAGATTGGGGTTTCTGGCGTTTTTAGGACGGATTGGGCAACCAGGCATCAGGATGGTCAGGACGGCGAACAGACTTGGTGGGACCAGAGCAATCGTCTTTTCTTATCCATTTAGTTTTCCTTTCTCTGCACCGTAAACACGGGACTACGGGGCCACATAGCTTCGCCTGAATAGTCACAGCGACAATCATCATCAACTACACTACTCACCCGCCGCATTGTACTGCACTCTCTGCCCGTGCCGGTTCTGATATCGTAGTCCTTGCCCGCACAGCCGGCAATTTGTACACGTTTTTAATTTTTCACAAGCTTCTAACGAGCGATGGAACCTTGACATGACTGCAAACACAGTTCCTGGTTCTCAGCTGACCGATCTTCGCAAGTCATGGGGCGAGTCAGCCGTCTGCTGTCTAAGTGCAGGCCGAGGGACGGGCACGAGGACAGCCGGCCCAGGGTCCTTTTCCCAGGGTACTTAGGCACCCGCAACGCCCGCAGCTCCTTATCAGTACGGCTGTTCCGTCCTGGCTACCTTCCCCATCAAGACGGACTTAGACCGTCCAGCCACCCAACCTTTGACACAAAGACCGGGCTGTACCGTCGACCTTACGAGATTGGGTCATGAATAGACGTTGAGATTCCGCCTTTTTTCTTCTGTTAGAAACGGATATACTTGTATCAGGCGCGCTGCTGCTGCTTCCACGGCTGCCGGGTTTCAGCCATATCTCGCTTGCGCCCGATAAGGAACGGCCGCGAAACGTCACAGGACCACTCTCGGGCAACCACCTCGGCTGACGACGCCAATACTCCTGGAACGTACAACAACCACAGCTCACGTCTCCCGTATCTCATACAGCACACCGCACTCAGTCCAGCGGTGCAGCCCCAAGGCGACCGATCCAAAATGGCCTCCAAGGCCGTGATTCCCTTCCTCGTGGGGATGATGTTGCTCACTGGAGTGTGCAACACCCTCCTCACCAAGTACCAGGTGCGCATCATTCCATCTCCCAACGGGAGTATTATCTGCGGCGCCGCCACACAGACGCCCCTCCAGCAGTACAGAGAGCTAACCAGAGACCATGGCACATTAGGACAACCAATGCGTCCGGAACTGCGATGACCCCGATCCAAAGAAGCGCGCCCACTTCGAGCAGCCCGTCATCCAGACAGCCCAGATGTTCGTCGGCGAGATGGGCTGCTGGCTCGTCGTGGGGCTCATGGCACTCTGGAAGCGCTATGTCTCCAAGGACACGGGATACGAGGCTGTCCACACCTCCGAGGCAGACGCCGACGCCGACGCCGCGAGCATCCGCTCTACCGAACCCCTGAATCCCGACGGCCACAACAACGCCAACGGGTCCTCCTCGAGGGGCAAGCCGGTCCCCAGCGACTCTGCCCTCAGCGGATTCCGCGTGCTTCTGCTCTCGCTCCCGGCTATCTGCGACATCCTGGGCACGACGCTCATGAACGCGGGACTGCTCCTGGTGGCCGCCTCGATCTACCAGATGACGCGGGGCGCGCTCGTGCTCTTCGTGGGGCTGTTCAGCGTGCTCTTCCTCAAGCGGCGCCTGCACCTGTTCCAGTGGATCTCCCTGGTCGGCGTGGTGCTGGGCGTGGCGGTCGTGGGCCTCGCGGGCGCCATCTGGCCGGACCAGCAGAAGAAGCTGCCCGGCGGCGATGGCGCGCACGCGGACGAGGTCGGCGCCGACGCGCTCCTCGCCATCGTCGGCGTGCTCATGATCGCCGGCGCGCAGATCTTCACCGCCACCCAGTTCGTCCTCGAGGAGTACCTGCTCGAGCGGTCCACCATCGACCCGATCCGCGTCGTCGGCTGGGAGGGCATCTTTGGCTTCTCCGTCACGCTTCTGGGCATGATCGTGCTGCACTTTGCCATCGGTCGCACCGACGCGGGCAAGTACGGGCCCTTCGACATGGTCGAGGGCTGGAAGCAGTGGACCGGCAACCCGCGGGTGTTGATATCGAGCTTCCTGATCATGATCAGCATTGGGTAAGATCCTTTCCGATTCGAAACAATCTGAAGGAAACGAATGCGCTAACAATGCACCAAATAGCGGCTTCAACTTCTTCGGTCTCTCCGTCACCCGAACCGTCAGCGCCACTTCCCGCTCGACCATCGACACGTGCAGGACCCTCTTCATCTGGGTTGTCTCGCTTGGTCTTGGCTGGGAGACGTTCAAGTGGCTGCAGGTTGCTGGTTTCGCTCTCCTCGTCTACTTCACCTTCCTGTTCAACGGCATCGTCCAGCCGCCCTTCGAGTTCCTTCGACCTAAGGAGGAGGTCGAGGAGCTACTGCCCGAGGAGCCTGTGGAGCACATCTGAGCAGATTGATGCCTAGAAAGGAGGTTATCCTATAGAAGGGTACTTTATAGGGGAACACTCTGTGGTTTCTATAGATGAGTTCGTAGGGCGGGTGAGGGAAGGCTGGGAAGTCGAGGCGCAGACAGGATTATACTTCTTGCAGGAGTACAGATTGCATAGGACGGCTGGCGTTACGGGCATCTGGGAGGACAACAGGTATTATGGGATCACGGCGTTTTGTGATTCCACTCTACAGTAAATGATACTAGAGAAATAAATGTCTAAATATATTTTTCTCTAAAGAACACTATTCCGCAAGAGGGTAGCCCATAGGAGGGCATCCTGTAGAAGGATCTCCTATAGAATGTTATCTGTCCTACAGGAGACTGTCTCATAAGAGGTTATCCTATACAGGTTTGGCCTATAGGAAGTTGATTTAGGGGAGAGGAGGTAGACTGGGGCGGCGTAGGAGGCACACAGTAATATCCACTTATTGCACTTACACCCATTTCAGGCCCACCTTGTCTGCCAGTGATCATTACCAAAGCGTAGTCTTCACTACCAACACATACATTCACAGAGCAGTCGAAGCAACATCATACAAGATCCGATGGAAATGGTACATGCTGCGTGTTTGATATGTTTATTTCAGGGTCGGCGACAGCCATAATATGTACTCTTCGAAGGCGATTACAAAAATTCGTATACAACTCTGATCGCGTAGCATCATGCTTTTTGCTCAAAACCGTCTCTGTGGAAGAATAAACGCCCCCCGGTGCCTCGTGTTGTATTCCGCAAACCCGCCACAGGAGCGCCGACCTCTCAAGAGGCTGTCTTCTCCGTGGCGTCGCTGTTCTTGCTCTTCTTGCTCCTCTTGCTCTTCTCCTTCTTGAGCGGCTTGTCCTTGATATTGTTGTAATGCGTGATGCCCAGCTCCTGGTCCCGCTCCAGCCTGGCCCTGTCGCGGTCCGTGAGGGGCACGCCCTCGATGCTCTTGACCTTCTTGCCCTCGAAGAACATGACCAGCCCGCCCACGGCGGCGACGATGCAGCCCAGCGCGACGAAGAGACCCGTCGACCAGCTGGGGCGGTCGTAGCGGTTCATGCCCCACATGACGCCCGACAGCACGCACTGGAACAACGTGTTCCACACCATGTTCCAGATCATAAAGTCCATCTTCCACACTTTTGTCGCAGGGGCGCGGACACCCGTCAGCGGCGCCTCGGGTATCTTGTTCATTGGAACGGGGACAAGACTCTCCTGCACGGCGCCCGTGCGCACCATCTCCTCCACATTCGCGGGGCCGACATCGATTGGGAGGGCCTCGGTGCCGGGCATGCGGAACCAGCTGCGGTGGATACCAGCCAGGCGGCGCAGGCCCTCGGGCTTGTGCTGCAGGCGGTACTTCATGAGGTAATAAAGATCTCGGAACCGCCAAGGGGCCAACCCAAAACCAGTCAAGCTGAAGAGCGCGGTCAGGACCTGCGAATCGTACTCGACCCACTTGCGTCGGGGTGAGTTAATGTCGTTGCAGTTGGGATAGCACATGGCAGGCGCGGCGTTGCAGAGCAGCAGGAACAACATGCCGCCCCAGGCGACCACGTTCAGGCCGTACAGCACGACACAGAAGCCCACGGGCGTGATCGAGTAGCGCAGGAAGGCCATGGTGCCGTGCTTGAAGGCCTCGCGTTTTGGGTACGAGGGCGGGAAGTGGTAGCCGTTGTCGAAGGGCTCGGTCAGCGCCGCGGGCTTATCGTCGTGCTCCTTGGGCCCTTGCTCGCTGCTCGGGGCGCCGATCGTGGCCTCGTTGGAGGTTGCTGTCGAGGGGTCCTTCTCGACTGGCTCTGAGGTTGTCCCCGCCGGGACTGGAGCTCCTGTTTTGCCGTCGTGTGTTGCGGTTGTCGTCTTGACGTCTCTTTGGTGGTCCGCCGCGGTGTTGAACTCGGCGCTCTCGCGTGGAGCTGGGTCGACGGACTGGTCAGACATGGTGGTGCGCCGCCGCGGGAGAGATTGGGCGCTGTTAGTGTAGCTGTTTCTCCTGGGGGATTCTGCGCCGGCGATGGCTGACGAGGCGAACTCGCTGCTCGCAGCCATGAAGCCAACGGGAGGATTCGACTCGTCGAAGTCTTTTGACAGGCTGCGGACCTTGTAGGATATCCTAGAGGCTACAGACGGACGCCTGGGACGTTCATTGTCCGTTGGGCGTGAAGACTCGGGTCCCGGAGTGGTGGACGCGGCGGCGGCCTGGTTTGGCCCGTCGGATTCGGCCATGATGTTGACCGTAGCCCTGCCCGGTGCCCAATTCAGAATGGTGCTGATATTCTAGAACAACGACATGTGTAAGGGCTAGTAGTGTGGTGATTTGCCTGATCAATCTGACCAACTAAGAGCGAGAGCAGGAGGGAGAGCAGGATAAGCTGATGGTCGATAA
Source organism: Diaporthe ampelina (assembly GCA_023522825.1). NCBI lineage: Eukaryota > Fungi > Ascomycota > Sordariomycetes > Diaporthales > Diaporthaceae > Diaporthe > Diaporthe ampelina. The sequence goes on from JAMFTM010000033.1 coordinate 543,799, forward strand.
CTGTTATGATGGCAACGCGAATGCAGTCTGTCGTGAGGAAGATGACAATGACGAGGCAGATTGTGATGAAAAGGATGGAATTAGGCTCGAGGCTTGAAAATGGTGAGAAAGGAGAAACAGAGGAAGTCGAATAGGAATATTTGGTACGGTAACAACACAATCAAACAAGCAAGCCCAGCGGACAAGGATTGAGAGCATGGGGAAAGCGGGAGTAACGAGGTGATGAGTGTGGCGCAAGAGGCAGGGGCGGGTCATACCTCCCAGCTAGCAACCCCCATTACCTTGGCTTGGAGGTGGCAGAGCTATTGGTGGCCACTCACAAGCGGCCCAGTGCCCAGAGGCCGCGTCCTACAAGGATGACAAGCGTCATTCAGCATTGGCAGTACCGCTCAGCATTGGTCGAGGCCGTGTGCAGTGGCCTTACAACGGTTGTGTGCTGTAACAAGCCATGCAGTCAGTGCTAATCATGGCTGCACGGCTGCACGGCTAGGAAATTCCCGTCACGGGTGATGTCATGTCATCCGCGAGCGCGTGTGTGATTGTTTGAGATCAGTTATTGACGATAAATACTGTAGATTGAATGTATGATGGGGTGCGAGCAAACACCAAGTTGCGACAGGCATGTGAGTTCGGCAGATGAACAAACCTGCCTTACGGCATGGAGATCGTCGAGTCGTTTCAGGGACCTCTGTAGATTTGACAGCGCGGTCTAGATTTCATGCGGGTCTGGAAAAGTGGCTCGTCCGCATCGGTGGAGCTGCCGCCAGCGAAAATGCGTATTTGCATCCGATTTTGACTTTGTCCTAGCCAGGATAGTCGTATTCGCTCTCTCTTGTCTGCTATACGGAGTATTTCGTATGTCGTTAACGTATTCCGCAGCCTGCGAATGGTCTGATGCAAAGCCACATTCTGTCTTGAAGGTACCTGCAGACAAACTCTCGAGCATCTGCCATCACACAAGCCACGAATGAACTCGAGGCTCCTTCAAGCTATGCACAGCGTCAGGTTTGGGTTGCAACAAACCAGTTCGTTCGAGGTATTAATCCTGTACAGCTCGACAGGTAGGAATGCAAGCAGATAGACTAGATGCTCTGAACTTGACTCATTCTCAGGGTTAGACCCTAGGACTGGACCCATCAGCAACCGACAAATGGACTTACGTGCTAGTTGAATATTTCACTAAATTCCACCAGCAACTCATCAAATCTAAGACTCAACCGAGCCCTCATACAAGGAATCTCCCTTACAGACATTTTCCATCCTCAAAGGTCCAAATATACACGCTCGTTTTCTCGAAACACAACATATAGTCACTAGGGAAGAAATCGTCCTGCCAGGATGCAGTTCCCTTCTCACCTGGAAGGCCTGGCAAAGGTCGTCCGCAACAACCTAGAAAACTCACAGGACTGGAAGCACGTCACATCGCATTCGGAGCCCTCACAGCCCCGGCCACTGCTCTCCGGCCTTCCCCCCCGCCGCATGTACGTCCACCCGGACGAGCAGATCGACATCATCAAGGCCGAGAAGGCTCTGGGCGCTACGGTCCCGCACCAGGAGCCCGACTACGAGTGGGTCCTGCCCATTCATATCTCAGAAAAGCCCACCATCCGCGCATTCTCCGCCGTCTTTGACGCCCTCGACGCCCTGCCCCCTGCCACCAGGAAAGCTGAGGCCGAGGCTGGCGGGGAGGCCGCGCCCGACTGGAGGAAATGGAGGGGTGCATGGCGCGGGAAGCGGGTCCTCCTTGCTACGGTTCACAATGACTCTACTGTGGTCTACTACATGATGCACGATGGCATCGTGAAGCCGAGACAGAATTGAAGGGACAAACGTTGGTATTCATTGGGGCTCGACTTATTTTGTTGCGTTCCGGCAATCCTGGAGGACTTGGGACCTTCAGACTGAGAGGATGAATGCCTACCTAGTGGCCTCATAAGACATCTCGCTCAGGTGTCTTGCCGGGCTCAAGGCTTGAAAATGACCTTCTGGACTTTCATCTTGTCGAAGATGTCATATCCCTCGACCGCCTCCGTCAGGGGCATAATCTTGTCGAACATGAAGCTATTAGGAGAGTCAGAGAAGGGTATCCAAAAAGGCACTGGCGACGGCGAGTGAAAAATGGGATCAAACTCACCTCACTTTGTCCTGTTTCTTCGCGAGCAAGGCAAGGGCTTCGGGGAACAACGACCTCACCGGGCAACGACCCATCTGAAGTCTGACATTTTTGCTGTTTGGGGTTAGCATGGAGACGAGGAGGCCACATCGAAGGGTCGACTTACTTATAACCCTCGGTGCCGCTCCAGGGAATCTGTCCGGGTCGTCAGCAAAATCACACACCATGGTTTCCTTCAAATATGGCTCTCGACTGTGTACCTACCTCGGCATTGTGCACACCAATACTCGAGATGACGCCCCAAGGCCGTAACAAGTCAAAGGCCGTCCTGAGCGCGGGTGGCAGCCCAACAACCTCAATCACGGCATCCGCGCCCCTACCCTCGGTGACGCTCTTGACCTTCTCGAACATGCCATCCTTGTCCTTGACGAAGTTCAAGGGCTCCGCGCCTAGCTTTCTCGCCTCCTCCAGGCGGCTGTCCACGCTGTCCACGGCAAAGAGGTGCTTCGGCTTGTACTCCAGGGCGGCGATGATGGCGCACAACCCGACTGGTCCACACCCGACGACCACGACGGTGCCGTTGGCGATCTCGTTGGGCGACAGCCGGGTGAAGGCGTTCTTGGCGCCGAAGTAGCCTGTCGGGAAGATGTCCGCCATGAGCACGAGGGACTGGTCGTCGATCTCTGGGGGTGCCTTCACAACTGTGCCATCGGCATTGGGCACCCGGACATACTCGGCCTGGGCTCCGTCTCTAGTTCACGTTGTCAGCCGAGGACACATCTTCCTCTTGGGCCTCAACCATTTTGTGAGGCTATTTATCCAGGCTTACAGTTTTGGGCAACCGAAGAGCAGGCTCTCTACACAGCGGGAGGAGTAGCCATTCTCACAATAGAAGCATTTTCCACTGCATTGTCGCATGAAGGGTCAGCCATTCTTTTCATTCCAAACCGTGCCACTGTTGCAGCGGTGTTGGTAGAGCGCACCAGGTAGTTGTGAAAGGAGACACAATTTTGTCCCCTTCCTTGACCGTCTTCACGTCCGAGCCAGCCTCCACCACGACGCCGGTGAACTCGTGGCCCATGATGAAGCCCGTCTCGGACTTGGCGTGTCCGCGGAACGTATGCAGCTCGCTTCATGAAAGTCAGCATTCCCATGTCTGAAGTTAGTCACAGGCATATTCGGGTTTTCGGGCGACGTACGAGCCACACAGCGCCGCCGCTTGGACCTTGACGATGATGTCCCCGCCATGTTGCACTGAGCAAGTCTTAGAATTAGCATAAGCAGAAACAAATCACAATCGAATTAACCAATGCCTGTCTCCATAGCATGCAATTTGACTCAAGTAAGCTTCAACGGCCGCCCCGGGGTTCGGACTCACGCTTAGGGACCGGCCGGTCCTGAATGGAGACCTTGTGCGGCCCGTCGAAGACGACGGCCTTCATAGTCTGCTGGGCCATTTCTTTACAGGGTGCGCTTTGCCTAGTAAGGAAGTAATCGGTGGGCTATGTGGTAGCAGTATTCCGTGACAAGTCGCAATTGAGAACCTTTATGAGAGGAGTAAGCTGTCCCGGACTCGACGAACAACTTTTGCCTCTCCTCCCTATGAAAGACCGTACCTCGGCTGCCGTGCCTACCCGTCTGTGAGAGGGCATTTGCTCGATTTCTGCGGGGAAAGGTGGGCAGCGGGTCCCCGGTAGCAGTAGCGTCACTCCCACGCCGGTTCTCGGCGCCGTGTGGGGTTCGGAGCATGTGTATCGACGGTCCTCTCACAAGGCTGCATTTGCTTCTTGATCCCTAGATCATGATAACCGTCCTCTTTTGTCGTCAAAGTAGGATTCGCAAAGCTACATTGTTTCCAGTGGCTCAGTGCTTTGCTCCGCGTGGGAGATCGGAAGACGGAGGCTGTCCCGGGGCTGCGGCTGGCCAATGGTATAACACGGATTTTCCACAGCATTCTTCCCAGGTATTTCTCTGCTGGGTCTTCGTGCAGAGGATCTCATCCATATTCAGCGTCGCAGACGATTTGACGGGGACATTGGCAATAAAAAATCCAGCCTACATCTCAGGACTAAGGCATCGACTCACTACTCTCCTCAGCGATAAGCTATTCCCGCCTTTGAGTTGATCCAGGCAGGACTAGGCTGGTATCAACTATTATATAGCACCCACCATCAGGGACTCTTGCAGATCCAATTCATGATTAGTTGGTATCTTGTCTGGTTTAATTTACATGGCAATTCCGAGCGAGGTAATCTTACACCGGCAAGCGAATACGTGTTTACACCAACAACGTCGTGAGGGACGCAACTATCTGCGGTCAACCCTTCCTGCTGGAATACTGCCTATGTGCACTTGAACAAAGTATTACGCGATGGAGCTTCCATGCTCATCCATCTTCCCCTGGACCCTCGTCTACAGGTGGGTGATTTGACCGATCCTAATCCCAAACGATAAATTTAAACATCGCCCGATTTTCACTCCAAGCTATGCGGTCGCTTCACACCATCCTCTCCTCGGGAATCAATAGACTGGGTTGAGGGCTCAAAGCAAGGCCTTATCTCAATTCAAATCCAACTGAAACTAATTCACTGCCACTGGCCTAAATGCAGTAGCCGAAAGGCTAGTGGTAACAGGAGGCCTCTGATGAGATAGCATATTCAAAGTACGTTGTGCCCCATAAATTGCAAGGCTATGGTAGACCTAAGTGGAAGTGCACGGCTGGACTCGTGACAGACGATGTCTCGTAGAGTGAACATTCATCTGCAGGTAATTTGTGACACATGATATAGGCACTTACAGTAAAACTTACTATCTTTGATTCTATCGACGTGTCAGGAGAGAGAAAGCCCGAATACTGTTCGCTTGCTCCTTAAAAACACCCGTACCTACCCAAATCGCTCCTCTAGGCAACACAGCAACTACTCATACTAGCCATTTTAACCAGGTACCTACGGGACTTAGCATTTAGTAGCCTGAGTTAGCCTTGCTAAGTTCAAATCAGATGCCATCTTCACCTGTTAAGACTGAGTCACAAGCTCACAATTTTTGCCTTTAATTCACGTCTGGGCTCTGTCAAAAGGCCGCAGGTGAACCATTGTTGTTTTTCCTGGCCTTCAGCAAATTTTCAGCCTCCACACCCCCATTTATCCAACTCATCACGTCCTCCTCGAAACACTTCAGAGTTTTCCACAAGCTCAACACTTCCAGTACCCCTCAAACTTTTCCTCTTCAGCAGCAACAAATTTCTCGATCCTACGCTGCAAGCAGCTAGCCTACAGCTGAGTCGTCTTCATCAATATGAACATATTTTTGGCGTTACTTCTTTTTCGGCTTATCCCCGTTCTCGTATGGATTCTCGCCATCAAAAAGCTCGGTAACCCCAGTCAAAGGCACCAGGTTCTCATCATTGGTCTGGTGCTTCAGCTGCAACGTCTACTGCGACTACCAAAATGTATGCAGATCTTCTCTGAGGATGATCATGAAATACCGGAAGGGTGGGCCGGAATCTGTGCAGGACTTTTTATATTTTCCCTGCTCCTATCGTCTTTTGTGGCGGTGATGTTACTTTCAGATCAGGAATCAGAGCACGGGATGGCATCGTATCTATTCTTTCTCGCAGGATACAACAGCTCCATTTTTATCCTCCTTTGGGTTGTTCTTGCTCTCGAGGCCAGGCACAGGGCGAGTTTGAGGAGCAGGAAGGCCATGCCGTTAGCATGGCCGAGCGAAATGACGGAGGTAGAGCAGCGGATGGCTCAACCAACGGGGTTCGATGCGGCCACGGCTTTGATCGCCAACCAACCAACGACCAAAGAGCAGCATGTGCTATAAAACTTGGAGACCTCTACCGAACAATGTTGTTGTGAGCGGCGACACGACACCGATGGCTTGAATAAAGAGGAGAACACAAATGATCCGGCACATACGATCACAGAAATGGGCAAAGATGGTCAAGTTTGGCTTCTGTTTGAGTCTTGAAGAATACCCGGGCCCCGACGCAAAGCCAGTGAGCATTCATATGTTCCTTCAAGGTTTTTAAGAATCAATTGCGGGGCAGTGCCAGGCTAGTTCAGGAACGAGGCACAAGAAGATTTGAAGAGAAGTGCCATTGAAACAACTCTGTTCACCTTCAAGCTTCTTGAGCCTACTATGTGGATCTTCCTTCTATTGTGATTTGCATATCCATTTATCTAAATATGTTTAAGTTAAGATCTTGAAGTCTTATGGCACCTACAATACCTGAATCCTAAGAGTCTTTAGGCCTTGGTTCCACGTGGAAGACAGCAATTCGGGGGTTGTCTTGGAGTTGTGTGATGGTCAATGGTATAATACGGATTTCCCGAGGCAACACGCCCGCGGATGCCCTCTGCTGGGTCTTCGCGCCATGGGAAGTGTACTTCGATCCAGGGTCGGGGACCTTTCGACGGCAGACTTGCTCAATCAATCAATCAATGAAACAACTCGGCTGAGGCACCAGGATCAGGGGCGCTGATTCATCTTTCGCGTTAGAGCGTGCTCTCACAATTAGGGCCTTGCCCTTGCAGCAACTAATGCCGCGACATGCTCTAAGCCACAGGCTACGATTCGATGGTCAGGGCCTTTAGAATACAATAAGATATGATATTTACAGGTGAATAGTATCATAGAGCTTGTAGTGCTGCAGTAAAACTTTCCCAAGGCTGATAATGAGCCTGCGACATAACAATGTCTCACACTCCCATAAGCTTGTCTGCAATTATTTTATAATCGGCTCAGTAGAGACTTTCAGAGAATACCCTTGATTGAGGCTACAATACTGTTCCATTTGATCTCGAGTATTTTCCAGTGACCTGAATCTCTGGAGTCTTGAAGATGTCCCAGCCATCGGTGACACTGGGATCTCCAAATGGCCGCAGGGTAGCAAACCGCATACTGATGCCGCAAAAACAACGTTAGCATGCCATCCAAGAAGCAAAATTCCTTGTAAATAGATCACGGGATCGGGGCGTTGGGCTCACGTGTAGTTTCCTAGCTCGATCTGACTTCCGTTGCCCAGCTTGCCAAACCACCAGAACTGGTGGAACGCATTCTGCGTCTGGGCGTTACGGAACAGGTCCACCACCGGGTAGGTAAAGGTGTCGTCCGGGTCGTAGCGGTCCGGATCGAAGAAGCTCAGACTTTCGGCGAGGACGTGGCTGGTGGCCGGGCCGATGTAGCCGTTCTCGCCTGGAACCGGAGGGTATTCCCATTGCTCCTCAGTCCAGCCCGGCTCGTATATCTAGAGGGGTTCTGTCAGCTAACAGGCACGGCTGTAGCAATCTGGTTTACCTAGTAGCAACTTACGTCCCAACGGACCTCCTTGCTTCCCCAGATGAGCTTGGAGTAAATGGTCGGGAAGTCTTGGCTCGCTTTGCTCAGGTCGAAAGAGTAGACGCTATTTACTGTTAGACATAAAGGGATAAATAAATGCATATCTTTACTCACTAGTCTCTTTGAGTGGTGAAAGGATATGAAGGCCGGTAAATGGGGCTGATCTCAGCATTCAAGTCCGCCGCAAGGCCTGCAACTTATGGTCAGTTTTGCCCACAGTCACAGATGCGCCGAATGGTTTGTAAAATGCTTACCAAGGTATGGAACCGAGAGTTGCTCTCCATTGTTGCCAGAGACAATGACTTTGCCACTGTAAATAGGAAGAGCTGATGCGTTCCAGCCGGGCCCATCCGGGTTGGGGAAGGTCACACTGATAGAATCAGCAAACGGGTATTTGGTGTAGAGTTCTTGTCACTGTACTCACGTTACAGTCTTGCTTTCGCCTGGGCCAAGGGTGAATTCGGCCGGCACAGATACCTCGATGGGAAGACTCGTGGGCTTCAACTCGGAGAAGCTCTTGAGCCTCTTCTCTCCCGCCCAAGGCTCAACAAACTCGTACCAGCCCAAGGTTTCTACCCCAGCTGCAGCCTCGTAGGAGAACTCGTAGCTCACCGCCTCAACTCCGTGGTTAGTGATGGTGACGTCGTGGTCGCCGCTAAAGTGCTTGGTGTCGTTGAGAGCGATCTTCTCGAACGAGATATCTGTGGTGTAGTTGACAACCTTAAAGGCATTGACCAACCCGTTTCCAACTTGGGCTACTGGAGCAGCAAAGCCATAGTCGGTGGCTGTTCCGTCTGACCATGGGAGGGATGTCCCGCTCGCGATGATGCGGCGATGCAGCGACCTGGCGAAATCCTTGCCTGGGTTGCGTTGTTAGGTAACTGGAATCCAAAGTTTAGGCGACAAAGTATCCGAGAAATCTTACCATGTACAGATCGGCCGCCATGAACACTGATGTACAGAGCCGCGACGCCGGCAACATAAGGAGTCGCCATAGAGGTCCCCGAAAGCAGAGCGTACGTGTTGTCAAGATATGTACTGAAGATCTATGTCGACGTCAGCGGAGAAATAAATCACTGAGTATAGTCATTCCTACCTGGCCACCAGGAGCGGAAATGTCGGGCTTGATCTGCAGATCATTCGAGGTCCCCCAAGAAGTGAATGTGTTGGGACGACCGCCAGCAGGATAATCCAGGCCAACGACTTGTTCTGGGTTCAACGAGAAATCCGCCGTGACGTTACCCCCGGCTTGTACAGTTTCAATAATAGCCTTACCGGCCTCTGCGGTGATGAGCCCGATGAGCCCAATGTCATCATCCGTCCCGGGAGTGATGAGCGGGCTCTCGTTGTTGTAGAAGAGAATATACTCTGCGCCCAGAGCAACCAGGTTCTGCTGCTTGGTTGCGAATGTGCAGGTGCCTCTCCTCACCAAGGGTATCACGCCTTCTAGTCTTCGCGTGCCATTAGGATAAGGCTGGCAGCCGTCGGCAGGATCGGTGGTGTTGAAGTTTAGGGGCACCACGGGCCAGTCGGTTACGTTGGACGAAAAATAGAAAGTTGATGGTAGGTATCCAGCCTATGAGTTCTCAGAATCCATGGACTGGCAGATCAGCCACGTTGAGGAAACAGGGTGAAAATACCTTGACAGTCTCCGTCTCGCCATTAAGGATCGAGGTGAGCTCAAAGGGCGACGCGGGATAAACCTCCGTCTCAACTGAGGCGACGGCAAGCACGTTCGTGCCGGAGGACCCGGTGCTACCGAAGAATGCTCCGGCAGCGCCAGAGTTTCCGTTTGCAATAGTGACAACCACTCCCTCGTCGACAAGACGAGAGGCGACTTCGGCCCAGGCTCCAGTTGACCAGCCTCCTGGGCTACCGATGCTGGCGGTGATGATGTCAACCTACCCGATATATTAGCGACACAATTGTAGCTCACTGGAAGAGGAGTCACCTACACCGTCAGTGTACCCCCTGAGGAAAGCTTCAATGAGCGTTGCCTCGTCTGTCCCATCCTTTTTGATATCAGCAACCTGGACAAACGCGATATCTCGTCAGAAGACTTACAATTTGTGCAAAGACTTTGTACGAATACAACTCTGCTTCAGGCGCCACTCCAGTCCAGCTTTTGTGTTTCAAATGTCAGTGGACTGCTGGTGTCGAGGCTTCATTGGGAAACCAAGGCTCACAATTCATTTTTGCCGGCGATAATTCCGGCAACATGAGTGCCTTCAACGAGGTTAGCCATTATCCCTTGCATTTAGAGTTTACAAGATTCTTACCATGCCCAAGCTGATCTTGTGGGTCATCGTCAGGTGCCTTGGGTTCAGATGGCCACACTATAACCGTATTAGTCGCGTACTCGCTGTCGTCGTCCGCTCTAGTGTGAATGCAACCTACATCCGTTGCCAACCAGGTCATACCCGCCAGCTACCTTGAAACCAGCTCCAAAGCCTCCACCCAACTAAAAGATATCTGTCAGCACTGTCGCCTCATTCTTTGTCAAAGCCGGTCATCATACCGCAGGATGATTATACCACGTTCCAGAATCCACAACTCCGACCTTGACACCCTGACCAAAGATGCCCCTGTCGTGGAGCTTGCTAACGCCCGTGGCATTGTGCGTCGTGTAGTTGGTAGCCGCGGCAGCATCCCCGATAGACGTCAAACCCTCGACAGGAGAGAGGGCAACACGCTTGTTGGGCCAGGCACGGACGACCCCCGCAACTTTCAACAGACTGTCGACATTGTGGTTGTCCGTCTCGATGCTCGCGCCCGAGAAGACGTCCGTCTCAAAGTCCTTGACGACCTTGATATCGGCAGCAAGCGCAATGTCGCGGCGGAACTTGGCCGAGCCCTAAAGAGAAATTAGTGAGCTTCACTGGAGCTTTTCCGGAGGTGTGAACGAGGATAATGTGCTCACCGCAGCATACTCGATGATGAAGCTCCGGGGGACCGGGGCCGTCGCGTTGGACTCTGCCGGAGTCTGGCGAGTGACGAACGTTTTGGCGCTCCCTAGGGAGGGGAGCGCACAGAGGAGCAGACCGGCGATGCTGAGAAGTTGCATCTTGGGATAAGCAAGACTTCCAAGATGCCGCATCGCGTGAAGCTGAGATCTTGCTCGCCGGGATCCGTATCGGTGGACTGCTTTTATAACGTATCAAAGGCTTACTTCCATTTACGAGAGATATCGCGGTGGATCCCACTGCAAAAGCCACGAATTGTGACTCTCCCTTGCAGCGTCGCATTGCGGATACGGGCATTGGCCAAGAACCTTCCCGGCGACATCGCCATACCCTCTCCAATTGAGCTTCCTTCTTGGGAAGACTGACCCGCTGCAATCGGGCGGGGAATTGACTACGTAGTAGGATGGCGGATGAGACCATCTCTCTCATGAACTCAGGGAATCTGTTATTCCAGTAGGCAACCAAGCAGTGTGAAGATGATATCTCGTGTCCAAATCCAGGGTGCACATGTGACTTATGCCGCACGTCGATCGGCTCTGTAGAATATCATGGTGCATTGCATATACGACGACCACGACTATCCTGTGGAAGCGTTGTTTGCTGTGGATAATGTTAGGCGCCTGTGTTGCGTGATGCCGTGGTTCTCTTGATCGGCCTGCCTAACGGGCGCCTATTCAGGTGACATTGCCGAGACTTATACCCCTGACAGACTGCAGCATGCTTGATAGCGTAGTATTGCGCAACATGAAGCCTCGTATTCCTCAAATGGCGATCATGTTCCTGATTGAGGTATGATGAAGACTGCACTCACATCTGTAACTACGGCTTCTAATTAGTAAGTATGCAGCCCGCATACTTCCGCGATAGTTCTTTGAGACACCTGATTGAGATGAACAATCATTTCACCAAGACCGAAGAGACATCATAGCACACACAGATAAGCAAAATTCGGAGCCGACTCGCTTGCCACTTTCCAAGTCCGATTCAATCTTGGAGAGCAAATTAGCAGTCGTGTCTGATCATAATTCTTGGACGAACCACATGCCGACGGAAAGAGATTGGCTGTAGACATCGATAACGTGATGATGGGTTCCACGCGGGCCACAAAATTATCATTGCACAGGTCTCCAGAAATAATGTATGTACGTGAGACAGACAAGGTAGCAGTCAAAGGTTTTGACCGAACATCTTTCTCTTCCACTAGTTCACCCCAAATGCCTTTTCAGAATTCCGAGAGCGTAAAGTCGAAGCGCAAACACCCAGACTCAATCCAGCCACACTGTATGAAGGCGCCGTGTATGGCTTCGTACGCACACAGAATAGAAATGAAACCGGCGAAACCATTTATTCTCATTGACTGAGCTCAGCGCCGATATAGGCGCTGTGTGGCTGTTGGGAATTGCTGTGGGACTGCTGGCACCTGTACCTAGGTAGTTGAAATCGTGCTTGTTGAGTTAGCCGGATGGCCAAGTGTTAGTCTCCGAGTTGGCTGTACTATGCCAGTGGAAGTTTCTCATACTATACCAGTCGATCGAGATGTTGTGAAATTACTGGTTGGATCCGATATATAGCCAGTGAATGACAGCGTTGTGATATAGTCGGTAATAAATGAGGCGCTAGTGTCAGTCGGCCTCTCGGGCGAGTCCGGTGATGTAAACGCCCTCCAGCGTTCAGAAGTAAAATGCATAATTATCAGTCTAGATATGTTTCTAGAGACTACTTCTACATAACTGGAGTAGTTAATAAGAGAAGCATAAGCCTCCTGGGTATTTGCGGGCAACCGGGATGGTACCAGATTCGACCAGGCGGGAGAGCAATTCCCAAAACGGCGATATTGAATGGTCCGGTGCGGCATTCCTAGTCCCTGCGGTGATATTGTCCGTCCATCTCATGAATAGTTTGTGTTCCAGGTAACTCAGAAGGCTTCGTAAGACTGTCAAGCTCTGAAGAATCAGACAGATGCTGGAGTTGTTGAGCTTGCTGCTGCTGGTGGTATGTTGCAACCTGGTCCACACCTTTGGCGCCTCCAAGGGTTTCAGAGTTCCCTCTCTGTCGCCTCCGGCGCATCAAAAAGAAAGCCATTGCACCCACAGCAAATACTGCTATTACACACCCAACGACGATGCCTGCTATCGCGCCTGTGGAAATCGCCGCTGTTGAGCTACTGTTCTCCGCATTGGCAGATTGGGATGCTGTGGAGAGGCTCGTTTCTGAGGTCGACGCGGTCTCACGATCCGTCGATTGCCAATATATATGAACCATTGGTGCCCATACAATCAAGGAACTCATGGTCGATTGCGTTATCGAGGTTGCAGTTGTTTCGGCCGTTGTCACTGCTGTAACATACGGATATGTCACTACCGGGCCATCTTCGAACATTGTTCCCCCGGCATCGCACGTCGCCAAAGTCACCACGGTCGATGTGGTTGTGCTAGCGCAGCTCACTCCGCCGACATTGGTTCCATCTGGGACATAGATCCATGTGAATCCACTGTAACGGACAAGCCAGAATCCCGGTTAACATTTCACGTACAGGCCGGATATGAGCAAATACTGAAAACTATACATACGTTGGGCAGCAACCCGCGGCCGTCTCTCCTTCAACTGGAAGGAATGGAACGGGCCATGTCGCGACCCCACCGGCAGTAGCTACAACCGCGGTAGTGTAACCAGATGGGCAGACAATGCCAGGTGAGTAGAAACCCCATCTACCGAGTGGAACAGTTGGGCTTGGAGCCGGCCACGTTGTGGTGGGCCAGCAACTTGTCGCATCTGCCTGTACATTTATATAGCGGATAGGTGAGTAACAAGGAAAAAGGCAGAGTTACAAAGAATCGAAAGACATTTGTACGGTAGATGCCAGCTCTTACCTGGCCAAATTGGTTGTCAGATGAACAGCCTTGCCCATGGTACGCGCGCGAACCTCCCCAGGATGTTGTTGGAATAGCAATATACCCGCATTCGGCTGGCGGTGTAAAGGTTGTTGTGAGTGATCCAAGGATCGTACGCGGCAGGTTCAGAGGAGGGGTTGTCGTCATTTCAAGGATCCGGAATATGGAGGATACAGTCCGTTGCACTCATACATACAGACAGACTTGGTGGAAATTATGTGACGGGACAACGACAACGGAAACGAAGGGAAACAGCGCCCAACCGACAAAAAATTGATAAAGTCGGATGATATGTCAGACGACGTGGAATTTGTAAGTCAAGTGTCGAAGGATCCCTACAAGCAAGGTTTGGGGCCATTATTACAGCTCGCAGGGGTCCCAAACATCTCCATTTAGATGCATACTGCCCGTGGCTTCTGAGGGCGTGTAAAGGCGCAGCTGTAGCAAACCCACTATTCCCAACTATTCCCCTTCCAATCAGAGGTCTGAGGAAGTAGCACGTCGCAACCAACTGCCCGATGACGGACTGTATGCCAAGGGGGAAACTGAAATCGAAATCCTGGTTCGAATTGTACAACTGTGGGCACCTGGACAGGCAACAGTCCCCACTGACAAAACTGGCTGTGGCATCATGGGCACAACCAACTGGACCAGCTAAAAGGGGGCTGACTCTGCAACCAGGCGAAGGGGAGGCCTGCAATTTAGGGCCGGAAACAATGACCTGACCGATATGAATGCCTTCTCAAGCGGTCCAGCGCTACACAATTTTCAAAACTGTTTGATCTGCCGCCTGCCAGAGACTTGACAGTAATCGCCCTACCTTTGCAGGCAAAGACTGGCTCTCTGCTCTAATTAGCACACAAAAAGTTTCTTGACTCTCAGCTTGGATTTCCTCCAAAGTCACCATGGTGGTTCGATCTGCAATTGGTCATGCTTCTTCTTGAACAGAAAGAGAAAAAAACGGTTGAAGGGGAGAATGTGAAGGATGAATTCCACTGAAGGGGAATCAGGCTGGTGTGGCACAAGCAATAGCCTCTCTTACACGCTGCATGCGCCGCACCCCCTGTCGCGTCACCCCTGCCCACCTTGCATCTTCCCACTTTTGGCCCCCAACATCGCTTTGTGTCCTCGGCTACCCCGTGCCTCGCATCCGCACGCGATTGATACCAGAGTGGAGACGATCCCAGGGGCGGTTGAAGTCACTGCCTGCGCTGCCTCCCGGTTGTGCCGATCTCTGCCACGAGCTGAAAGGGTGTAGGGCATGGAGGCCAATGCTTGGCCAGCTTGTGTCCTAGATGGCCAACAGAGGATAACACCTAGGGGAAAGCAAATATTACTAGCACGGCCGAGAGCTACACTACAGTCTATCTTTCTTTGTTGTGGGCTAATGTTTATACATATAGTCATCGCTGCATGAAGGGACTATATATCGCTCTGTAGGATCATATACCGGATTAAAGACGAAACCCTCCCCTGTCATTTATAGCATCAAACTACGTAGATCGTCTTTTTTTCTTTTAGCACGAATATCCGCTCTGTGTGCTATACACTGGCTAGACATGAGCTTCAACTCTATCAGAATCAAAATCTGTAGTCGCCAGTCTTCCTCTTACTACGGAATGTGCATGGTTGGGGGCCCGAAAGACTCTACCGAACGCACTGGCATGACGAGATTCTACTTCGCCTTCGAAGAGCTGGATCAGGGTCAGATCAATGCGGTTTGGAGCGTCTCCAGTAACTTTGTGCCCGATTATACCTTCGCCGGCTCCATGTGCTTGGGTCCCCGGCAGCCGGAACTGTGTATCTAACGGATCGATTTCCCCGAGATGTCCTCATTCTCGGCCGACATAGAGTACTTCGGCCTGCAGGGGCACTTGACGCAGTATCATTCGGTCCTGAGGCACCTTATCGGCCTCGTTTGGGGGGTTGAGCGGCGGCGGTAGCCGCATTGATGGGCAGCACTGGCCCATCAACGCGGAATAACCCGCGTATCGACACGGACAACAGCATTTTGTTGCTGAAGCGGGGCGTTGGAGAGCAAATCTATGGGAACACTAATAGTTGCATTTTTGTTCTGCCGCTCAACCGACCCAACCACATCGCTAGGTGGTCAGCAAGACCGATTTAGCATCAACAAGTAAGCCATTCAAGGCCAGCAAAGCAGTCGGAAGCCTTGCATGGCGATGGTGCCCTGCCATTTGAGGCATTGCTGATCCGGTTTATGGGGCTACACGGCTGTGATTTACAGAAATGTATGTGGCTCCAAGCCAACTGGGCTGCCTGAGTATGCCGTTCGCCCCAGGTTGCTCCTCGTAGCCTGCTACACACCCTGGTAAAGTTGGTAAAGAGGCAAATAATTGTATTACACTTCAACCATTCGTAGAAGTGAGGCAGCTTAAGACCGCTCAACGGCATCTGTCCACGTCTATCGGGCGTATTCTGTTAGGGAGGAGACAAATAAAGATGCATAGCTTCCTTTCCTATCTTCTTTTCCGAAAAAGATAGAATTCGTTGCTTCATCGACTCTGACCCAATTTATGACTGTTATGCCAAAGGCGAACTGGAATCATGGAGTCGCCTCGTCTTGATTTAATTCCGCCGGAGCAATATCAATACTATCCACTACCTAATCATGGAAAGGGTCATATACGTATTACTACATATCATATAAACCGAGCAAGGTATATCAAATAGAGTAAAGTTAAATACCATTAGGTGCTCTAATAAGTAAGTATAGGAAGCTTATATTTATATATAATAGGGCCTATAATAGATATTCCTATTAGTAAGAATACCTTAGAAGCTCATAATATACCCCCTAGGTAATAAAGTTACCTAAATAAAGCTTTATAAGCTTATTATAGTATTAAGAATAATAATAAAGGAGCTTTTAAATAGGAATAATAAGAATAATAAGATAATAATAGGAAATAATAATATATATTATATAGTACTTATAGTACTTAACTATAAGTAATTTCTAACTAATATAAGTATCTAGTATTTTTAAATACTTTATATATAAATTTTTAATACTTAAGAATAAATAATTTAATCTTTTTTAATCTTATAAAGCTTATTTTAAAGCTTTTAAAATTTAAATTAAGTATATAAATATATATATATATATATATATATATATCCTCTTATTCTTATTTATTAAAAAATAATACTTATTATATTATTATTATTATTAATAAGGTAGATATTAAGTATTATTTAATTATTTTTAAATATATAATACTAACTTTTTATAAAAAAAGCTTATTAAGAAGTTTAAAAAGATAATTAATTTTAATTTATATTCTTTATACTCCTAATTTAAGTAGGCTAAATAGAAGAGGCTTAATTAATAAGTTATTTATTATTTATTAGTTCTTAGTTTAAGCTTTATATTAGTAAATTAGTAATTTACTACTACTTTTAAGTAGTTTAATAGTAAAGATAAGTATATTAAAGATAAAGATAAGTATAAAAAGGAGCTTCTTAGTCCTAAGTATATCTTATTATATTTAAGTTATATATTCTCTTTAGTAAGTAATATATTAAATAGCTATTATTATAAGTTTACTAAGTTTAATTATATTAAGTATTATTATTATTATACTTAAGGTAGCTATAAGTACTCTCTATTTTTCTAATTATTATTTTTTTACTTATTAAGCTTTATAAGAAGCTTAATAATAATATAAGTAAGACTATATATACTTATTTTCTTCCTTCTTATATTCTTATTTTAATATTTATATTTTATAAGTATTAAAGAGAGCTTATAATATCCTTTAGGATACTATTAAGAACTTAACTTTAGTCTTTATATCTATTATTAAATAATAGAAGGAGCTTAATAAGTATAAGGATAAGGATAAGAATAAGGATAATAATAATATTATATTATATAAGTAATATAAGTAAGTATTAAAGAAGGGTCTTATAGCCCTTATTAATCTTCTTTTTAAATAGCTTATTTATTTTAAGTACTTAAAGCTTTATTTTTATATATAATTTAATATTTTTATATTTAATTAAATATCTTCTTTATATTATATATATTTAAAATTCTCCTAAAATATTTAAATTTTACTCTTAGAAATACCTTTATAAGTTTATTTATTAGTATAAGTTTAATTAGGATATATTTAAGCTTTAAGCTTCTTTTTATATACTCTTATCTTATTTATATATTATAAATATTTATATATTAAAGCTTAGTAGATATTTTTTATATTTACTAATAACTAATTAAATTATTTACTTATTATTATTATAGAGTTTTTAAGTACCTCCTATATTAATTATTATATTATCTAATAGTTAATAAAATATTAAAAACTCTTTACTCCTATAAGTAATACTAAGAAGTTTAACTTTTATAATTAAGGTTATAATTATATTTTAATAAGTAGCTCTCTAATATATTAAATTTTTATAAAATATAGTAATATATACTTAAGAAGATTAATATAAATCTTTATTATTTATAAAAAAAGTATTTATAATAAAAATAAATATTTAAATATTTATTCTTCTATAATATATAATTAAAGTATATATTTTATATAGGTAAGTAATATATTATTTTATTACCTTTATATATTTTAACCTAAAATTAAATAGGAAAAGTAATAACTAAGTAGTTATAAAGACTATATTTATTTAAATTATAATTATTATATATAAAATAAAATTTATATATTCTTAGTATACCTTAATTTTAAGCTTTATAACTTATCTTTAATATTTATTTAAAAATATTATAAGGATTAGAATACTTAGAATTATATTATATTTAAATTTAAAATATATAATAACCTTTTTAATATAAGAATTATATATTAAGTATAGCTACTTAATTACTTAGTCTTTAATAATATATATATTAAGATATTATTTAGTTAGTCCTTATATTTTAACTTTATATATATTATTAAATTTTAAGATTACTTTTTAAGCTTTTAGCTTATTATTCTTATAAAAAAGTACTAAATAATTATTTATAAAGAAAATAATTATTATTATCTTATACTTATTTTAGAAGAAATAATCTTCTTTAAAACTTACTTTAAGTTTAAGCTCCTTTAATATTATTATAAATTCTTTATATTATAAAAAAGGAGTATCTTAGAGCCTATATATTATATTTAGAAACTTTAAGTATTTACTATTAATTTTAAATTTATTTAGAAGCTTAATATATACTACTTTCCCTTTAAGTTAAGTATTTAAAAATATATTAACTATATTAAATTATAATATCTCTAAGTTAAAATAAATAGTAATTACTATAATAATTTAGAAAGACTTTAATATAAGTATTAAAGTATATATATTTTATAATATATTTTTTAATTATATATCTTTATATATAATAAGTTATATTTTAATATATTTAAAATATTTATTTTAGTCTTATTTAAATATAAAGACCTAATATATAAGGAGTAGTTTTTCCTATAAGTTTTACTTTTTAATTACCTATTAGACTCCTATATTAAACTATTTTTAAAGCTTAATATAAACTACTTTTATTAGAAGTTTCTTAATTAGGTAATTTTAAAGCTCTTTCTAATTTCTTAGTAGGTCTTTAAGCTTATTCTTATAAAACTTATTAGACTAAATAAGTCTAATATTTTAGTAAGTTTTTAAATATTATTAAATTATTATATATATTATAAAGTATAATATCTTATATACTTAGTTTCTCTCCCTTATAACTTTTTACTAATTAGATATAAAGGTAGAAAAAAAGAGAAACTATTTATAAGCTTTTAGAATATTAATTATTTTATTTTTAAAAAGTATTATAATAAAAATTCCCCTACTCTTTAGAGGTATCTTCTTTAAATATTAACTTATCCTTACTTATTTTTAAAACTTAGTAGGTCTTAGCTTACTTATTTTAAAAAATAATAATAGTAGTAATATATTAATATATATTATAATTATATTTTTAGTACTCTCCTCTTTTAAAGGAGAATATTTACTATTTAAAATAAGTAAAAATAGTTTATTAATTAGTAAATTAAGTTTATTAGCCTTAATAAGCCTTATTATTTTAAACTATCTACTACTTTTTAGAACTTAATCTTATAAATTAAATAGTATAATATCTTCTTTTAAATATTATAATATTAATTTTAGTATATATTCTAGGCTTAATAGTACTTATCCTTAATTTATTTTTATCCCTAAGCTTATAAGTATTATACTTAGAAGCTTTATAAATTATATTAAAAGTTATTTAAGGGGTTATTTTAGGATTCTAAGAGCTTAATATAATAGTATTACTACTATTTTTAATTTATTTTTAATAATATTAAATAGGAAATAATCTTTTTTTATTATAAAAAACTTATTATCTTTATCCTCCTTAAAGTTATAAAAAGTAGTTTTATTAAATTAAGTATTTTATATTTAAATAACTTTATTAAGTTTAGAAATTTATATAAAATAAATATTTAATACTTAATATCCTATAAGATATTTAATATATATATATAGTTATACTTTAAAGTTTCTCTTTTAGTACTTAGCTTCTTAGTCCTTTATTAAAGGGTAAGCTTAATAACTATAAATATAAGTATCTTCCTAACTTAGCTATAATTCTATTATAAGCTTATATACCTTATAAAAAATATATTAGTAAAAATATTATATAAATTATACTTTTAAAATATAAAGAAATATTTATTATTTTTATAATTATTATAATAACTTATTATATAAGTATATTATAGTAATATAAGTATATAACTATAAATATTTTAAGAGCCTTATTACTATATATATTTTAATAAACTTAATAATAATTTTTTATTTAATATATTTATTTCCTCTATTTAGTTTATAAGTATATATTAGTATAAATTTAAGTTTAATATCTTCTTATATATATTAAACTTTATATTTAATAATATTATACTTAGATATTAAAATAAAGTGTAAGTGGGTTGGTAAGTATCTATTTATAGGTCTAAGGAGGTGCTTATATAAGAAGAAGTAAGATATTTATATAATATCTCTAATATTAGGTATTTAGAAGAAATAAAGAAGGATTACCTCTTATTAGCTATTAAAAGAGGGGATAGGTAAAATACTTATATATAGTAGGGACCCTCTATATATATTATCTACTACTACTTTATATCTTTATTAGTACTATATATAACTAAGTATATATATGATAATATATGAGAAATGAGTGTGTAGATAGGAAATAATTAGAATAAGGTGATAAGTCCTTTATATATAGCTTTAATAAGTGTGGTAGGATAAGAACCTAAAATTAAAATTATTATAAAAGTACTTATATAGTGAGTTGTGTTTAAAAAGTATTTGTATACCCCTAAATCATCTTTAAAACTACCCTATAAATATTATATTAATACTAATTATATTTTTCCTCTTAGTCCTTCTTCACCTTTATATACTCTCATCTTTAAAAGTAATTATTACTATTTATTTATATATAGTAATCCTCCTATTTATTCTAATTATAAGTAAATTGAGAATATATAAATAGAAGTAGTATTTAATTAATATATAATTATAGAGTGATGTTGAGAGGATAATTAAGGTGATGGTAGCTAGATGTTATTATTTATTCTAATTGTGAGTGAATTGAGGGTGTGTAGGTAGAGGTGGTATTTGGTTGATGTGTGGTTATAGGGTGATGTTGAGAGGGTAGTTAAGGTGGTGGTAGCTAGATGTTGGTAGTAGTGGAGGTAGTATTGCTATACTTGGTGATATTGATGAGGGGTGAGATGGTTACCTACTTCTATTAGTACTATCTAAGGGTCTTGGGGAGCCTTTTAATTATTTTAAAAGTGTGTAAAAGTTGGCTAATTTTTGTGGGTAGCTATTAGTAGGGGTTATTTAATTAGGTAAGTTGGTTGTATAAGGTTATATAATATTTAATAGTATTAGTATTTTTCCCTTTTTTTTTAAAATACTTATTTAGGTGTGATTACCTTTTAGAAATTTGTTTATAGGTTGTTTATAAAGTGTATTATAATTAAGTTTAGAGTATTAGGGATAGGTGTACTTATTATATTTTATTAATATAACTTAGGTTGATAGCTAAGTATAAAGGAATGTGTAGTTATAATTGAGATTAAGTACTTATAGTATTCTATTAGGTTTGAATTGTTTTTAATTAAGAAAGGAGTTTCTAACTTTTTTAGTAAAGTAAATTCTTAGTTAGGTATAAAATAGCCTCTAAGTAGAAAGGTATTATTCTTTATGAGGAATTTGTGAGTATTATATACTTTAGGCTATTTTAGTTATTATAGAGGGAGTTATTAGTTATTTAGCTTTATGTGTATAGCTATTATTATTATATTTCTTATTATATCTTTTTGTGTCTTAAATAGTTAAAGAAGATTTATGGTAAATATAAAGTTCTTTATTTAGTTTATGTAGCTATATTAGTCTTTACTTAGAATTATTTCTTAATTCTTAAGAATGAGTATTTTAAAATTATTAATAATATATATTCTACTTTTAAACTTTTCTAAGAATTGTGTGGTATTCTTAAAGTATATAGTTTCTTTATATAGTTTATTATAGTTTACCTTCTTAAGATAGGTATAAATAAATAGGCTTAGGTTTATTTTATACTTTTTAAAAAGGCTCTTATAATTTTTATAATTTAAATTAATAATAAAAATCTTACTAAGCTTCTAATTAGTCTAAGTAAGAATATAATACTTATTAATAATAATATATATAATAAAGATAATAAGTTATATAATATTTAATTAAGGTAGTATAGTGTTAATAATGAAATCCTTCTTATTATTAATAAGTTTAATTATAATATTAATAATATAAATTATAATTTATAAGTATTAACTAAAGAGCTTTATCCCTATTTATATATATATTACTAAGAGTTCCTATTTATTTAATAAGTATTTTTTTAGCTTAAATAGTAAAATAAGGTATTTTATTATAAAATAATTATAAACCCTACCCTTATAGCTACTTTAGGAAGGTAAGTTTAGGAAGTAGTGTTTAATGATTTTTTTTAACTATGGCCCTAAAATTATAATTATATAGAGGAGAGGAGGGTGTGATTTGATTAATTTAGTATTATAAGGTTTGTTATTAAATTGGCTTTATAGTATTTATATTTTTTTTAAAACCTTACTCTTATTAGAGTGGATATAATAGAAGGTATAATTAGTTTTATTAGGAGCTATTATTTTTATAAATAATATTATTTTATGAGCTATTTAGTATAGTAAGTAGGTAGTAGTGTGGAGGTATGGTAAGATGGGGAATAAAGGGTAGGTAAATTTAAATGATAAAGGGTGTTTTATATAATTAGAATGAGGATTTATAACCTTAGGGAGTACTATATAATTAATTAGGTTAGAGAGGTTAAGTAAAGTTATTATAAAGGTATTAGGGAAGAGTATTTTATAGTTTTAATAAAAGTAGTATTCTTAAGATAGTAGAAATATTAAGCCTCTTTTTGATTTTTAGTAATTTAAATAGTTTAATTTAATAAGTACTAAATAGGTTAGGAAAGGTTTATTATTAATTAAGGAGTAAGTAGTTATAAATTTCTACTTGATTTTTTAAAGTAGTTATTAGGAAGAAGAAAGGAAGATTGGTGAGAATTAGAATTAATATTTTTTTTTAAGTCTAAGTAAATATTATAAGTTTATAAATAGTTACTCCTTTTATTTAGCTTTAGCTTTTAAGAGTAACTATTTATGTTAAGTGAATTATAGGTTCCTTCTACTTAGTTCTTTCTACTTTTAGCCTATTTTATTCTCTTTTTTTTTTTTTAACTTCTTTTTTTTAAATAACTTTACTTAACTTCTTTTTTTTTAATATATTTTTATTAAACCTCTCTTTATTATTAATATTATATCTAACTATAATTTTGATAATAAGTAAGAGAAATGGGTTATCTATCTTTTTCTTAAAAATTTAATTAATTTAGATATAGGTGGAAAGTATATATAGTTTATTAATAATATTATATCCTTTAAGAATAATTAGGATATATTTAGTATTAATTAGAAGTAGGTATTTAGAGTTATTTCTATTTATTATATAAATACTACTAAGGGTATTCCTCTTTATAAAATTTAATAATTAAAGGATTCTAGCTAATTACTTAAACTTATAAGTAATATAAGTTATAACTTAGTTAGGTTTATAAGTATCTATCTTAATAATTATATATAAGATATTATTGTTTGTTATACTAATTCTTACCCTTTTAGAGAGTATTTCTAATATATATTTATTTAATAAAAGAAATATAATTTACTTTTAGTTATATTTTGGGGATATTATAATATTACCCTTTATTCTTATTATATTAAATAATATATATTAACTATATATACTTATAGATAGGAGAGTAGTAAGAGAGATTATATTTATATTAATTACCCCTATTTTTATTATATTTCTTATTTTACTATTAATAGTAGTATTTATATAAATTATATTTATTATATATAGTTGAATTATAAGTATAATTATAGAAATTCCTAGATTTATTTATATTAATATATTATTAAGAGAGTAGTTATTATAAGTTTATTAAAAGTTTCTTATTTATAAACTTATATTAATAATAAGTAGGTTAATTTATTATTAAAGAAGTTATTAAAGTAAATTTTTAATAATATTCTTCTTAGCCTATTAGTTGATTAGAGGAAGTAGTAGGAGGATAATATAGAGAATTAGAAGAAGGAATATAAGGAGTACTTATATAAGTTTGAGGATAATAATAATAATAATAGTAGTAATAGTAATTAAGTAGCTAAAGAGTATAAGGAAAATAAAGGAATATATGGTTATTAAAGGTTATACTTTAAGTAAGAAATTAGGGTATTATTAAAATATAATTAGGGTTTCTAATTTTTAAAAGGTAATAGAAATTAGTTAATATAAGTAATATATTAATTTCAAATATATATATATAAATAAATTTATATTATATAAAATAGGTAAAAGAGAAAATATAAGAAGGAGAAATAAATAAGGGTATAACCCTTAATATCCTCCTTTATTAGGTTAAAGACTTATAGAAATATGAGAATAACTATTAAAGATGAGTAATTTTTCTTAATAGGATTAGAATATACTATAGATATTAATTTACTTTAGTTTATTTAATAGCTTCTTTATATTAGGCCTTAGTAATTAGATTATATTATAATAGGGAGGGTGGTATTAATAATATTATATATTAGTTAGAATTATTATTATGGAGTAATGAAAGATGATTTAACTTTATTTTTGAGTAGAATATTTTGAATATATCTTATTTAAATAGGGAATTAAATTATAATATTTAGAAAGGGTTATTTTATAAGGTTATATCTTTATAAAGTAGTTTTAGGTAGTTAAGTTTCTTTTTAAGAGTAGGGTTATTTTAAAGTTTAGTATCTTCTTCTTATAGTATAGATATTATAGGATATTATATATTTAGTATTATATTTTTAAGGAAAAGTTTAAGATTTCTTATTATAAATATTCCTTTAAGAATTATATTATTAGATATTTATAAATAGTATATATTATTATTAAGAACTTTATAGATAATAAAAGGTCTTTTTTAGTAATAAGTTATTTTAGTTATTATTAAATAATTTATTTTATAGATATAATTATAAATAAGAATAGTATTATTAGGCTTTAGGTTTTTATAATAATAATAAGTTATATTTTTCCCCTTTTTAGCTCTTTATTATCTAAAAAATTTAATAATATTAATAACTTTTTAAATATTTAATTATTTATTTATAATTATATTTAGCCTAAATTATAGAGCCTCTTTTATAAATTAGTTAAGATCCTATAATAGGATTCTTTATATTAAAATTTCTATTTTAATAAGAATAAGAGGCTCCTAATTATATATAAGGTAGAAAGGTAAATAGTTATAGGAGTAATAAATTAATATTTTATTTATAAAGAGAGTAAGTTTGAGATATTAGATTTAATCTTTCTTATTATCTAAGAGTTTATATAAAGCTTAAGTAAGACTATAATAGCTATTTTTAATAACTATTTATATTTATAGATTATATAATAAGATTTAAATATATAGTATACTTATTACTTTAAGGAGTACTTTAAATTCTACTTTATTTTTAGGTTTTTTATTAGTTAATACTTTAAGAAGATATTTAAATTAGAGAAGAAGTTCTTTAATAAAGAACTTCTTTAATTTCTATATAGTTATAAACTTTAAAGGGTGTATTATTAAGAAGTTAGTAAGATTATAATATACCTCTATTAGGTAGTAATAACCTTAATATAGGGATATATATTAAATATTAATTCTAATTATATAAAATAATTAGTTAGGGATTATTAGTATAATTCCTTAGTTATAAGTCTTTAGATTATATTATATATAAAGTAGATACTTAGAGATAGCCTATTAGACTTTAGTATATATTTCTTTCTAATAGAAGAGGTGGTAAATCTTATATAATATAGTATCCTAGCCTTTATAATTAAAGATTATATAATATTTATAAATAATTTTTTACTTTTAGATAGGATTATCTACTATTTTTTATCTAAGCTAATAGTCTTCCTCTCTCCTTTATAAAAAGCTTTTAAGTACTTAGTATTTAAGTACCTTAATTTTAAAATAGGCAGCCCTAATTAGGTCCATATAGTAAGGGATAATTTTATAAAGTAGGAAATTTATATATTAGTATAAGGTTATTATCTACTTAAAATAATTATTTAGGAGAGGCTTTCTTATATATTTAGGGTTTATAATATTAATTTAAGAGTTATATTAGTTATTAAGATCTTTATTAGGGTTAAAATTAAGTTATATTAAGGCTAATAGTTATAAGAAAGTATTAGTAATAAGGTTTTTAGATTTAGAAATATATTAAATCTTAAAGTTAAAGAGCTTAATAATTATTATTTATTATATAATTAGGGTTCTTAAAATATTAGATATTTCTTTATTAATTTAGTCTACTAATACCTATATATTTATTTTTAGAATAAAGTAATATTTAAATAAATAGTTCTTTATTCTTTATATTATATATAGAATATTATAGTATTTTCTTTTTATTATATTATATTTAGTTTTAACTACTATTTAGATACCACTCTTATATTATACTAGTTTATAGTAACTTAGAATCTCTTATATTAATATTATACCTTATCTTATAAAATTTATATCTATTATTAATATAATTTCTCTTATAGTAGTACTATAGTCTAAGTTAACTAGGATAAGTTTTATTAAGAGCTTTCTAATTAGCTCTTTTATTAATTCCTATTCTAGTTCTATTTATTAGAATTAGATATCTTTCTTTTATAAATTAAATAAAGGTTATATAATAATTATAAATTCTTAAATCTAATAGTTATAATATCTAGCTATTCCTAGGAATAATTTGATTTTCTTTAGGTTTATATAGTATATTTAATTTTAGATCTTTTATATTTTCTTATCTTAAGGTAATTAGCTATTAGTTTTATAGGTATAATTAATAATATTAACTTACTTTTTATATTATTTTAATTTAAATATAGATATAATTATATCTATAAGTTTAGTATTAAGGAGAACCTTATTAAGGTTACTAATATACTTAGTTATAAATTATTATATACTTAGTAGTTTTAGAAGCTATTTATTATAATATATTAAGTTTAGTCCTTTAATTATAATATTATCTAAAAATATTTAATAAATATATAAAATAAGATTATAAAGGAGTTATATAATAATATAGAGAAACTAAGTAATAGAATTTATTATACTTATAAGTAATATTATTATTTTAAATAGCTTTAAAAGAGTTATAAATATTATTATATTTTAATTATTTTCCTTTAACTTAACTTAATTATATTTAGAGAAAATATTAAGGAGGGAAAGGATTTTATATATCTTAATTCTTCTAAGAACTAATTAGTTAATAAAGGGATAAATATATCTTTAATTATAAAATAATTATACTCTTATATATTATTAATTAGTTAGAGTCCTCTATCCTTTTTTATAATTAAAAACTATTTATTTTTATATAATATATTTAATTCTTTAAGTATATTCTTATTTAGCTACTCTTTAAAGACTTTAATTACTTTATTATAAAGAGTATAAGGTATTAGAATACTTTATAACTAATAGGGTTTATAAGGGATAGTTTTAATTTTTTACTTAGATATGATTTTAGGTATAATTTTACCTAAGTAGAACTAGTTTTATATAAGGGTAGCTTTATAGTTAATAAGTAGATATTTAAGTATATTAATTTCTTTTTATAAAAAGCTATTATAATTTATTTAAAGAAGATTTTCTTAGTATTTTTTAATTAATTAGGAGCCTAATAGTATTTTTATAAATTAGGGCTTAATCTATTAATTATATATAGTGGGTAGTATTTTAGTTTATATAGCTTTAGTAGTTTACTACTTCTCCTTTTTTTAATAAATTATTTTTTTAAGTATTAATCTATTAGGTTCTAAGTTATTAATTAGCTTAACTTTCCTTCTAATAGCTTTATATATAATGTTTATTAAGTATAAAATATATTTTTATTCCTTTTTATATAGCTTTTTTTCTATATATATAGCTTGTTTATATATAGGTTGATAATATTTATATTTATATTTTTTTTTATCTTTATTAAACTCTTATATATATATAGAAATTAATTCTATTTTAATAGAAAAGTATAATAATTTAATAAAAGTAGGAATATTAAATATAGATAAGGATAGGATAGGTATATTTTCTTCTTTAAGTAAGGAATTAATTTAATTAAGGACCTCCTTATTATTAATTATTAGTTTCTTTAATTTTAAGTTAGTAGCTAGTTTTTTAGCTATATAGGTTAAGATAGCTATAAGTAGTAGCTAATTATAGTTAAAAGTTAGGTACTACTAAATTTAAAGCTTATTTTAGTTAATTTATCCTACCTATAGGTAAAGGTTATCTTTATTTAATTAAAGAAGGGTATTCTTAATAATACTTTATAGTTAATACCTTTCTACTTAATTATATAGAAGGAAATATAGTCTTTATATCTTAAAATAAATATATCTACTTTTATTATACTAATTAGGTTAATTATAGAGCTATTAAAAGTAAATAAAATAGTAATATAATTAATAATAGGAAGTTTAAACTAATTATATATTAAGGTATTAATAATATTTATTATAGTACTAGTATTAATTAGTATATTAAAGATATAGTTCTTTAGTTTACTAAATTATACTAGTAGGATATTTATTAGAGCTATAATATTCCTCTATATTCTCTCCCTCTAAGTATTAAATTTTATAATTACTTTATTTATATTTTTATTTATTATAAGTCTATTAATTAGGAGAGGAGAAGAAGTAGCTTAGTCTTTAAAAAACTTAAGTACCTTTTATATATTTAAGATACCTACTACTATAATACTTCCTATAGTAGGAAGTTGTATTATAAATAAGGTTTAGAGAGTAGTCCCTTAATTTATAATTATAGTAGCTTCTTTCTACACATATATAGTTTCTTCCAAACTATCTTAAATTAAATAGATATACTTAATAATATAGTCACCTAATTCTAATTATAATATAATAATTTTATCTTATATAAACCCCTTAGGTATATTAAAAAATTATAATACTATTATATTAGGAATTAAATTAGGGTTTATCTTCTAGTTTTTAGGCTTTATCCTCCTAAGTAGTATATTATTTTCCCTTTAGTCCTCAATCTAGGCTTTTTAGCCTTATCTAAGCTAATCTTATCTAAGTTTATTTTAATTAGTCTTATTTTAATCCTTAGAGTCTTTTAACTTTATCCTCTTTAGGTTAAGTATATTTAAATAATTTTTTACTATATTCCTATTAAGTAGAATAAGTGATATAACCCCTTAGCTCCTTCTTTTTACCTTATTAATATTAGTTTTTAATTATTTAATTATACTAATAAGGATTATTAGCTACCTAGTTTTATTAAGGGAGTATAGGTACTTTATAAGAAAGTTTAGCTTTTTCTTTTTAAAATTAGCTAGTATTATTAAGTTAATATACCTTATAGTATGTTATTATAAAGGTTAGTTATCTTAGTAAGTATTATAGAGTAATTTATTAATAACTAGTTTAAAGTTACCCCTAAGGAGCTTATTTTTCTTAATAAGACTAATATATTATAAAACTTAGCCCTTATTAACTTTTATATTAATAAGATACTTAAGAATATTATATATATAAGGAGTAATACCTTTTATTAACTTATAATAACTAATTATAAAGGTATCTAATAGCCTTATTATCCCTTAATATACCTCCTCCTCTAACCTAAGCTAAAATTAGTTATAAGATATATTATTATAGTATAGTACTTTCTTATTTTTTATAAGTTTTAATATTAAGTAATTACTAGTAAGGTGATTAGCTTAATAGTAGTTAAAGTAAATAAGCTTTATTTTATCTCTTTTAAGTTAATTTATTTTAATATTAATTAAGTTTTTATTTAAATTTTTTATAGCTTCTTCTTAAGTCTTAAAAGAATACTTAATTATTTCTTAGTTATCTTTTATTAGGTAATTAGGTTTTAGTAGTAAGGTTATATTATTTATAGATAATAGCTTACTTTATTATATAGATTTTATTAATTTTAATAAGTTACCTTATTATACTTTATTCTTTAATATATTATAAAGAAGCTTTTTGATTTTTAGCTATTTAGCTTACTATTCCCTTTATTTTATTTATATTTTTATAGTAAATAATTATAGTTTTTTAAATTACTTAATTAAGTCTTATAGTTCTAGTATTTCTCCTAAATTATTAATAGAGTTATTATTCTTATATATATTATCTTAAGTAGTATTTATTAACTTTAGGGTATTCTTTATTTAAATACTAGTTAGCTATTTAGTTAAGGTTAAGTTAAATTTATAGGGTTTATTATTATAAATTCTTATAAATTTAGGAATTCTTAAGAATTTTTTATTAATTATTTTAATTAGTATAATTTAGAAGGTAGGTAGTATAAACCTTATATTATTATATAGCTATTAAATAGTCTTAAAATTACTTTTTATTTTATATTTTTTTACTTTTTAATTTTATTAGATCTTAGATTATATGTTCTTAGAGACCTTTATAAGGTAGTTTATTAGTTATAGCTATTTCTTTTCTTATAAATATTTAGGTTTAATATTATAATTATATATAAGGTGATTTATAATCTCTAAAGGTAGTTTTTCCTAAAATTTTATAGCTAATTCTCTCTAATTCTTATTTAGCTTAAAAAGTAGCTAATTATAGCTAAATATTATATTTAAGAAGGAGCTTAACCTTATAATAAACTAATTAGTTATTAGTTAGTTAAGCTACTAATTTAATATATATTATTAGTTAATATTTTCATCTTAAAATATATTTTTAAGCTAGACTTTTAAATAATTTATAATTTAATATTAGCTATATAAAAGCTAATCTTAACTATAATTTTTAGAGATACTATTAAGCCCCTAAAAGTATTAAATATATAGTAATTATAAATATTTAGAAAGTTTCTTAGCTTATTAAACTTCTTAAGATAATTAATAATATTTTATTTTATAAAGTATTTAAATCTTAGATTATAAAAGTTAGACCTAATTAGTAAAGAGCTTTAGGTATATATAATTAAAGATTATTTAGCTAAGATTTATAATAATTAAGGAGCCTAATTATCTTCTTTTTATTTTATCTTAACTAAAAATAGTATATTATAGCTAGTATTATCTTACTACTTTAATAAGCTTAGGGGAGTGGGCTACTTAGGTTATCTCTAAAGGCTTAGTATTATTTTTATTATTAGTTATAATAATATATTATTAGAAGTTTAAATAGAAAAAGAGTTAAGGTACCTATAATAGCTTTAATCTCCTCCTTTATTTAGTTATATATATATATATATATATAATAATTAGATATTAAATAGAATAAGGAGCTAATAAGTCTACTTAAAGTGATACTACTTCTATTTAGCTATTTAGGTAAATTTATATAAGTTACTAAGAGATATTATTATTAAGATTATAACTATAAAAGATATAGTTATGTAGCCTTTAGATAACCCCTTAATCTTTTATATATTATTATTAATAAGTTGGTAGAAGAAGCTTTTTATCTTATAAACTATTTTAAGCTAAAATTAGTGAAATATTACTTTACCTTCTTTTAAGGTTTATTTTATAGTTGTTTAATAAACTTTAAGAGTATTTTAACTTTCTAAATTTCCTTTTATACTAATGGACTACCCTTCTTTGTGTTAGAACTATAACTATTATTCTTAGTTAATTAGTTGTATTTTTAGTTCTTAAATGTTTATTTTAGAATTTTTAGTATATTAGAGTAAGGCCTTTTATATAATTAGGTCCTTAAAAGTAAAGTATTTATTAATATTTATTAAAAAATTTATGGGATGAAGTCTACTTATAATAGGTGAGGTATCTAGTATATATATCTATTAATTATAGGTGTATATATAGATTAGATATTCTACCTATATAGTAGGCTCCTATAGTTATTTACTAATAAAATAGGGTGTAAGTGGGCTAGTAAGTGCTTATTTATAGGCCTAAGGAGGCATTTATGTGAGAGGGAGTAAGATATTTATGTAATATCTCTAGTATTGAGTGTTTAGAAGAA